>VFFE01007033.1:324398-461939 GCA_008921705.1 Burhinus oedicnemus | reverse complement strand
GCCCCCGGCAGGGCACACTCCGGTCCCCTCCTCCTCGAGCTCCCGAGGTTTCGGCTAGGGACCCCCGGTCCCAAGACCCCGTCTTGTCTGCGCTTGGTGGCCGCTTCGCCGAGTTCGCAGCAAGGAAAAAACCAGTCCCGCTCCCCTGGCTGAGGCCGGTGCGCTCATCACACCTCGGGCAGGCAGGAGCAGCACCCGGCCGCGACGCTGCCGGCACAGCCACCCTCCTGCCTTCCGCTTGCCCGGCCCATTTAAGCACAGACGCCTTCTGCCGCTGGCAGGAACTTTGCAGGGGTAAAAAGAAAAACACCCTTCTTCCACCGAAAAGGCATGATCCCAAGGGGAGAAAGGGGAGCACAGGGAGTACTCACCGCTGCTGCCCGCACCGAGCCATCAGCCAGCACCCAGCGGGCTCGGAGCCCGAGTAGGTGGCGGAGGCTGAAGTCAGCGTTGTCATGGTGATTGCAGCCATTTGGGATGGGGCTCAGCCCCCGGGACCGCAGGATACGGCCCCCGGGCCGGCCCCGAGGGGTTTCTGGGGGGGGGCCATAGCCGGGGCTGGGGGGCGAAGGCCGCTCCGTGGCCATGCGGGGCTGCTGCGCCGTTGGGATTATTGTCCGTTAATGCAGGGATGATATTTTTAAACTCTCCCAAAATAGGCTGGGAGTGTGGAAGTCCCTGCGAGCCCCAGGGATGGGGAGGATGGGGAGGATGAGGAGGATGGGAATTGCTCCCCTGTGGGAAGCACAGGTCCCCTCCAGGGACCCCCAGACCCTCTTTGGACTCAGGTCAAGGACGCTCGAAAGCAATCAGAGCTAAAGGTAGTGTTTTATGCCGGGTACCCATAAGGATCAACGACAGTAACACAAGCGCAAAGCTGTCACCTTCTCCCTGAAATTGAGATTTTTTGGGGAACCTGCTGGGGCCACGATCCTGCCGCGATGGCTTTGTCGTCACGCAGTGCCCCAGCAGCTCCCAGCTGCGGGGACGAGGGGCTAAGGAGGGAGGAACAAATATACCTTTGGCAAAGTGGATTAAATTATGCATGCTTGGATGAAACTATGCATCAAAAATAAAGACCAGCTGCAGGTGGTGATGGGGGGAACTGGGGGCCCTGTTGCCAGCCCTCCTCAGCACCCCACAGCAGAGACAAAATGGGATTTTTAGGCAGAAAAAGCTGGGAATAGCACACAAAGGAGCCATGTGCCACGAATAACACTTCTTTTCACCATCAACCTCGATGTGATTTGGGGAGGGGGGTTTGTCTCTGCCCCACAGCTGAGCATTACAGGGGAGCAGGGCGAGCCCTGCGGCCAGAGGGGACTTTTCCGGAGAGGAGTTCGCTGCACTTCATTTCTCTTGCCACGGGATCCCCAGATGAAGCACAGGCTGGTTTATGGCTCCTTGCGCCAGGGATGGATGTTGCCCAGATTGTTCCGTGCCTCCTCCCTGGGGACGGTCGCAAAGGGAACGGTCCCGTAAAGGTCTCCCTGCCTGTGGCCACGCTCAGGGACAGCAAAACCCCTTTCCCACAGCCGGGCTGGATGGCACAGAGATTTGCTGCTGTCGGTTACCCCCCTGCGGCCATAAAACCCACTTTTATAAGGGAAAAAAAATTAATAGTGCAGCAACGCGCTCTTCCCAGCCACGCAAACACATTGTCCTCCCCATGGGCAGGGAGGGCATCGCAAGGAGGATGCCCAAGAGCAGGGAGACCGAAACTCGTCTCCCCTGGGGCAGCCGGGCATCCTCCGTGGGACAAGCCGTGATAGAGCCAGGCATCTCTGTTGCGACCCGCGCCGGCCAGTGACGCTGGAGCCCTGCCTGTGTTTTGGGTGGGCAGCTGAGCTCAGTGGATGCCTTTGAAAGGGCCCAGTCACGAGCTCGGCTATCTTTAGCCGAAGGTATTTATATTACAAGGCAGTGGTGTGGCGGCCGCCGGGCAGCACAGCAAAGGCATCAAAGGGTGGTGGAGGCAGGAGGGGGCTGCACCAGGGCACGGCACGGAGGAGCGTGGGGTGCTGCCCCTTCCCCCCTGTCCCAAGAGCCACTGAGCCCCCCCACGGTGAGGATGACCCCAGAGGAGGAAGGCTCCTGGGCAGGGCCCCCAGAGCGGGTGCGTATCCGGGTGGAGGAGCAGTCATTCTGGGTGGAGAAGACCTTGCTGGTGGAGAGCAGCGAGTACTTCCGTGCCCTCTTCCGCTCCGGCATGAAGGAGAGCACGCAGGAGGAGATCGGACTGGGGGAGCTGAGTGCGGCTGGGTTCCTCACCATGCTGCAGGTGCTGGCGGGTGAGAGACCCATCCTTGGCAGCGAGGAGACCTTCCAGGCGGTCGAGTGTGCCGCCTTCCTGCAGGTAAAGCCCTTGGCCAAGTACCTGATCCACTCCATCAACTCTGACAACTGCATCCTGCTGTACCAAGCCGCTGCCATATTCGGTCTCCTGGACCTCTTCCACTGCGCTGCGCTCTACATTAGGGACAGCTACGCTGAGCTGAAGGAGTACCTGGACTGCCTCTCCGCTGACCTGCTGGCCTATGTGGAAGCCCTCCTACCCAGCACCTTCGTGGCAGTAGGAGCCCACACACCCACCTTTGAGTTCTTGGAGGACCTCTCCAGGACCATCTGCTACCTGGACGAGGAGACCAACACATGGAGGACCCTCTCCTGCCTGCCGCTGAGTGCCAGCACGTTCCTAGCCGGCATGGCAACCATGGATAATAAGATCTACATCGTGGGTGGTGTCTATGGGGCCAGCAAGCAGGTGGTGGAGAGCAGCTTCTGCTACGACGCCGATGCCAACACCTGGAGTGAGTTCCCTAGTCCTCATCAGCTGCGCTACGATGTCAGACTGGTGGGCCACGAGGGCTACCTATATGCCATTGGTGGGGAGTATGAGAAGATCTCGCTGAAGTCCGTGGAGAGGTACGATGTGGCCTCCAGCACCTGGACATTTGTCTCCGACCTGCCACAGCCGAGCGCAGCAGCACCCTGCGCCCAAGCCATGGGGCAGATCTTTGTTTGCTTGTGGAAGCCACTGGACACCACCGTCATCTATGAGTACGAGACCCAGCGAGATGCGTGGCTTCCCGTCACCGAGCTCAAGCGGCACCAGAGCTACGGGCACTGCATGGTGGCCCACCGTGACAACCTTTATGTCATGCGCAACGGCCCCTCGGATGACTTCTTGCGTTGCGTCATCGACTGCTTCAACCTGACATCGCGGCAGTGGTCCGCCCTGCCCGGGCAGTTCCTGAATAGCAAAGGAGCCCTCTTCACTGCTGTCATCAGGGGTGACACCGTCTACACTGTCAACAAGATGCTGACGCTCCTCTACTCCGTGGAAGAGGAGACCTGGAGGTTCAAGAAGGAGCGGGCAGGTTTCCCGCGCAGTGGCTCCCTGCAGACCTTTCTCTTGCGGCTGCCGAGGCGTGACCACGACATCGCAATGTAGGTGGGCCCGGTCCCACGTTGGGATGCTCTCCTTCCACGTGGCCTTGGCTCTGCGCCCACCGCTCCCCTGGGCTCCTCTCCTCCTCTGCAGAGCCATGCCCAGGTCCAGGGATGTGTCATGTTGGACCTTGGAGGTGACACTAGACCCTGCCAGAGAAAAGGGCTGCAGCAGCTGCTGCCTGCTTCTGCCTGCACTGCATGGGCTCGGCGCAAAGTCCTACCAGACATGGGTTCTGCAGAGGACAGATACCAAAGAGACACAAACACGGGTTATATTTATTCTGACCGCGCTCTGAAGGTGTGTAGCATCCCACCTCCTATCTGCCCCGATGGGAAATCATTCGTTATATCCTGGAATTAAAAGGAAAGCTATAAAAACCCCTCTGTTTTTCATTAATTTTGGGTTTGGGGTTTTTTCCCCGCCCCATTCTGAAGGAGAAAACCTCCTAACGGGGATCCATGTCAAGGCTTGCTCCTGTCCGCTGAATGCTTTTTCAGCTGCGGCTCCATTTCAGAGCCGTACGTGGGAGCGCCGTTCCCACGCAGCCCCATGCTCCCCGGGGAGTTCTCCATGGCTGTTCCTGGCCACAACAGGGTCCTGGGAGGAGGAGGGGAGATGGGGGGTGGAAGGTGAAGGAAAGCATCTCCTGGGCATCAGGTGCTCAACGACTGAGGGGTTTCTGGGACCTGGGAACCATGTGTCACCCCTCCAAGTGTGTTAGCCAGCTACGGGCTCCTCCAGGCTCATCTCCCAAGCCCCAGCACAGACCCAACGGAGTGGCAAGTGCTGGTGCTCACCAGAGGCTCATCTGAGCCAAGACAGGGTCTTTTTGAGGACATGGCAAACCCTGGAAATACAGAGGGTGCAAAAAGGGAAGGAAGGGAGAGAGGACCACCGTTGCACAGCGATGCCCGGCTTCCAGAGGTCTTCTCCATTAGCAGAGCTCCATAACCAGATGAGCTGTTCTCATGAGGTACCACCTGCCAGTGTTGAAGGTTGCTAGCCCTCAACACCAGCTCTGGGGATGGCTGGAAAACATAGAGCTCCTCTTTGTGACTGCAGCGCTGCTGGGAGACCTCAGGGGACCAGGATAGCAGCAAACCTGGACCATGGCTCAGCTGGTTTCCCATCTGTGGGACAGGCTCTGG
Organism: Burhinus oedicnemus; assembly: GCA_008921705.1. Lineage (NCBI taxonomy): Eukaryota > Metazoa > Chordata > Aves > Charadriiformes > Burhinidae > Burhinus > Burhinus oedicnemus. Next base: position 457,337 of record VFFE01007033.1, on the reverse strand, counting down.
GCTGCCCATGCCGTCCCGGCCGAGACGGAGCGGAAGGGAATACCAGCTGGGATGCCTCAAATACCTCCCCTGTTGATCCTCGCCAAGTTCTCAGCATTTTCAAAACAGTTCCCGCATTTGAGAAAAAACCCACACAACACAACCACAAACCAAAACAAACAAGAAAACCCCAGCTCGTATCCATGTCCGGATTGAAAACCACTTGATGTGCCTTGTCCCCATTTGCCCTCTGCCACTGGGCTGGGCCACCACCTTGCTGTCATCCCTGGGATGGGGACCGCAGCTGGTGGAGGTGCAGGTCTGATGGTGGCACAGGAGAGGCAGGAGACACTGGTGAACCTCACCCAGCTCTACACCGTGCTGCACCATCAGCTGAGTGGCGTTACTATCCTCAGGGAGACCGTTAGCAGAAAGCCCATCAAGTCAAATCCTTGTTCCCTTCCTAGACAAAGCCAATTAACATTTCATGCTGTCTTCTCCTAACTGAAAGCAGCACATGGAAGCACGCTGCTTTACAACAGTTGAACAACCAGCTTAAACCTTCCATTAAATTGAAGTTAAAATAATTCTATTACTAAAATATTTATGACAGGCTCCTGTGGCTATCCCGGGACAGCTGAACTTGGCAGGCTCTCCCCTTCCCTCCAGCTCTGACACCACCAAGCAATACAACCTCTCCTCCCACCTTCACATGCTGGTTTTTTGACAGTTCAGGGGTTTGCAGAGATATTGGCCAACAAAATGCAAAAGGTTTTACGATTGTAAGTGTAGCACCTGGGGAAAAGAGCAGGTCTGGCAGGCAGTGTTGAGTCTGGCGTGGATGCTCCCAAGAGAGGAGTAATTTGTTGCATCCATCAATCCACACCATGCTACCAAAAGCAACACATGATCATTTTAGGTGCACGGGGAGGAATAAAAAAATACAGTTCTTACCTCTGCAAGCAGGAGAAAAAATGACGAGTCAGGACCAAGCAAATCTCTAGGGAGAGCAAGAGGCTGTTCAGCCCTTGCACAGTGAGTGGGCACGACGCTGCCAACTTACTTTGCTCCACCAGAATTTAGCCCTCAATGTTATGCATTACTGGCACCAGCACAGCACCCTTATCTTCCCCTTTCAATCTTCACGGTGTTCACTCCGCCAAAGATTACAGTTAGAGGAGAAGCGATCTATCTAATCACAGTTTAACCTTTTGCAAGTTTCTTTTTTAAGGTGACATCATCTTGGCAAGGACGAACGTAACGAAAAGCTGTCTGTAGAATGGACTTGCCTTATAAGGGCCGTATCAAAAATAAAAGCTTGTATAACCAAGGGAAAGCTGGAGTAAAAACAGGGCTGGGAGCTCCAAGAAGAGCCTGTGAACTCCCCACGAATATCTCCCTTGGCCATACAAGGTGCCACATTTTCCTTTTCAATGCCATTAAAGAAGAGAAGGTATAAAGCATCCTTGGGTATGGACGGGTCAAGACCCCCCAAAACCTGGATGCCCAGTTTCCTTGTTGCATCCAGGCAAGGACGAAGGCAGCCGTGAAGGGCTGGACCCTCCTGCTGGTGTTTGGCACCTACCTAGAGACACACGGAGAAGGGACACAGTGTTTTAGCTCGATGGCAGTATGTTGGGCTGGGATGGGAGATCGTTTGGAAGGATACAATGGAAAAATGGCACGAATGCAACTAATTAAGGATTTTCTCTGCTAGGTTGTGCCAGTTGGCATTTTCACAGGAAAAGACACAAATACATTTCAGCAGAACCCCTCCAACCATCTTTACTCAAAGAAATTACATCTGTATCTAATTCACAGGAAAATAATATACTTTTGCGTGAACACTGTCCCCTGTTCCACTGCCAAGCCAAGGGACACATCCCGTAAGGTGATCTGAATCTCCCATTCTCCGTCCTTCAGTTACACACAAAAATTCCTCCGGGCATCCAGATTTCCCTGATCCTGACAGTCGTGCTTAACTTCATTTGGAGCCACTGTCTCCACAGTTTAGGGAAGCATCCCCTGAATTTTCCTGATTTGGGCAAAGCATGAGGGCAGCCAAGCCGTTCCCCATCTCTCTGTTCTGATTTCACGAAATTCCCCGAGCACAAACCCTTGCATAAGCCATTTCCCATTGCACTGGATAAACTTCACGTATTTCTAGAGCAAGGACAGCCTGTTTGCTTCCCTTACCCTCATTGAATCGTGTCTTTTTCTCAAGTTTCTGGTTTAAAAGGAGGAGCTAATGTGATTGGACTGGGTTTCAATTACAATATTCAACCATGACTAAGTCAGCTGAGACTCTTCCCAAGCAAGGACCAATAACTGTTTCTGCAGGAGCCTTCAGCTGTTATGAAAACAATCTCTTCTGTTGATTTAGGTAATCTTTTAAGAATCCACATTTGATTGTAGTTGAAAACAGGGCACTTTGGGAACAAGCTGCAGAAACGGTGGCTACGCACCACCCCAGGTAGAAGGAGAAAACCATGGTCTGGGTTTTGCAAAATCTAAGCTGAAGGTGGTTTGGATCTTATTGCATCTAATCTAAACAGCTGAGATGATCAAGGGCGGAGATGTGTGGTTGAAGAGATAAACGCTCCTGCTGTAAAGCCTTTGCCTTAGTACAGCGACAAGCACACTTATGATGTATGTCCATGAAATGAGATGAGACACCAAGCCGGTGCTTGGAAGGTTTGTGCCCAGTGAGCAGTGCTGCTAGCGCTGGGGATGGAGCAGCAGAAGGGTAAGCGTGAACTGACCCACCCGAGTCCTTCAGTGGTTCGGTCTGGAGAAAGGAAGCTGTGACTGGGGTCCAGGATGCTGCTCATTGGGCTTTCATCACGAGCTCTTCCAGTGCCTTCTCCCTCTGATTCCCACAAAGCAGAAGAACTTCTTTGATTTCATTTTGCTGGAAACCCATATCGTTAAACTGAGTTAACAAATGCAAGAATTCAGCTGCCTGGAGGAAGAAGAAAGAGAAAGGACTGATGTTATCGTGAGCTTTTAAGGATGGATTTATCATAGAGTTGCAGCAAAAACAGTGCTGGGTGACGAGGCTGCAGCCAGATGACCCGGCCAGGTTGTATTACCACTGAAGGGCACTCCTGGTACCACCGCCGACAGCAGAGCAAGGACACACATACCACTGCTAGCATTTAAGAGTGTGCCTTACATCAGCTTTTAAAATAAGAAATATTTAACAAAGTCAGCCTCTAGCTTCACTTATTTCTCATAAATTTTAATATGAATTCCATGCAAGTGTTTGCCTGCGTTATAAAGAGACCAGGGAAAGGCGGTAAGTACAAGCTGGAATTAATTTGCCCTGCTTCCCCCTTGCTCAGGCTGGGCCCCAGCACCACAACATCTCCCGGAGCCGCGTCCTCAATAAATAACCCCCTGCCTGACACCGAGACCCGGGCGCCCTCCCGCTGCCGCAGCCCTAACGAGTGGTGAGCCGGCAATCCTACGTGCCCTTGGCATCATGTCAAACACCACCAGCCCAAATTTCAAGCTGCTTTTCTCCCACGCTGGCTCTTCACTACCCCCAGGAGAAGACTGGTGATGGAGACCAACACCCGGCGGGCCACCATGGCTCTCCTTGTGGGGGGTGAATGCAAAGGGGGAGCTGGGACGGAGGAAGCAAGCGAAAAGTGCTGGTAGGCTTGGGGTGGGGAATTCCCCGCGCAGGGGCTGAGCGAGCATTGTGCTTGCACAATGGGGTGAGAGGACGTATGGAGAAGAGCAATGGAGTAGGTGTCCTTCCCTGGGGGGGCTCTTAGAGTGACACTGCCCCAGGGGTCTGCAGCAAGTCGAGGCTCACTGGAAAAGCGAGCCCGGAGGATGTAGCACAAAGGGCCAGGCTGTACCACCCCACTCTGACCTTTTTCTCCGAGTACTGGAACATTTCCATGGCCTCCTCCACCTGCCCTTCCTCGTAGCCCTGCTTCAGCAGGCGGTCGCAGGCACCCAGGTAGCTCAGGAACTGCAGAAAAAGACAACCAGGGTTAATCCAACCTCGCAGACTTGGGGTGCAAGTGCATTCAGGAGCCCACCTTGCCACCTTCCAGGGACATGCTCATGGGGAGGACCCGGGGAACAACTGTCCTGCTGGCTCCCATCTGATGCTCAGCCAGGGCGGTCTGTCCATCAGCAGGACCCCCACCGTGAGAAGACAACATCTCAGTCCCCCCCACTCTCCCAGGGTGGGAACAGGAACAAGGTGGAGGGAGGATGAGGAGCAAACCAAACATCTGAACCATTGGAGATACAAAGCAATGACCTCCAGGCTGGGAGGTGAAGCAGAGCCTGTCCCGGTGAGATGTCTACCCCCAGTTGATCTGGCATCCCTTTGATGCGCTGGGGTTCGGGCACCCACGGGTTTCCTCCAGGGTCCGAGCAAAAAACCCACCCCAGGGGAGACCCGTGTGCTGTCATTACTGAAAGTAAACAGTTATTTTTGGCTTTCCTCGTTGTTCTTGGAGTGCTGACAGCACTATTCCCAGCGGTATCTTTTAAATACCACGAGAATCATTCACTGTCCAAAACCGTATGGGACAGACAATAATAAATGAGCTATACAATAGCACGGGGAATAAAAACATCCCACGGGTCTCCTCGAAGCTGTGCTGTCTTCATCCAAGGAGAAGCTGATTCATATCTCCCCAGATCCACCAGCACACAGACCTCCACCCTCCCCAGCACCACCCTAGCCAACGCGAAGGATTCAGTAAAAGACCGTAAAACATAGGAAAAAGCCAAAAAAGTCCCTCAAACGGAGTTGACCATTTGGCTAAACAGCAGAGGAAGGATTTTAAGAAATGTCAGCATTAAGGAGTGACTTATCAACTCAAAAATGAGATACTCATTGGTCAGTGGCATTCATAACCTGTGTTTATTTTCCTCATTACCCTACTAACTAAACACCCCAGATCATTGCTGTATTTTCTTGCCCTGTCGCAGCAGGGACAGCTGCTCACGGCAGAACACAGCCAGTCCTGGCAGCCTGTTCAAGCCCAGCATGAAATCGGTGCCCTTGTCAACTCAAAGATTTTTAATATTTAAAAAAAAATATATATTAAAAAAATATATATCCTGAAGACTAAACAAAACCAGTTTTTTAAATATTATGACCTGCTAAGCCCTTGGGTCTGGTACTGGCCCCACCGCTCACTGGGGAGGAGAAGGAGGTGCCACTGCCCTCTTGAAGCTCCTTCTCCCCCTGTAGCTCTCAAGGAGGCTCCTTGTCATGCTTAGATGTGAAGTTCCTTCAGTGCAGGCCCCCCTGGAGAGCTCGGCTTTATCCGCTACACGGCCACCTCAATAACCTCGTCACAAACTGCTTGTGTGGGAAGAGACCTCCAGGCTTGGGTAGATCAGCAACCCACTGATTTATCTCTTCCCTTGTTTGCTGCTACTTGATGTTACGCGCAGCAACGTAGCTTTTCACATCAAAGACAAGCATGTGCAGTGCCATAAAGGAAATCCCTCCTCCAGTGGGTTTTATCTTCCGCATCCCTGTATCACTTTGGCTGATGCCCATCAGAAAGGCCCGTCCCCATGAGGTCCCTGCTTCAAGTGCTCCAAAAACTGGCTGCTTAAAAAGAGCAAAGCCTTACCACCAACCATTTCACCCATCCACCTGGACCATGGACTATAAGCTGCTAGCATGGCAAAAAAACACAAGCAAACACCACCAAAGACCCAAATGCTCATTTCATTTTGGAGGAACAGGTAAACATCTCCCCAGTCTTGCAGCAGGGTTCAAGCCAGGGACAGGCAAACCTGGTGGGCACTAGGCCTCGGGTGCTGAGTCTCCGGGGACAGAGGTTCTCCAGGGGGACAGCAAGACCCCAGCCCGCACCGCGGCAGACAGGCCTGCTCAACTGCTGCAAACGTCACCACTGAGAACACGACTTCTAAAAGTGCTGGAGAGGCTCAGGGAGCCACCATCAGTGGGGATGGCTGATGCAAGGCTTGTAGGAAGTGCTGAAGACCTAGATCGTTGCTCAGGGGAAGACACCAAGTTCTTATGGAGGAGAAAAGGGGCAGGAGAACACTATAGAAGCACAACAGAGCGTATGTTTTACTGTATTATTGATTTTACAAGAGTCCAACAGTCCACAGGAAGAGACTCTCCATCTGCGCATGGCCAGGAGGTGGCTGGCGCAGTGGGCTGTGTCCCATGGTGAACGCCCTGCTCTGAACCCCATACTTATGGCTGTTTGGGGAGATGGATGCTGACCAGCTGCAGGCATTTGTCACTTCTCGGCTCACGCGCACATGAGAGCTCCATGGATCAACAATGCATTTTTTGATCAATGATCACTGATCAAGATGCAATGATGCATTTTCGGTTTAGCCATCATCATGCTAGATGATGAACCTCTGGCGTGTTGGGGCAACTAACCCTGCTTGAGCTTTTAAAGAGGTTCTTCCACTAGAACTGAGAAGGCATCGCCTCTTTAAGGCAGCAGACTTGCCTCCTCCACCAGGGCGGGCTCTACCAGTTTAAGTTGACACTGCAAAGAAATTGAGCAATTTTTGGCTACCATCTGGTACTACAATCAATCTTCATGGTTGAAGCTGTCATCGTCACACACTGAAACCCTGTGTGACACCAGCAAGCAATGAAGGGCACCAACAGTTCTTGTTTTTAACTTGAGTTGAAACATATTTTCCAGGAAGGTTTAGCCTGATTTGGGAGTTTTGTACTTACAAGAGACGCATGACGGGCTAGGCTTTACATTTTATCTTGGCTGTATTGGACATAACTGGGAAAGATGGGAACTGCTGGTGAAGGAAATGCAGGATATAAGGTAGACCTTGTATTTTGGTGCATTAATCTCCTCTCCAGGGGAATGGGAGTCTCTGCATTTACACAGAAGGGAGCAGACTGTACCCATTTCCATCCTTAATAAAATGCACTGCTGCTTCACGTTGAAGCCAGCAGCTGCTACAAGACACCCTTGCACAGCTTTTCGCAAAGAACGTGGGCTGGGCTCTGCCCATCTCCCTCTGTCTAGATGAAACCTTTAGGAATTGAAGAAATAAAGCTTCCCTATCCCACCTCAGCTTGCAGTGACAATCATCTGAAACACCAGCGAGGGTCTGGGGAGGCTGATCCTGCTGGGGGCGACTCAGGAGGGAGCCAGAAGCTCCAGGATGACTCAGCTGCAGAGCAGCTTCGTGCACCGACCAGACGGGTAAGAGCTGGCCCACGCAGCACAGGCAGCTCCCCGGGAGCATGGGATGGAGGCTGGCACCAGACAGCGGCTGGTCGGTGCTGTGCCTGTTCACACCTCTGCCTGGGGTCTGCTCCTGCTCCCCGCCACGACAGCCCGGTGGACATCCCTCTTGCTAAGCTGCAATCAAGCCCCTTCTCTCTCTGCAAGAGCTACCTGGACAATTTAGCCCTACCAAATCCTCCACTGGGATGGGCAGGTCCAGCCCCAAGCTTCCCAAGCCAGAGGGTCAGAACCAGCAGCATCCCTCATGGCACGGATGCTCCAAGCTCACCTGGACCATGAAGGGTTCATCTGGACAAGCAGAGACCTCAGGAATCAGGATGCAGCATAGCAGGTTGTCATGTACTCAGATACCAGGGGTAGGAAGAGCTTGTATGTTAATTGTTTTCAATAAATTCCAGGTTATTATAGAGGGTTCCTCAGGAAAAGAGCTCTGGGACCCAGCCGCAATGCTCGCCTGGAGTCCCTGATTGCTCCAATGCGGGGAACTTGTGTTTTGGAGAGAGCCCAGACAAATCTCCAAGGTATTCATAAAGTCCTGCTCTGACAGGATGAGCCACGGCAATAATCATACGAATCTAACATCCGGGAAAAAATGATGTGCAAAAAGTTTCCATATACGGGGGCAAAATTTGTACTTCAAAAGGACACCATGCTCCATACAACAGATTGAACAGATAACGTTACCCGGCTGTTATTACTCGCTGAAAAGCTGAGGGCGACTCATTGCTATTTTATTACAGCAAAAATGCAGACGTGTGATCTCATGGAAAACCCTGTCAACTGAGCTCTGATACCACAGTGGGAAACCCAAGACCATCAGAAGTCCGCCCCAAGCAAGACAGCCATCCCTTTCTCCATGAAAATCAAGTTTTTCTTTACCAAAAGCTTTCCACGGCACCGTGCCAGCTCCACCAACCTGACTTAAGCTTTGCTTTCCAGTCTTCTGGAGGGTGAGGATGGCTTTGCGGGTGGGGTAGCCCAAGGCTATAACGGGCTCGATGAGGTCTCGCTCCTCTTGGCTCAGCGCCGAGAGCAGATCAGCTGCTGAATCCGGCTGGGATCGGTGGGAACTGAGAGGTCGCGCAGGCGTGGAGGCAGGCGTGGAGGCAGGCGTGGAGGCAGGCGTGGAGGCAGGGGGGAGGCAGGCGTAGGGGCTGAGGGACTGCAAGAAAAAAACAGAAGATGGTCTTGCTCCAGCTCATGAAATGATGTTGAATGACCCAGGCTGAAGCAATGCTTTCGAACGCCAGCAGTTACCTTGCTCTTTCCAGAAAAGGAAAATTCCCATACATGGAACAAACCCCCTTGGGCATCAAAGGAGACTGGACTTAATTAAATCCAGGCTCAGTTATAGATACAGATCAGAGAAAACAGTGCTCAGGAGAGTTCACAGGGCAAAGAGAGCAAAAGCAGCTTCCTTTCCCTGGAAATCCTGGTCACGTCTCCAGCAATAGATGCCGTGCTTGTCCTTGACTGGCCAAGCAAGAGGCAGCACTGCCGGCGGACAGGCGATGCGGCAGCCTGGGCACGAGGACGCTCCCCGATGCCCCGTTTATGCCTGTGATGTTGATCAGCTGTATTTCGGTTTCTCTTACAAAGCCAGCCTCCAGAAATCACCTTCCGCATAGAAATGCTTGTCTGAGCATGAGGCTTTAGTTTTTGGCATGATCCACTTGTTACAGCAGCCGCGCAGGGTGGGCAATGGATTAGAAGTTAATTGGAACAGCTGTTTAGTGTACAAATACACATAGGCATTTAATCTTTCCTTAATTACCCTGCATTTAATGCAGCCACATATAAATAACCTGGCCTTTCACGTGTCCAACGGTTTTAATTGCAGGTTTTCAGTAATTCATCTCCTAAATCTCTCGAGTAGCTCGATGAGATGTGATTTCTTAAAAAAAACATGGTGCAATTCAGATTTGAGGTGATGAAGCAATATTTACTCCATCATTTCACACCACTGTCTCTATCGCTAAGTGATCGGTATTTCTAGTAGGACTGTGAAGTCTAAAGTTTCCTAGAAAAGACGTGATGGCTGTAAGGGGACATTTCCCCATAAACTCTGTTTATATTTGTTACAGGGGGAAACATGGGACGGAAAGAGGGAAAAAATCCCTTATTTCACTTCTTTTTTTTTTTACTGTTTCAACTGAAAATCAAATAAGATGCCTTCCTTGTTGGGAAAAACGAGGATGTTGTGGTTAGGACCAAACTTAGAAAAACTCGTCAGCAATTTCTTATGGGTTCAGTGTTCCCAAAGCCCCACTTTGGTTCTGCTTTGCTGGCCAGATCCCAGCAAATGGGACCGATTCAAGACTCTCTGCCCCCCTCCCGTCTCAGTGACAAGCAAAGGGCTACCAGAAGAAAACACCTCACCGGCACCGTGGGCTTATGCCGTTTGATCGGGGGGATCGACGTGGCTGCAGCCGGAGGAGCCAGCACCAAAGTCCCCAGGTGGGATGTGTCTGGGGTTGGCCCGTCCATGATGCTGCAGCTGGTGCAGGACTGCTGGGGGAGCGGCCGTGGCACTGGGATCCCTCTGCTCTCTGCGGCAGCTCTGTTCAAAGGATGCACCAAAGCAGCCAGCTTCCTCCTGGCTGCTTCCAGCTCGTTCTTCATGTTGTTAAATATCACCATGGATCTTCTCTGCTTGTTCAGGTCTGGGCTGGCTGGGCTGTGGCTATTGTTCTCTGGCGGGGGCTCCAACAAGCCGGGCGATGTCTTTGGTCTGGTTTGGTAAAAGCCAGGACGCAGAGGCACACCTCTCCCAGTGTTTCTCCTCCTGGAAACCTTTTCATCCTTGTCATTCTCTTCCCAGGAGGTCGAGGAGTACTCATCATCCTCCGAGTACTCGTCCTCCTCCGAGTGCCAGGTCTCGCTCTCGGTGTCGGACAAGGCTCCTCTGCCCTTGGCGTGCCCGTAGCTGCCATCAGCAGCGTTCAGGCTGATGCAGCGCCGCACCGCCCCATCCCGCGCTCTCCCTCCGTAGCTGTCGGCTGGGTCCACCAGCAGCAGCCAGCACGGCGGAGCTGTGGGGACGACTTCAGAGGTGACCCGATGCCGGGAGGTTTGCTGCTGAGAGGCCACCTCGACCCAGTAAAGCACTTTTCTTTCCAGCGAGAAGTCGTGCTGCAGAAGAGCGAGAAGCAGCTGGTGAGGCCATCTGAAACCAGACCATGTGACAACAAGCAAACCACATCCTTCACGAGGACACCTAAAGGCTGCATCCTTCCCATAATGGCTCCTATTTCCCTGAGCATCAGGGCTGGCTGTGGGCACCTGGGCTGTAGGATTGGGCAGTGCCTGCCTCATGCCTACAGGGAATCCCCACATTTGTACTTGAAAAAAAACTGGCTACAAAGTTATTACTATTTTCAGTTATCTCTACAATTCTTTTGACAGGTCTTTTATGCTCCGAGGTGGTTTTGTGTCAGTTTGGCTGCTGTGGAAGGGGGCAGCACCCGTTAGTGGTACCTGGCAGACCCACACCAGGCACGGGGGCTCAGGAGCCACCAAAGGGGGAGATGCACCTTGGGCAGAGACAGGACCAGTGCAGGAGTCTCCAGCAGCGCAGGGGGCTTGGCTGGTCCCAGAACAGAGTCATCATTTCCATGTAGTCCATCTTAAAATATAAGCATGTTTGAGATTGAAATCTGAGGGTTTTCCTGGAATAAACAAGCCTTGCCCGTTCGAGCTCTCCAAACAAGGTCTCCTCTGGACGGGCTGGCAAGTACATTCACAGCCCAGGAATGCTGTTTTTGCTGCTCCCTGCCACTTGTCAGCTGTGGACCCAAACCAGACTTCCCGAGGAAAACACCACCATGTGCCTCGACAAGGATCAGCCCGGACCACCACCACAATCGTTCAGCCTCAGCGGGGAGCATTGACGCATCCCTGACCAGGAAGAAACCCAGGTCTGGGGGTTTCTTGGGATAGGACAGGATGGTGGACCACCTCAGCTAGTCCTTGGGGATGCACACCATTACCTGCCTTTACATGGGTAGCAAAAAACGTGTGCATTAATATTTCCTTTGGAGAAATCACTTAAAATGAACAAAACGGTGACTCTTCACATTAAACACGTCCTGCAGATTTGTGATGTGTCATTTTTGGAGGAGGGTTGAGCAAGGCTGAGCTAGGGAAAAACCAGATGTGGGGCTTACTGCTGGTTCACCCATCACCAGGAGGGAGCAGGGGCTGTTTGGGATCGCCCAGATCACCTTCCCCCCATGAAGTGCACTGACCCCATCTACGGGTGAGACTACTTAAGGCTGAACACACGAAGTATTTCTGAAATTGTCTTCCACTGGAGTTGTGCTAGCACTGCCTGTAAGCCCGCAGAGCCAACTCCACGCCTTTGGTGCAGTTGTAGGGGGAAAGGCCTCCTAACCCCTTCCAGAGCACAGAGAGCTCCTTCTGATTGCTGTGCCGGGATTTAAAATTGGTGACAAAGCTGTTATAGCAATAGGTGTAGATTCAAAAGCAGTTTAGGACTGAGCAATGTGGAAGATCACAAAGTGCCACAGGATACTACATATATACTATACATGTATAATATATACATATATGTTGCCAGCACAGGTAGTATTGCCTGCTTTCATCTCCGTTAGATTTATTAATAAATATTTCTTCACCGAAAGGGTTATCAAACATTGGAACAGGCTGCCCAGGGAAGTGGTGGAATTGCCATCCCTGGAAGTATTTAAAAGACGGGTAGACATGGGGCTGAGGGACATGGTTTAGTGGTGGTTTTGGCAGTGTTGGGTTTATGGTTGGACTCGATGATCTTAAAGGTCTCTTCCAACCTAGGTGATTCTATGATTTAATAAATATTATTCATAAATGAGATGGTGGTGATTCCAGACTAGAAAACAATCCCAGAGCAGAGCCTGAAGTTTGTCCTCCTATCCCAGAAAGACCCAACCCTCCTGGGTGGATGGGATTAAAAAAACCAGCCCCAAACCTACCTCTTCCTCCCTCCAACGACAAATGGTCCTCACCTCCTCCCACTCCTGAGAACCAGCCAATTAAGAGGAGATCAATTAAGAGAAGTTTCCCTTCCCTTCTTTCACAAGAAAAGGCAAACACCACTGACATCCCTTGGAGCATCCTCCCAGAAGCGAACGCGGGTGCGGATGTAAGCAGAGGCGACTCACCATGGTGCTCATGAGGATGTCGGCGCAGTCAGGGAGCTCGATGGCCGGGGCGGTGATTAAAGTGTTTTCTCCCCCTGAGTCCCCGTCAAGGCTCCTGGCCATCCGGAAGGGAACTTCATCCAGATAGCTCATCACCGCTGCCTGATTTCTTCCTGCTGGAGGAAGGGATGAAACAAAAGTGTAAAAGGCAGGACTAGCACCTTGTAAGTTGGGTGGAAGGAGAGAAAGACAAGCTATTTCAAGCAATGCAGGTAAAAAGAACGCAGCCCTTAGAGATGCTGCCAACCAAGTAAAAACCGCTGTGTGCGATGCCCAGATTTGCAAAATCTTAATTACTGATACTGGGAAGATTTGTCTGAACTAACCTTTGCTATTCTGAGCTTCAGCCAGTAGGACCTCACCAAGCTTACAGCTTCATTTGGCAGAGATCCTGAGCATTTTTCTCCTCCACTTCCACCTCCGTGTGTGCTCCACTGCTTTCCATCCCTCCTCCTGCCTCTCCCTCTCCCTCCACTGCCCATCACACGCTCCCTTTCCCAAGCTGGGGACAGACCAAGCACTTTTTCCAGTTACAGAGGCAGAAACTGTAGCCAAGGAGGATACCTTGCAGGTCTCCTCTCTCTACATGACCTGAGAGCACCCGTGGTCATGAAGCTCATGCATGCGGCCACGTGCTGCTAAGCCATGACACGGAGCAGCCTGGGGGACCTGGGGCGAGGGCATCCCCTCCAGCGCCGCAGCAGCCTACCGAGAGCCGAACAAGGAGGCTGGTGCATCAGGCAAGCTTTGGTGTCAGAGGGATGGCAAAGGAGCCACTAGCCAGATTAGCTTTTAAGAACCATCTATTTATTTTAAGTGTGGTGATGTTTTTAGATCGGGAATAGGAGGGGAGAGAAAAATTTCTGATGAACTGCGAATGGTGGCATGGAAAATGGCAATAGTGGAGCCATCAGTTCTGTACAAATGACTCAATTTCGTAAAAAGCCACTACTTGCTGCACGAAGCTCCGGGTCCCCAGCTTCCCAGCGATGATAGCGTGCAAAATAATTTCCTTTACATATTGTTAACTGGCAAGATCTGATGGTCAGTAATCCACCGAGTTCTGGTACCTGCAGCCTGTTCATCCCAAAGCAGCAGCCCTTGGCAGCCATTCTCAGGAGACAAACTGTAAACACTTGGTGTGACATCCGTAAGTGCTTTTACCAATTATTTTTTTCCTTTAAAAAGAAATAGCTTCTATGACACTGAGGATAAACACTCCATGAAAAGAAAATAAGCAGATGAATGCATACAAGGAAGAAAAAGCTGCCTGTTTAATGAAAAATAAGGGTCTATAGTGGGAAAGGGCATTCAAGGCAGTTTCCTATGTTAGCAAAGGAATAACAAACTGCTCCCAGCCCACAAACAAACAGCGATACGCTCGGTGCAACTCAGTTGCTTTTCTCAGAATTACAAAAGAATTACAAAAGGCTCGCCTGCTTACGCCAGGAGCCTTTAATACCCAGGGCTGTAGCGCAGGCAGAGCCCCTAACCAGCTTTGCAGCTCCCACACATGTACTGCAGCTAACACGTGACACATGCAACGTGTTGGGAGCCTGTACGGAGCCAGGCCATCTGCTCCCCAGCCTAAGAGGGCTCAGCGTAAGTTATAATCCACGTCGGCACTAACAAAGACAACGTGTGAAAACCTCTGTAAGCGAAGCCGCCTTTCCCCAGCTTTCTCCAACTCCTCCGCGTGGCCATGCAGCCCCTGCCTGCAAGAGGGATGGACCCTCCTCGCTGCTTACGCTGTAAATCAGCTCTTCCCAAAAGCTGTGCCGTACAAAGGTGCGAAGGAAAAGAGTATCTCATCATCCATCACTTAGAAGAGCCTTCCTTGGTTGTAAATGCCACTTTAAGGGATGGAGCTGGTTAATGAATATGTCTGAAGCCACGACAAAGAAAATATGGAGAGATTATGGTACTGTATCTCACTGTATTTCACTGAGTAAACACTGTGCTCTAAGAAAGTGTTAATTCCCAAAACCACTATTTAGAAAAAAAGAAGTACATTGGTGTGAGGAGTGATGACAACGAAAATGCTACTAGACAAGAATAAAAGAGGATCAGTGGTAAACACCAACTTACAGCAGAAAGCAATTCCTGCAAGTGCTCTGACCTCATCTGCTTCGTGCCAGCCCTGCCCGCTTTCACATCAAAGACACAGGCTGGCCAACGAACAAATTCGTATCAGGAAGAGGATGTGCCTTAAAAGCATGAGAAACCTGAACTGCACTGGGACCAGGGAAGGATGAGGATGCAAATGAGTCTCAGAAACTCAGAGCCAACCCCTCTTTTCCTCTGGGCTATAATACTTTTTTAAAACTTAAAATAGTAGGAAATACTATACTCAGACAAGTTTGAATCTTAAATCTGAATACACAAGAGGTTTTTAAGAATTAATACCCTGTCTTCGTGTATTTTGTGAGTTAAGATTTTAAACATTCCTCTTCCATCTGTGGCTTCAACATCTTTCTCACTAAAAATATAAAACATTTTAATGCAGATATCATTAGACAAGAGCAAATATGTATAACCACCACAGAAAGCTAGAGACTGAAGTATACCTAAATGTACCTCATCCACTGGCATTTTCAAGTCCTATTTTTATTAACAATATAAAGTTATCCTTACCGTCAGACAAAATCATGGAGCTCTTCTTGCAGCACAGGGAGAACAGGGTTGCTTCTATGCTGCCTGCTTATCTGCTGCTCAGTTCTTTAAATTCCTGCAGTCTCAGACAAGCATCTGACTTTGACAGTTTTAAGATTATTATAGCTTAAGCGGTTAGCCTGTGTCATCAGACATGCTGATGGGGTAAGGAGCCTAACTATTTAAGCAGAGCATCCTCCGGTCACTAAGCTTCCTGAACTACAAGTGTTGTTTCTGCAATTGTTTTCATGCCATTTGAACTTTTGCTTTTTCATCACGTAAGACTCCCCAGGACCTGACCCAGCCATAGGTCTCGGAGTAACGAGATGCTAGAAGTGACAGGAAGGATGGGAGGACATAGGGACACGGAAATCAGAACTCCCACCTCCAGAGGACTTCATAGTAATCTGTACTGTGGGGTGCTGTAAGTAGGCAATATACACACCAGCAAGAACTGCAAACCTCTGCATCCAGATTAATTCTAACTCTATCAAAAATTACCAGTTCGTGTGCTCTTATTAACAGAAATGAGTGCAAAATTTCAGCCAAGAAACTACTGTTACATGTAAGGCCCAAGTGTTGAATTTAAGCAATTACATGTTGCCTCCTCCATGAATTACACAATGTGGTGATGTGAAGAAGTAAGGAATTGGAGATTAAATCCATTCCCACATATTAGGGCTAAGCAAGAACAACAACTGCAACTCTGGGAAGATGCCATGACAATCTGCATAGACCAGCAAAGCCCCAAACACGTATGGCCCATCACTGTTCCAAGCAAACTGCCCAGAACATGGAAGTCTTTGAAATCAGATGCCTCTGTCACCTTGTAGGAGGTAGGAGTTCCTTCACGCAAACCTTTTGCCAGCAATTCTCTCCACATTGGAGTGGTATTTGATGCCAAGTACTAGAAGAAATCTCCCTCAAAGTAAAAATGCTTCAAGAAAAAAAAATAATCCATTTTTCTCGATTTATTCTGTACAAAAAACAACCTACCAAATAGAGCTGCGTTTTTTAATCAAATATTATATACATGATCTGTCCCTATAAAAAAATAGCTATATAGGGAAAAACAATTACAGTAGGTTAGACTTCAGATTTTATTGTTTTTTTCCAGCAGGCTTATTCATCAAATTTATACGTATTCACATGGCTGTCTGACCTATTTCACCACAACTGGGAATTTTTTCCATGTACCAGTTTTAGTCCACGAAAGCAAAATGTCAACAGCTGCTTTAATCAATCTTGAAAAACTCTGTCTTGTTTGTACTTCAGAATTTGTTTGAACTTGTAATAGGTTCGTTTCTACACACAAAAATACAGGAACTATTTTGACAGTGATGCTTGACATGCTTCATTTAAGAAGAAAAACATGTTTACTAATGATCTCTTCTTTTTTTTAAACTTCTTTATTTCTGGAGATTTCATCATCTGGATTTAGGCTTATAAAGATAAAAGCCACTAAAAATAGGATGTTAATACTGGCACAAATACCCTCGTCAGCAATGTATCTTTATCAAGATTGAGATTTGTTACCAAAAACTTGCAGCAGGATTGTAATTCCATGCCAGGAGAGGCCTAGCAGCTTTGGGCTTGCTCAGGTATTTCCCCCCAGTCAGATGGCAAAAACATTTCTTACACTTTTCTTCAAGACATTCCAGTACCTGGCTACCGGAACAGAGGAACTCTTCGGACTCTCTCATATTTACAAACATGACTATAACAAAACATTCCTCCAACATTTAAATGACTTATAACTAAATTATCTGATGGCCGTGGCCCAAGTGTCATTTGTGGGGAGACTCGGAAGAACCCATCCTGGAGGGATGCAGCTTCCTTCAGGGTGATCAGCTGGCACCAAGTACTGGTCCCATTCGTGCCTTTAACAGAGAAAGAGTTGTTTGAGAGGAGAGCTGGTATGAGTTTGGTGATAAGATTTATTATATACCCACATAGGTAATTTTCCATACTGTCCAATAAACAAAACACTGTAAATTGTATTCCAAAACTTGTTTCTCAGGACATGAATATGGAAATTACACGCACATTCTATTAAATGGAATGGTTATGCATGGACGTGCACTCTGCCTCACATGGGCATCTGTTGAATATGGCTCTATCAAGCAAGAAACTTGATCCTTAGCTGAAAAAACCCAGGACAATTCACTGCATAACCATATTTGGAAGTTAATGAACCACAAGGGACCATAATTTTTACAATCTCAATAAACAGTATTTGTCATCTTTGATAATAAAATAAAGACTTTGTTTGGTTTTACCTGATCTGGATTAGAGCTGCTACAGAATGCTCAGCTTGTAAGTAATACTCTCTGAAAGGCTGCAATAGATGGGCTAGAGGAAATTCATCTGTTAAAACACAAACACAGAAATCATTCAATAAACCAGAAAGACTTTTGATTCTAGTCTCAGAAGCCCCAAATTTGCCAACTCGTTTTCTGCTCCCCAGCTATAACCTGAAATCACTTCCCTATGTAATATATTAAGAACTATTTAGATGTTTTGCACGTCTCCTCGTCCTTACCAGAGCTGTCAGAGGCAAGTCAAGACTAGCAAAACTTTTCCTGCCTCCATCCTCTAAACAAGGGGAACATATGGACGCTGAATCTTCACAGACTACCCAAGTCGCACTTACCAAATCACCAGACTAAAGCATCTGTTAGGTGCTGGAAGTCTTCAATCTATTCTGTTTATTCTCACTTCAGCTTAATCTACAACCTCTTCTTGCAAAACATTATGAAATCGGCTCGAGATATACTGCACTCTACACTGAAGAGCTAAACACTTCTAACATCACATGCGTTAACAGCACACCACATCTCTTCCTCAGAGCATGAATTACTCCACTGGATGATTTCTTTCTCAACTATTTTTGTGCCTGCATATTAAATCCAGTGTCTATGAGATGGGGGTGTGGTGTGGAAAAATACTGTTAAGTATGGCATGCGGAATTTACCTGGATCCCCAAATAGCTTGGAATCAATTTCAAGTTTCTGCTGGAGTAGTTTTTCCCTTTCCTTCTTCTGTTTCTTTTCCATTTCTCTCTTCCTTTCCTCCTCCTGTTCTCCCTCCAACATAACTCTTAATGCTCTCTCCTCAGCTTCGTACAGCTCTGTGCGATTTTTGAGCAACGTTTTGAGACTCTCCACCTGACTTTCAAATGCTTCATCTGCTGAGGGGGGTGGACAAACACCTAAACAGAAAGAGAATTAATTTTAAATATTCAAATTCAGAAGGGGCTCTGTTATCAGAATTGAGAGCAGAGCCCGCAAATTCTCAGAGGAACACGAGCTTAACCTTGCTAACAACTATTTTACTGGAATAATGCTTCTGTCAAGAAAAAGCTTGGAAATGTAGGAACACAACCACTGTATTCAGCACTTTATAGCTATTCTTGCATAACAATGTAACTAAAATGACTAATAAACAGCTTTTTCAAGCTGCACCTTGCTAGTCAGCACAGGGTACGCTCATCATCTTATTTCCCGTGTGCACAATTTTAAAAGTTTGATAGAAATCTCATCCTTAACCTTTCCTGCCAGCTGCCTCTTTTCTCAGTTTCCGAAGCTTTTCTAATGCGTGCAGGACGTCCATCATCCTCTTTGTGTCTGCTTGTTTCTTCCGTACTTCAGATAAGACACTGTCTGCAGCAGCCTTAAGTTCTTGCTCCTAGGAAAGAAAGAAAGAAAAAAACCAGACATGATGTGTGAAATATCCCATGTAGACAAGAATGAAATAGTACTTCCAAAAAGATTAGCGAAGCACTGGAGATCTGAATAACTTCCTAGCAACACAGCCATAGCAAGTGAAGTCAACCATCCAACCTTGCCTTTTTGTGAAAAAGCTAAACACAATAGACTTTGGGAAATAAAAAAAAGAATGCTGAGCAACTCATAAATTTGGGCCAAATGGCTAATGAATTAAAAAAGCCTGATTACCTTTAACCACAGAAAGTTATGAAAACCATAGAATAAACATAAACTATCCTGATTCTACAACTCAGTAATTAAAGACCATTACAGAATCACAGAATCACCGGGGTTGGAAGGGACCTCTGGAGACCATCTAGTCCAACCCCCCTGCCAGAGCAGGGTCACCCAGAGCAGGTTGCACAGGATGGCGTCCAGGCGGGTTTGGAATGTCTCCGGAGTCGGAGGCTCCACCACCTCTCTGGGCAGCCTGTGCCAGTGCTCTGCCACCCTCAAAGGAAAGAAGTTCCTTCTCATGTTCAGGTGGAACTTCCTATGTTCAAGTTTGTGCCCATTACCTCTTGTCCTATCACTGGGACTGGTGCCATCCTCCCGGCACCCTCCCTTGAAGTATTTGTAAGCGTTGATGAGATCCCCCCTCAGCCTTGCCTTCTCCAGACTAAAAAGACCCAAGTCCCTCAGCCTTTCCTCATAAGAAAGATGTTCCAGTCCCCAAATCATCTTCATAGCCCTCTGCTGTACCCTCTCCAGCATTTCCCTGTTCTTCTTGAACCAGGGAGCCCAGTACTGGACACAGTAGAGAGGGAGGATAACCTCCCTCCACCTGCTAGCCACACACCTCTTGATGCACCCCAGAATGCCACTGCCCTTCTTGGCCACAAGGGCACATCGCTGGCTCATGGTCACCCTGTTGTCCACCAGGACTCCCAGGTCCCTTTCCACCGAGCTGCTTTCCAGCAGGTCTGTCACTAACCTGTACTGGTGCATGGGGTTATTAACATGCCACAGTCTGAAGACAAAACCTTTCCCAACAGCTGCTCCACACCATCCCAGCGGCAGACCTAGCATCAGCAGAAGGGTAGCTCTTTAGCCAACAGCCAACGCAAAAAGTGCCTACAGCACTTCCCAGCAAGCCTAATCTGGGGTGGTTTGGATTTTTTTGGTTGATTTTTTTTTCTGCCTTGGAGCTGTTTTACTTGCCGGCGAGACGGAAAAGCTTGCAAACAAGCACCTTTACAAGGATGCAGCCTGCAGGCAAGCTTACAGTTACTGAAACAGCGTTGACCACGGTAGGGTAGCTGTGAGCAGCGTGGGGCAGGCTGACAGCTCGGGACCAGAGAAGACGACCTCCACACACAACCGAGAGCTCAGAAACCACTTAAACCCCAACTGTCAAGACCTTGGACATGAGCATGGTGAAGCTGAGGCTTTTAAGGAAGAAGCAGGGCCACAGGCCTCCGAAACAGCACGTCTCCACGCAAGCCGAACCCATGCAACACCCGGGTAGCACCTTCTGAACTGCGGGGGCTGAAGCCAGGTGCCAGGCAGGCACAGCCCACCGGAAGCCCGTTACCGGCAGGTCTCCCTCAGCTCCGCCACGCTGCCCAGCACCCCAGAGGGATGCGCAGGAGTCCCCGGGAGGCCACACTGCAGCCGGGGAAGGCAGGATCAGGCCGCTCGGAGCCATACCCGGTTCTTCTCCTCCACCTCCTGGATACACTTCGCCCTCCACTGGTCTATCTTGGCCTCCCGCTCGGCGGCCCGGGCCGCCTCCTCCTCCTTGGCCGCCTTGGCTTCTTGCTTTCTCTGCTGCAGGCGCAGCCTCCTCTTCCTCGCCCTCTCGGCCTTCCTCCGCAGCGCCTCCCGGTAACCGGGCTCCCTCAGGGGCCGCACGACCTCCCGCAGCTCCAGCCGCGCCGCCTCCGCCTCCTCCAGCGCCTGGGCCCAGCCTGCCTCGTCCCCCTCGGCCTCCCGCCGCCTCAGGGCCCGGCAGAGCGCGGCCAGCCGCGCCACCCGCCCCAGGGCCTCCACCGCCAGCTGCCGGGCGCTGCTGGGGCTGGCGGCGGCGGGCGGCGGCAGCGGCGGCGGAGGGGCGGCCCGGCGCCGGCTCAGGAACTGCGACAGCCACACTTCGTCCTGCTGCCGCTGCGCCGCCGCCGCCGCCTCTTCCTCAGGCACCGGCCGCGGCGGGAACGGAGGAGCCGCCGGAAAGAAGGGGCCGCCGCCGGCCGGCGGGAAGCGCGGCCCCGCGTCGCCCTCAGGCCCGGCCGGTGGCGGCAGCGGCGGCAGGAGGAAGGGCGGGGGCGCCGCCGCCGCGAAGGGCCCCGGGCGGGCGGCGGGGCCGGGGAAGGGCGCGACGGGCGGCGGGAAGGGTCCCGCCGGCGGCGGGAAGGGCCGGAACGGCGGCGGCGGGAAGCGCCCGGCGAAGGGCGGCGGGTGCGCCATGTTGCCGCCTCGGCCCAGCGGCGCCCACGACGCGGCGTAGCGCCCCCTGGCGGCCGGGAGGCCCTGCGCCTGCTTCCTTTCCTCCAGATCCGCTTTAAAAAAAAAAAAAAAAAAAACCTCAAATTTCAAATTTCTGGGCATGACGTCAGGGATCACAACTCTCCGCTGCTTCAATATTCGCTTTGTTTTATTCAAAGGCCAGAGGTGAAGTACAAACTGTAGTTACACAGCATTTCGTTTCCTTAAAAACAGTTCTTGGTTACATGATTCCAAACAACTTTCAAAACTAAGTTGTTGAAAGGTTTTCACCTAAAATGTTGTGGGTTTGTTTTTTTTTTTCAATCCATTTAAAAAGGAGCTGAATTAAAGGATTCAGAACCAAAAGCGGTTATATTTTTTTCACTCTACAAAAAGGAAAGTGAGGATGCAGTTACAGACAGTTCACCATAAATTCCCATTCTGAGGGGACGCAGCTTCTCCTAGAAATATCCTCCACTCCGACCGCAGCTTTTTCTGAACCATTAATGGGTCATTTAACCTGAAAAAACCCAAAATCCTAAGGGAAGTATCTGTTGCATCTGGCTACAGCTGCATGTCACGTCACACTGCTTCTAGGTAAGAACACAAGTATTACATAAAATCTACATGACAAAAATTAAGAACAGAAATAAGGTCAGCACATCTGTAGTATCCTTTCCTGTCCTAAAACATCCACTAGACTGAAAAGAGCAATGAACATTTTAATTAAATAGCTTGAATCAAAATTTTAAAAAAATGGGTCAGTAAAACTTAAGTCCACATATCACTGAAGGACAAAACAAAGTTGTAAGCAACAATTTTAATTCCTGAAACAAATCAAAAACATACAGGTCCTTTAGTGTTTTTACAAAGGCTTTCCTAAAGGATTGAATTAATTTTGGTGTAGAACAGAAGAAGGAGGATTGCTTTGCTGTGAGACTAAAAATCAAAGACAAAACCACAAGATACAATACTAGCATTTGAGCATATAACTTAAAAAGCACTGTGTCATGTGAACAATCACTACCGATTACATCAAAAATATTATACATTTACTTCTTTCATCTCTTAACATTATAAGATAGGTTGGGCAAATACCTGGCACCAAAAAATTGATGCATGATAGTTCCAATATGTTAAACAAAATGTACTATATTAGAACATTAATATTTAAAAATTTATGTCGACTTCTCATCCAAATTCAGATGGCTTACCGCTTCCTAGAAATCCTGTTTATCCTTCTGGAAAAATGAATGAATTACTGACTTCACCTTCTTTCACAGTATTCGAGGTGACTGAAACTTACTCCTAATGGAGAGGTGAAGGAAAGGGTATTATTTGATATTGCATTTGAATTACTGTAACAAACTAGTGTCACATTTTATAGCAGAATCTCCCAGCAGTGTCATAAAGTGTGTCCCAGTTTTTCCAAAACCCTGTTGCAAGGGCTTCCTCCCCCACCAATGTAACAAGTCACTCCAGCACCCAGCGGGTTTCAAACACCAGCAGAAATCTAACACTGACCTGAACATAACCCCCGTGAGTCATATGAGGAGCTAATAGTTTATTCACCCTCTACTAATTATTAAGCTTGATTTCCCATTTGTAGAGTAACATTGTTGTAAAATCTAAGTATTGGCAGCACCTGCATTGCTGGTTTAGTTTCTAGAAAAAGCAATGCAGGTGCTGCTATATTTGCTATACATTTTAATTGAACAAGTGTAATATACAATTCATATTTGAACATTATGCCGTCCAAGTCCACACAATGTCCATCAAATAAGTCAATGGGATGTTGCGATAAAATACACGATCCGATTTATCTAACAAAGTTCCTCATCACGTATCATATCTGAGATAGATCCAATGCCTTTAGAATCAGACTGAAGCCAGAGGCAATCGTAAGGAAATAACCAAGCGCGCTTTATGCGGGCGAGCATTCTGACAGTATTTAATGGTTTGCAGCGTCTGCTTGTCGAGGCCAGCCTTCTTCCTCAACGCCAGAGTCATATTCTTCTTCAGATGAATCTTTAGTGGGAGCCCTATAATTAAAACGCACTGATCAGACACTTAAGAAACTGAGGAAAAGAATGGAGGCAGTTTCCATAGCTTTCGGTAAACATGCCACCTGCAAAGCGTCCCACAGACAAATGTTCTGACAAGCATTGATCTGCTAAAGGACCAACTTGTCTGGAAGTGGCGCTGTGCAGATTTACGCTACTACCAGTACGCAGTCTCATTACTGAAAATCAAAAGGCTATTGAATTCAGCTAACTCATTTGATTTAATTCATAAATCTTAAATTTCCAGCAAACCTGAATGCTGGTGCACTATAAAATTGCTTAAAACAACCCTCATGGTAAGAGTAATACTTTTCCACACCCTTTGAGACACTAGGCGTGCTGAGCCAAGCCTCAGCACAGACACAAGATGAATACAAAGCACGTACCTCAGCGGAGAAAGTTACTCAAAAAAGTTGTCAAAAGTGGAAACCTAGCCAGAGTTCCTAAATTTCAGGCATGTGTTTTTAACCTGACCCATCCCCCCTCAACTCCATCCTTTGTTCAATAAAATTAAGATTTTTTTTTTTTTTTAAATCCAGATTTGTCCAGTGCTTTCAGCATTCCACCACATCATTATCATAATACAATCTTTACAACATTAAATTGGTTATTTTAACAAGAGTGCAGCAAATCAATAGATGTGCCTTTGTGGTTCTTCTCCACTGCTGCAAGAGCAACGGAGAACAAAACTGCAGCAGCCTGGACCTTACATTAGAAAAAAAAAAAAAAAAACAAAAAAAACCCCTCAGTGGCAGAAAGTAGGAGGAGAAAGGAAAAAGCTCTGTTTCAGAAATTCCAGTACAGTCACAATTAAATTTCAGATTTTTACTGTTAATTTATGAAGCTCATAATTTACTTCTATTTCTACAGGTAATACACACACACAAAAGGCTTAAAGTAACTTCATATGTAAGTTTATTTTTAAATTTCTATTTAAAAACTAAAGCAATACAAACCCAAAGTCTCTAGGACAGAACAGGCAGCTGTGTACAGTATACAGAGAATTGGATCCTTTTCAGGTTGTGTGCATGGTTTTGTGATGATACCTTTGCTCCTCTAGCAAACATCAGAATACCTGTCTAGCTGTACTACTTGTCTGTTCTGACATTTCCGTTACGGTTTTACCTAATGTATCCTGGCTCTTTTTTGCCTTCCACAACATCTTTGTCAACTTCCACACATACAATGTCAGAATTGGGCACTTCAAACATGGGCTCCAGTAACAGCTTTTCCTACAAGAAAATACAGGGGAAAAAAAAAAAAATCTTTCTGTATGCCCCCTCTTCTACATAACAATACGGTTAGCAAGGGATTTCCAGAGCTAGAGAGTTTCCTTGGAAGAACTCTAGGTACCCACAGTTTTAGAAAGAGATTTACTGTATCCACGTAAGACCCACAACTAAGTGAGGTTTTCACTGAAAATTACCAGAATTAGGTCCATACACACAAACGTGGGTAGCTTCATTTACTCAAGATGAGACTTCATTTACTCACCATTATAGATCGAAGACCTCTTGCACCAGTTTTTCTGTCCAGGGCCAGTCTGGCTATAGCTTTCAATGCATCTTCAGTTACATTTAATTCACACTACATAGAGAAAAACAGTAAATTTAGTTAATTATTTCATTTATAACTCAACAGTGTTGGCTGCGACAGTGCAAGTGTTACTGAAAATAACACACAGTAGTGATTTACTTGCTACGGACCACATCGTTTAACATTTAAGATACATATATAAAGCTTCAGCTACACTTCATTTTTAACTAACATTACCAGCAATGACTATGTCCCTTTACCTACAACTACTGTAGGTACCTCTACAGTACATGAAGTGGCTCTTGATGCCTATTAGGCAAGGTCACGGACGTTCATTTGAATGTTAACATGAAGAGCAGCTCAACTACTTCCAGATTACTTGCCCCACAAGGACAGTTATCCAATCTAAACCAGTCAGGTTTTAACGAGTTAGCTTACTTTTTTTCCCCCCAGGGTGGAGAGGTGCACATGTAGGGGAAAGAAATTATTTCAACTGATATTTTAGATCGCTTTAAGACTGTATTTATAAACAAGAATATTGAAGAGTCGTCAAATAAAAATTCAAACCTTATCCATGCTGAATAGTGCCTGGTATTGAGGAACCACAGCATTTCGTGGCTCAGTAAGAATCCGTACAAGGGTTTTCTCATCTAGGCTGTGCAGAGGAACCACAACAGGCAAACGTCCCACGAACTCTGGAATCATGCCAAACTCAATGAGATCTCTGGCTTCCACATGACGCAGCAAGCGATCCTTTTCTTCAATATCTTCATGTGGATCAGACTCTCCGCTTATATTAGCAAGATCAGCTGCTGCTGCAGCCCTTCTGCCTTTTCCCATATTAGATGGTGTCCCAAATCCTAGATACTGCAAAACAAACATGTTATACTTACAGAACTATAATAGTGAAGTTTTCTTTACGTAACTAAATCACATTCCATGTACATTAAAAAAATCTGCAGTGACTGATTATGTCACTACATATTAATTCAAGCTCAAGAAATTACTTATAGTAATATTAGACCCCTTGCACACTATCAGTGTCATATAACACTTAATTCCCTCTGTAAGGTATCAATACATCACCCTAAGAGCAAGTTTTTCTTAAAATAAAAAAAGGTTAATAACGTGTCCTGATAAGTTTACAAATATTAGTGACACTAAAAAGGGCTCTTCAGAAGTAAAGCAAATGCATGCAAGTATGTTTACATGAAAAGCTACATGAATTATCATAGACAGTAATTTGGATTTCAGCCACTCCTCCGTTGTTAGAAACTGGGTGCACATTTCCTAAGTAACAAGTGATATGATGAGAGGAAATGGCTTCAAGTTGCGCCAGGGGAGGTTTAGGTTGGATATTAGGAAAAATTTCTTAACCCAAAGGGTTATCAAGCATTGGAACAGGCTGCCCAGGGAAGTGGTAGAATCACCATCCCTGGAGGTATTCAGAAGATGGGTAGATGTGGTACTAAGGGACATGGTTTAGTGGTGGTTTTGGCAGTGTTGGGTTTATGGTTGGACTTGATGATCTTAAAGGTCTCTTCCAACCTGGGTGATTCTATGATTTTGTCAGAAAGCTGCAGCCACAAGAACTCTGTCCCCAGACATTAATATACAAAACAGTGAACTGCATAACCAGGTATTTTAAGATGATGATAGCTTTTAGCACCATTTGCTCAAACTATCCAAGTATCAACAGTAAACCTTTGGATACCGGTAGAAAAAAGCTTTTTCTCAGTTTCATACTCGATACACTGCAACTTAAAGAAATCCTATTACAACTACTAGAACTGTTTCACATACTCTGTTTTTAAGAAACATAGGACATGACAATAAAGTAAAAAGTTTACCACTTAAGTATGGATAGCAAGTCCTCTACCAACAGCTTTCATGCTTCCCCCCCCATTTTTTTTTCCTATTTGCATATGCTAAAAATTTCTCTGTGGAAGCAGAGACCACCGCAAGCTACGTAAGCCTACTAACAATAGGCTTGTTCTTTGCTACCTTTCTTAGGCTTGACATCAGATTCCCAGATTACAGATGGAAAACCACTGCTCTCCAAACAAACTTAGTGGGTTTACAAATATAGCAACACCTTTAGGAGTCACTAGGGTGAACAGTAATTAAGATAATTTTTCAGTTCAGCCTGATGCACTCACTTTTTCGTTTTTCCTCCTGCTGATAATTCTGTCAAGACCATTAAAAGCACCAGAAGCTACAAAGAGGATGTTTGTTGTGTCAACCTGCACCGTTTCTCCACGTAGCTTACGAGAATTCTTTTCTGGAACATTTACTATTGTGCCTTCTAGTAATTTTAACAAGCCCTAAGAAGGAAAGAAGAAATAAGCAATATAAAATTCCACTGTGTAGCATCATATAAGAAGGCACACCATACTGTGCTCACTTTCACAGATTTATGTACATTTTTTGCTCCCTTATGCCTTTATAGTGTCTAAAGAAATCAGTTTTCTATACGAGACAATCCCACTCAAGGACAGAAAAAAACCTTTCTTTAATGGGACTCCCATGCACATTATGAGCTGCACTTAGTAACGAATTGCTTTAAGATTTTTGTCAAAATGGAAAGTGTTATCTCTTCTTGCCTACATTATGCGACTTGCTGCTGTCTGAATGCTGCAAAGACATTTTTCAATAGAAATGTTTCTATGAAGCAGTCTCGAGTTGCTTTAGAGATTTTTTTTTTTAAATGAAGAAAGTAAAGAGGAAAGATGAGGGTTTCAAAGGTTAATAATTAAGGAGCTGAAGAACTATGACTGTATACACTCCTGTGCTATTTGACATATGATAGGACAGTATGTAGACTTGATGGGCTGTTTGCATACAAAGTAAAAATCACTCCACGGAAGTACTTACTTGTTGAACACCTTCTCCTCCGACATCCCGTAACTGATGAATACCAGGAACGCTGCCAATCTTATCTACTTCATCCAGAAAAACAATTCCTGCAGTTACAGAAAATGGATTTAAAGGAAGTCTCCACTTTTTAAGAGAAGCAAGAACTTATACACAGGGAAGAACATAATTTAAGACAGCAGCAGTCTGTTCTACTTCCATATTGTAGATTGCAAAAATGTATGCAATCTTTTCCGACTATGGACAAGAACAAGAACTACAAGATATGCTTAGAGCTCTTTTCAGGTTTATTATTTCTGATTTAAAGGGTTAAAATTCATGTATATGCAACAGGAATATAAATTACAGAAATACTGGTGCTCTCAAAGTTTAGAGCACTTAGGCGAGATTAACACAGTCTATGAATGAATTTCAGGAAACACATTGTAAAAGTTTACCTTGCTGAGCTTTTTCTACATTGTAGTTGGCATCTTGCAGGAGTTTCGCAATCACAGATTCAATGTCTTCACCAACATAGCCAGCTTGAGTCAAGGTCGTACAGTCACAGATAGCAAAAGGTACATCTAGGCATTTAGCTAGAGTCTGAGCCAGTAAGGTTTTACCTGATAAAATAAAAACTGTATGTTATAACTACTATACATTTCTCTAGAGCACACAAACCCAAATATTTACCACAGGATCATAATTACCGTCATTAAACATTTTGAATGATGCCAGCATGTTCATATATTCATATATTTTCCAAGGGAGCTAGTTTTCATAAAGAGTTTTTTTTACATTGGCAAGCTGCATTTCTGAATTAGACTAATGGTACACATTTGAGGCAGCTTGACATTCATAAAGTATCACAAATAAAACGTCACACAACATAAAAACCGGAATACATGTACTTGCAGAGATTAAATAAATCACTAGTCCTTTGTGGACATTCAGGGTGCAGTGCAAAGTCCAATTGCTCCTGCTTTGAAGTTGGGGAGAAACAGAATTAAAATATTATTTAGTGTATGCTCTCCCAAATAGTCTGCAAAATGCTATCGCTTCAGCACAAACACTCCTACTTCTTATCAACAAATATAATTTCTCTTTTAACCCCCCTGCAACTGATCTGTCCTAGAGACGAAACAACCGTTTCTAACTGCAGCATCTCAACTTGCCATCTAAAGCAGAGAAACTTTAAATGCATTTTATTACAGTTTAGTGAAAGTTGCATCTTTTAATCAGACAGTAAACATAGGCATTAAAAAAAAACCAAAAC
Source organism: Burhinus oedicnemus (assembly GCA_008921705.1). Taxonomy (NCBI): domain Eukaryota; kingdom Metazoa; phylum Chordata; class Aves; order Charadriiformes; family Burhinidae; genus Burhinus; species Burhinus oedicnemus. The sequence goes on along the minus strand of VFFE01007033.1, from coordinate 428,339 downwards.
AAAACAAAACACAAAACCCACATGACTACACCTCCTTCCTTTTCAAGGTCATTTAGCTCAGCTTGTTACCATGGCGTGAAAGCAGAAAAATCCTAGTTTGGAATTCACAGTGTAGCTTTTTATATACCAAATTGGAATAACCACAAAAGAGAAAAAAAAACACTCATTAACAACCAATTATAAGAAAAATCCAACACCTATGAAAACATGCAGCCGTATACCTGATCCAGTTGGTCCAAGCAGCAAAATATTACTTTTTTCAAGTTTTATGTCATCATTAGGTGAATCTAGTACTTCTCCTCCCCGTTTTTCCTGAGGTATCTGCTGGTTCATTTGTTGCTGCATCGATGCTCCTAAAGCATTACCATGTGGACTGATTCCAGCAATCTGCAGTAGTTCTGAAGAGAACAATAACAGTACTGTTTGAGCACTGACGAGGTCTGCCATTACCTTAAATACCCAATAAAAGCTTGGTTCTTCTGTTTTGTTCTGCAAACCTATAATTCTATCTGTACAGAAGTTTACAGATAGGACTGCAAGAGAAATATGGCACAATTATTACAAAAACATGAGTTCAAATTGTATTTTTGCACAAGCATATATTTGCATATATGAAAAGAATTTCCAATGGTACAGTGGATTATCTAAACACATTCCTCTACATTAAAACCAAGAGAAGTTTTCAGTTCTTAAAAATTAACTCATTTTAACTGTAATTTTTTGTATTTTTTAACACATGAGAAGAAATAAACCCAAACTGTTGATCTCTAAGATGAAAAAGTACAACAACAGGTATACTATAACAATTACAGAAGCAATGCACAGGTCTACTCTCAAGACTTAAAGACTTGTCTTAGTTCAGTTGTTACAGGTTTTGTCTCTACGCACAGATATGAGAGTGAGCTGGATTTTCTTTTTTCAGAGCACTAGTTTTAATTGGCTCGCAGGGTAGAATTTTGAAGATTAAGAAAACTGGTTTGAAGAGGTGTAACTGGGATTAAAAATTGATCTACACTAAACTAAGAAAGAAGTACAATAGCCAGTGAGAGTTCCTGTGGACTGAAAATAAACATAACTGACATCACCTGGCCCAAAAAAACCCAAACCACAGGCATTCTGAGGTTCAAGGGGACAGTGCCTTTTAAGAGTGTAAGTACCCTGCAGAAAACAGTTGCATAACTTCCTTTATTATCTACCTCACATCACAATCTGTATGGCATTACTAATATAATCACACCTTAGACCGCAGTAAAAAAAAAAAAATAATTCCATTTCACTTGGTCTACTGAGAATATTTGAAGGACAGATAATTATTTAACCAACTTCATAAAAGGTATTTTTACAGTTTACCTGCTTTCCACCTAGATAAAGAGTCAAATCCTAGTACGTCTGTTAAAAACACACTCGATGCCATCAATTAAATTTAGTTGCAGAAGAAAAGCAAACAGGATTTTACTCAGCATTTCAAACTAGCGGGCACTAAAGACTATTCTATATTAAAATCAAAAAAGTAGATATTGCAGAGGAGGACATGAGGAGAGAGTTCACTTACTTGTAAATCTGTACTCATCCTCCCGTCTTCTGATTTCTAATTCTAAGAGAGAGGATGAAAACAGTAATAAAAAAGTAAGTTTATAAAAGCTTATAAATTCTCTACCTCTTGCCCTCTTCTGAATACATCTCATCACTGTGTATGAATGTATTTCTAACAAGAAATCCCCACATGAATTAGTTTTTATTGCTGTCAAAATTAACCCCAAACCCAACTTGCATGCTTGTAAAATGACAGCAAGCTTTCTACTACTTAAAACTATAACAATCTATTACCTCTGATCAGATTTTAATTTTAAAACCACTTATAGAAGGGGAAAAAAAATGCAGCAATATGATTTTGTTTTGAAAAGGCTTCCTGAAACTCTCACATTTATATCTGAGTGTTACAATGTAAGATTTCACATCTCTCAAAGCACTATCCCTTATCAACATTCACTGCCAGTTGCTCTGGGTGTGCACCATTTTATTTTCCTGTGGAGAGTCAGGAACTTCCCGATGCCAGGTACACAACTGCTCTCCTACCGTTACCAGAACACTGCTACTAATGTTCCCTCTCAGTTAAAATACTTTATGTAAATTCAAAAAACAAAGAAGATTTCTGTTTGCTTAGCATACTATTTTTTGCAAGACGCAACAAAACACCTTAAAAAAAAAAATCAAGGTACACTTTGAATCAGAGACAGGAACTTAATCCTACTTCTAAAAATAAATTAGATCAACATAGCTATACACTTACTCAGTAGCAAAAGTACTGCCAAGAGCAACTCCATCTACACCTATTAGATATGGAACAATACTATGGTGACCAACAGATGCTGCCAACAGCATCAAGTGAGGTTAGAAAGCTAGCTATTCACCAAATTACCTATGCAAAACATTGTCTTAATGATCTGCATTGTTGCTTGCAGATTAAGCAGCAGATTTACTGTTAAGCAGTAAATGAGATTAGAAAGAAAAATTTAGGAGGCTCGCGTTATAAAGTTAAAGGAAAATACCTAATATGTATCAGTAAAAAAAACACCCACGGCACCATAAACCTTCTGGATTGCTATTTAAATAAATCACAGAAGTTCACATACAGTAAAAATTAAATTTAATAGAAGTTCTTTTAAATTATTTCAATTGCAGAACATCTAGTGTCAAGGTAAAGCCTTTCTCAGGTTTCTTAAGTTAGGGCCCTGAAATTGTAAGTGTTATTTGACCAGAAAAATACCAAACATCATACAAACCTCTTGGTGTTAAAGAAGTCTGCTTTTCAACTTCTGCTTGCTGTCTCAGGTTAGCTGGGATATTGTTGTAGATTCTCTTGTAATGATTGTACACGGCAACTGAAAGCACCTTCTTGGCAAAACACTGACCAACAACATATTTGTCGAGGTAGTTATAAATCTGAAAAATAACTCAGTCTTAGTAACACTTCTGTATCACCTTGCCGCAGAAAAGAAAAAAAAAATAGTATATTGTGCAAGAGAGACACTTTGGTCTAAACCAACCATTACAGAACTAAGAAATAGAAATTCAACATCTAAAATACAAAATATACTCCTGTTGATCAGTTTACTTAAAAACGTGGCGCTTACACAATATGATTGTGTCTGTCAGTTCTCCCATATGAATATTTAAACCCATTGTCATTTTCACCCAATTTTGTAAGAGGAACAGAAATTTCAAGAATATTTAATGTCTTACAAGAGGTCTATCTAGGAGCCACATGCAGCTTCAGAAATAATTACAGTCCACTAGGAACTGAGAAACCAAATAAGCTCCCTCACAATTCAGGAGAGGGAAACCAAATGGGTCACCACAAAAGGCTAATCAGCCATGGTTCTCACCCAGAAACAGGCCAAATAAAAGGTTCAGCAACTACAGAAAGAAGCTGCTAACGTCAGGGTGCAGAATATGAGGCCATATCAGGGAACAAAAGATATTACAGTGGTGAGGGTTGACGTTAGCGTCAGGGTTACAAGGAGAAGATTAAGGTACCGGACTTCAGTCACGAGACAAAGCCAGAAGAAAACAAGCCCAACTACTTTTTTTGGATCTACTTGTTCCCTCTATCAGTGCTGTGCTGGGTCACATAGCTCTCAAAGGTTTAATCTTGAGCTAATCATCTTTCTTGTCTGTTGCTCTGTCACAGACCATTACACACCTGATGCAGATTAAGAAGTAAAGCATTTCACCATGCTGTAACACAAGGGAACACTGGGGTGAAAGTACCAGCCATACCTTTTTCGGTGGAGGCGGTGGCTTCTGCTGGAATGCCAACTTCACAGCTTCTGCTGCTGACTCGGGCTCTTTAATGATGCTCTTTTTTGTGTCTGCCTCCGACAGTACAACAAAAAAATGGTGACACTTTTCACACTTCACAAAACGGGTGGAAGCTGCAGAAAAAGTAAAACAAAACAGTAAGAGGAATTGCTTAGACAGCATTCATTCAACTGCCTGAGTTCATCATACACAGGACAAGCACCTGTAAGACAGCACAGCCACCTCTGTGTTTACAAGACACTTCCCCTTGGTTCACCTTAGAAGCTTTAAAAGCAATTACTGGGCTATGAAATTTGACACTGAGGGAATGCAATTTGCCCAAAAAGTCACAACACATGGCAGCAACCAAACAAGGGATTAAAAAGCAAAAATCTATTTCATGCTTGTTCAGTAGAACTACGCTTGAAAGAGGAAATTTTGCAACTCAGAGTGATGCAAATTTAATGAGGGTTTCTAACTATGCAGGAATTGTTCCTAACTCTCCAACTAGCAGGCAAAAAAACCAACTGTGGTTAGGGACAGACTACTCTGAAGTGCGGGGAAGCAATCTACAATATCAAAGATAGCATGCAGCAGGTTCAGGAAGGGACAGCTGTGGCAGCTCCCGGTCTCTGCATCCCACTGGTGGTGGAACACTATGGAGGATGCTCGAGTCACCTAAGCCCAGGACAGGGAGCGCAGCAGGGTCACACAAAGGGCTCATCCCAACAAGTGGCAGCCGTGGTATGCAACAGATGATCTGACGCTTTGCAAAATCTTTTGCTTATTTATTTTTACTGTCAAGAGTAGAACAAATTTCTTTCAAATTCCAAAAGCCAAATCCTCCTACCACTGACTTTGTGAACCATGTCTCAAGAAATCATGTTATTTGCAAAGACTGGTTTCAAAAGCCTGCAAACTAGAACTCCCACTATTTCTTTTTCCTTTGAAAGAGCAAAAGTTGAAATAACTGAAAATAGACAGTAGGGAAGATTAAATTTGTAATTCAAATTAGATCTTTTCTGACCATATTGCTATGCTATTAAAGGCAAATCATGTGCAATAGGACTGATTTAAAGTAAATATATTAGTAAAAGTATTAAATTAAATGCAAAGTAAATGTAGCAGAACAACCACATGAAAAACTTCAGTGTCAAAACTTCTGAAATAAGTTTTTAGAAAATGGCTTTAATACTGTAGTACCACCTGATTTTAACAACAACCTCTAGCAATAAACAAGCTGCTTATTTATAACTTGTTGGCACCTCCCATAGAGCTGGCATCAGCAAAGGAGGAGTGGGGTTCGGTTTTTTAATATTAACACAGCTTATGACTGGGTAAGTAAGGCCAGCAAATTATTTTAATAATGTAGCACATAATACTGTGACCATCACAGCTTTATTAACTCCACTCCAAAGAAAAGTCGTCTAACAGCCAGAAAGTTCTCCTGGCAACATGCCAACTTACTGTCATCTGCCTGATAGGAATGCAATGGAGAACCACTTGCACGCACCCACCCCTCTTATGTGACTATCATTTAGCAACAATATTGTAGGGAAAAATCCCCAAACTTTCTCCCAATGCTCACTCAAAACACCTCTGATATTCTTAATGACTACAGTACCATGAGGCTGTTGCCCTTCCTTATGCAATGCTAGTAGTCAGCTTTCTTAGGATGGAACAGCCACAAGAACGTTTGCCCCCTTTACAGATCCACAGGAATGGTTAAAAAAAATAGAAAATAAAGAGCAAGCTATAAGAACACTATTGTGCATCTTTAAATCATCATTCCCTGAAAATAATTACTGTGCAGAGTACACTTTTACCAATTACTCCAAGCAGCACACAGAAAGGCTATTAGAGAGAGGTTCCTAATTTTCAGCAACACCAATAGGGTCCATGGTCACAGAGAAACTCTGATGTATGGGGTGCCTTGTGGAGGAGATTCTGTTATCAAAACACAGCTGTGAAACTTGCCAGTTTCTATCATCTACATAGCACTCGGGGGGAAAAAAAGTATCAATATGAGTTTTAAGAGAACAAAAAAGTTGGCAAAGTTTTTTCTGAAACACAAGGAAATTAAATTTAAGTACTGCTATCTCCCACAATAATGAAACCGAGCATTCAAAATTGCAAGTAACTTTGCTATTCTTAAATACTGGCATGTTTTTATATGTTCTTTTAGCAAACACATAAAAGCATAGCAAAGAGCCTTTGTGTCAAATCACCTCACTGTCATTAAGATGTCTGCAAATATTTACAGTGTGGTAAAATGCAAGTTAAGTGTTGTTTTTGATTCAGGCAACATTACCAAAGAGACTGCATTTGCAAAGAGATTTCTAAAGTCTGTATGACCTGACCTTGCCAAAGAGAAACACTGGGTTTTTACAGTACATAGAGGAAGCCAAAATAATCAGAGGATTAATCTTAAAAACACTTGTAGGGTTGACATGATCACAGAATGGTTTAGGTTGGAAGGGACCTTAAAGATCATGTAGTGCCAACCCCGCTGCCATGGGCTATTAAACTGGGGGCTACTATTAAACTGCTATAAGGTAAAAAGACATCAGGAAAAAGAGAGCAGGGAAGCTTCTTGCCTATTAAGCATGTACAGTAGCAGGGAAGTCTTGCTTTGGAGGATGGGAGCTAACCTGACGGCATCAGGTGGAGACAGTAAAAGCAGTGCCTAGTTAAGGCTTCTTATGTCAATCAGCTTTAAAGCTATTGGATTTCACTCTGCATCTGAGGCTCGCATCTTATTTCACTGATCATAAAATTCTCTTTACAGAGCCTCACAACCCAAAACAATCCAGGAACTGCCGAGAAACTGCATCGAAGCAGATTTCCTTTTGGTTTGCATCACATTCTTCCTTAATTGTCAATTACTGGAAAGCCAGAGACAAGCAAATCCTTTTGCAAGATTCGCAGACACAAAGTGAAGCCCCATTAAAAACAAACTCCGCTGGACAACCAGCCTGTCACACTACCACTCACTCAATGGCTAATTACAAATTAATTTACTAATAAACGTGGCTTTTACTCAGTATTTTATTTCTCTGCTCCTCTCAAAATGACTGAAAAAATCTAGTATTTAAAAGCTGAAGTAAATACTAACTGTGTATTTCCCTTTGGCTTTCGATATTTACTTAAGGTTCTGTAATTCAAAACAGAACTGAGTGAATTTGTCATTTTTCCTAAGTAACACCAAAGGCTTATCTGAAAAATCAAGTTACAGCACATTTAATACAAACTGTAACCCATTCATTTTGCGCAGAACTGGATAGATTTTTTCCCCGTATTTGTTTTTAGTTTTTAAAATAGTTTTTAAGATAATTAGAACTTAGCTTTTCTGTTTTCCAGCTGTTTTATATTCTACAATTCAGCTGGGAAGCAGTACACTGAAATTAAAAGACTAAACCAGAAAGAGACAGGTCCAGAGAAAACTTGACTATGACTCACAGAAATTAGAGCAATTACAATCTTTGGTTTCATTTTTTTAAGTTACCAATTAATAGAAAACTGATGACTGCTGTTCTCAAGACAAACAAAGAAGTCTGCTCTATTCCATTTATCTGGTGTCACTGTGCTTAGTTTGAACTAGTAACAGACTTCATTTAAAGGCTGTAAAACCCTAAAGCCTCAGAGTAGAACGTGCAAGGATAAGAAAAGTAGATACATTCCATAATTCATAAGCAGACTTCCTTGTATTTTGACTTTCAAGCTGCTGACAAATCTGACCAGCTGCAACACTGTTTTTACAAGCAAAAAGTGGGTTTCCAGTCCCAAGGTGTTTACAGTACCCATGCCATTCTGATGCCACAATTCAAGTGTGGTATCGCTACTTGCGAATTTGAGATTGCGTATACCAGGTATTTTCTCTCATAATGCTAGTATGAATGAATCCTCTTCTTAAGAAAGTTTTCAAACATGCTTAAAGATTCCTAGTGATACTGACAATATATGAAATCACATCTCTGCTCTCCAGACATACAGTGCTCTGCTCTGGGGCAATGCTTGAATGGGATTTCCAGATAAAGGCACAAACTCCACTAACAAGGGGAGCAAAGACATCAGTGAAGTGAGAGACTCAAAATGTCTCTGTCTACTCATGAATCATCTGGTAAGAAGGTAAACGAGGTTAAAAATCCTTCCACTGTTTTCAATCACATCTAGTCCAGGAAGAGGCCAACACATTAAACACCACACGGGATTGTACTTCTAGTTCCATCGACTACTGCCAGATTTTTCAGAAAAACCTTGTTGCCTATGGTTTCAAACAAACAAAAAAAGCTTATTATTTCTGGAAAAAACACAGTAGCTGAGGACTGATCCTTTTATCCAACATAAGTAAATACATTGTTATAGAATTGTCTCGTGATTCATGTTTGATCATTTTTATTACACAGTATTTTACAAGAATAGCAGCAAATAATAGCACATCCACTCATTATTTTCACTAAGTGTGATATTAACAACAGTGAACAAGTTTCTGCTGACCTTGTCTTAAGCTTCTTAGTGCACAAGTCTGATTATGACTTGATACTTCCTCCTTGCGCCCCACCAACTGACAATGGGTATTTGCTTTCTGACAACTATTTCCTAGGCTGGTCTCATTAGCACTGAAATAAAGAGGAATGTCTCCAAGTCTAATAGAACCTAAAGCATAACTGCCATTAATTTGGCCTTTACTTCAAAAAAAGGTTGCTATTGCTGCTGTACACTAGGGATCTGATACATTTTGGATTTTCTATTTGGACTTCCCTGCCTCCTATTTGGAATATATTACAGACTTGACATCACCATAAAAGATGATCCTGGTAAGCAGGTCAAGTGAGGTGATTCTGCCCCTCTGCTCCGCTCTCATGAGCCCCCACCGGGAATACTGTGTCCAGCTCTGGTGCCCCCAGCACAAAAAGGACATGGACCTGTTGAAGCAGGTCCAGAGGAGGGCCATGAAGATGATCAGAGGCCTGGAGCACCTCTGGTATGAGGACAGGCTGAGAAAGTTGGGGTTGTTCAGCCTGGAGAAGAGAAGGCTCCGGGGAGACACTACAGCAGCCTTCCAGTATCTGAAGGGGGCCTACAAGACAGCTGGAGAGGGACTTTTTACAAGGGCACGTAGTGCTAGGACGAGGGGTAATGGCTTCAAACTGGAAGAGGGGAGATTTAGATTAGATCTCAGGAAGAAATTTTTCACTCTGAGGGTAGTGAGGCACTGGCACAGGTTGCCCAGGGAAGCTGTGGAGGCTCCATCCCTGGAAGCGTTCAAGGCCAGGTTGGATGGGGCTTTGAGCAACCTGGTCTAGTAGGAGGTGTCCTTGCCCACGGCAGGGGGGTTGGAACTAGGTGATCTTTAAGGTCCCTTCCAACCTAAACCATTCTATGGTTCTGTGATCTGTCATATACGTACTCCTCTGCTGTAAAAGCACTTTGGTTACAGTACATGCAGGATTAAAGTTTTATCATTTAGTAAACAAAGGACAGACATTACAAACATGTATATATAAATATATATATATATATGTATATACATAAAGGACAGAAAGAAATACCAATAGTTAAAGTGGTATTGTTTACATGAGCATCTCTTCAACTGCATAAAATGAAAGAAACTATTTTAAAACCATATTCACAGTTGCGGTCCGAATTCCACTACCATATTCTGCTCCACCACACCCCATAGGAAGTTACACAAATATATTCACAGAGACAATACATGCTTAGGGCAACATGGTCAAATTAAGCATAACAAAATTTTTTACATTCTATAATTAGGTAGGCTAAAACTTAGCTATTGAGACTATGTTAGATCACAAATATAATCACATCTGTGTCTATTTAAAAAAGAAAGTATTCATTAGAACTTACACACAAAGGTCTCCACGTGTGTGCACAAGTCACCACACTTTGGGCAGCGCAGCTGGTTCCCTCCTTTCCCAGAGCTTCCAGAGCTTGACTTTTTACCACCCCCCTCACCGACAGACTTCTAAAAAAGATTTCCAGACAATTAGCCCCAAACAACGGAGCTGTTACATTAGGCATTTAGCAGTGCGTTTACAGAATCCAGTAATGTGAATATTACAATAGATGAATGACAAAATAACTATTGTCAAGATTTTGTAAAGGCTTTGAAACCTTAGAGCAACATGATATAAACATTGTGAAGCATACACACATCTGCATTTCCCAGGTCTGCCAATTTTGGATGCCCATGGAAGAGGCATCCCATTTCTACATTAGAACTGCTCGACTGGCACTAGAATAATAACAAGCTGACCAGTTGTCGTGGTTTGGGCCAGATTGGCCCAATTCGGTGGAACAACAGATGCTCTCTCTCTCTTGCTCCACTCGGGAGGCAAGAAAGAGAGAGAAAAAGAGAGACTTAAGAGTTTAGAAGGAACTAAACTACTTTAATGAAATATTGATAATAAAATAATAAAAAGAAAAATAATGAAATATATACAAAACCGTATCAAGCTCCCAGGATGACAATCACGTCACCAGCAGGCGCTGGGGAAATCCCAGACTGGACTCAGTGACGGATGGGAACTGGATTCCGGATCTGGATTCAGGATTGGGATCAAAGGCAGACGAACAGACAGAGTTCTCCCAGGACACCGGCCATTGAAGAAAGAGAGCTTACCCTCAAACCTCAGCTTTTACACTGAGCATGAGGCAGATGGGATGGAATACCCTTGTTGGTCAGTTTTGAGTCACCTGTCCTGTCCACTACTCCCCGCAGGGGTGACCCCTCTACGCTTTTCCGCTTCCCACCCTCCAACGGGGCAAGTAACAAAGTTGGCTGGCCTTGGTTGTTATAGCAATAAGTATAAGCAAGAGCCTCTCTGCATCCCATTCCTTGGCATCAGCTATAAACATGGGTCTTATTCACACTGAGAGTGAATAGTTTTCTGCACAACATGCTGTTAATTTCAGCAGTTAGAAGAGGCCTAGCTAAAAAGTAAAGTTACTGAACAAAATTGGTCCTGTTTTACCTCAAACCAGGACACCAGTGTCAAGAATGTTTTAATAGTATATTCCAACGTAACTTATTCTAACCCCAGAGAAGAAAACAAATCATACTTATAGAGAGAGTAATTTCATTATCGCAACTGTGTTGATTCTAAGGGCTTCTGAAGCCACAACTCTTCTCGTGTCCTTGACAGATGTAGCTATGCTGGCAGATAGCTGTAGGGTAGATATGGCCTATAAAACAAGCTTCTCAGAAATTGCTTGGAAATATTTTATTTTTTACTTCCAAGGCAGAGTTCCCTGACAGAAACCTACTTGTCTTTCTCCATATTTCCCTGCTTAGTGGTGCTCAACGTTAACATTTTTTAAATCTACATCCACTCTATGCCCTTTATACTTTGATTAATAATGAAAGCTGTATTTTAGGAAACAGCAAAGATCTCTCCTCCCTTTTCTAAGACAGTTCCCTATTTATTTTTTTTTAAACTTTGCTTGCCCACTCATTTCTCCTTGCAACCCTTCTCAAGGAGAAATAATAATAAAAAAAGACTATTAAAAATTTTTATCTTCGTTCTTTTATTTTTTAAACAAGTTTAATCTGAACCTTCAGAATACACCTGTGTCACCTGGACAGTTCCTCAGATGTCACAACACGCCATACTAAGGTTAAGTTACTGCCTGTGAACTCTCAAAATCTTACTTGCTGACTAAAGAGCAGTTTTATTCTCAGGTAATCATTTATCTGAAGAAGCTGTTTATTAACTAGAATTATAGAGAAAGACTGGGATGAAAATAGATTACGATTTATTAACAAGAATAAAGCTATTCTCCTCAAACTTGTCTTGCTTAATACAATCACCAAACCAGTGCTGAAAACAAAAACATTTTAAAATGTACTTCAAAAAAACTACTTGGGAGTAGCAGGCTTTTGAAGAGTAGTTCTGATTACTACTCTTTCCTGAGATCCTGAACCCTGTTGTGGATTTATAACATTCTACAAAGTTTTCAAGTGTCCCTTTACGCTAGGCAAAAAGATTTATAAAACTGGGAAAAGCATTATGGGATGTTCATAGGGTTTGTCTGGTAACATATTCACAATACAATTTATTTTTTCTTCACCATCAGTTGTAGCATTTTGAAGGATCAGAAATGTCAAGAGTTAGCAAAAATTTTAAGAAGATTCTAATTTTAACTAAGAAAAAAAACCCTACTGAAATATTTAAGAAACATTTTATATAAAAAAAAAAACTAACACATTGAGATTACCTTGCTTCCATCTCCAGAACCATCCTTGCTTGCACCATCCTTTGAAGCAAAATATGCTGGTGTTTCTGAAAAGTTTCTAAGAGGAATTCGTCTTAAAGAACAAGTTTCAAAAGTCCCAAGTTTTCCTAAAACAGGGATGCGTGTACGACCACAAGTAATACCTAAAAACAAAAGAAAACATGAAAATAAAAAATTAATTTAATGAGCCATTACACTGTTGGGAATTTTACTGATACTACAGTCAGATAACAGAGCTACCTCGTCAGCATCCAACTGTGATGCATTTTGGTTGTCACTACATGCTGAATGCACACAACTTCAACATACTGTTTCATACTTTCATCCAACTCTTTACATACATCACTGAAGAACCAAACCAATGTTTTCCATATGTGTAATATGTTCAAAATGCAATATTTATGTATGTGTTAATTAGCTAAATTCTGGATGTCAATTAAAAATACTCCAGTTCTAATCCTGACGCCACCAAACCCCAGAACTGATTTACATTAAACGGAGCTCAAAGGTTTCGGCAACAAAATTCAACTCTGAACATTCAAATTCCAGCTATCCAAAATAAATTAGTTTCACCACCTTAGCGTTCATCTCATTAAAAGCTGCCTGGATTGTCCAAAATAAATTAGTTTCACCACCTTAGCGTTCACCTCATTAAAAGCTGCCTGGATTGTCCAAAAATGACCCTGAAGTAATTCCATGTCCTCTTAATGCCAGACAATTCAGAGTCCCACTGTGTCATGAAATAGGGAACATCCAGGTTATGGAACCAATCCTCAGAATGATAAATACAATCAACATCCAGCACTTATTGTGAAATAATTCAACCCCTGAAGTAAGAGAGAGACCTTTGAAGTGTCTCCTTATTATGCAAAACTTGCCAAAGAAGCGTCTCAGACTCTCAGACTGCACGTCGACTTGGCTTTCACTTGTGAACTCTACTAAAAACTAGTTTCCAGGAATCTGAGGTACCACTTGGAAAAAAAAGTTGTCCTGAGAAAAACTGAGAGGTAGTGTCATATTTGGCACATGCTGACAGACAGGCACAAGTAAATTCAGCATAATCTTGACTTTGTTGAAATAGCTTATCGTCAACATGAAAAAAAAACCTCATTGAGAAATAAACAGCCTTTTCTTCCTCTTGCAACAGCGGGCAGGATTACATTTCATGACTAGGTAGGATGTGAATCAACATATGTCATGCTTGTGATTTCAACATCTCTCCACATAGACAAGAGCCTGGAATCCGTATCTCATCTCTCTCTCTCATTTAAGGTGACGATTTTCTCACTTGCTCTATGTTTTTGATAAAAATTCTGTGACTTACCGACAAAAGAGTTATAGAGCAACAATAACAATTAAAAACCTGCTCATAATACATGGGTTTATTGTTAGAGAGATGAGAGAATCCTACAGAAAACTCCAAAAACTCTTCTAAAAAAAGAATAAAAACAGTAAGAATGGCAAGAGGAGTACAGTTCATTTACTCTGAAAGAGGTAACTGACAACTAAGACCTGGCATCTTAATTGAAAGAGTACATTTAAGAAAATTCACCTTGCTCCTATGACAGGAAAACAGAGCGGGGAGGGGGGGGGGAGAAGAAAAGCATTACGGACAAGCCAAAATTTGCCAGGAAAACTCTCAGAGGCTTCTGCAAAGTCACAACCAAGAAGACAGTATCAAATGAGATTTGAAGTTGTTTTATTAATTTATATGCTGCTCAAGATTCCTGAACTTGAAGATGATTTGCAGTTATTTTTAACATAACTAAAAATGTAATCTTTTAAAAATCTGTAATAACATTAATTCTGTCCGTAAATGTGAGGGAGGAATAACGATCAATGTGCTTTCCAATTTTAAATTCCTCTGCTGAGTGCCCCTGCAACACAGCAAAACACTGTAGATTAAGTAGGACAAACTATGAAGATACCACAGTAAACTTAAAAATACTGGCTCACTCTCACAAGCAGTTGTGTTCTTTCAACTGAATCTGCAGAGAACTCCGAAGACTACGTGCGCCAAGTGCACTTGTCAGCAGAGAATAAGCTGTGGTGTTTACAATGCAATAGCTGTTCTGCATTAATTCCCTGTCTTGGGAGCTTATTCCTTATAGATGGTTCCTTTACTGAGATTTATTTTACCACTTCTAAAGGGAACTGAGAAAAGACTCCTTAACAAAATAAAAAAAAAAAAACACCCCAAACCTGAAGTCACACAACTCTCCTGCAATACAGGGAGATTGTGCCTGTGGAGAAAGGACGAAGCACTAATGCAGAAACTCAAACATTTTACCACTAAGCACTGCACCTGAGCTAAAGATTACTGATTTTAATTCAGAGCACCCCTGTGACATAGAAAATGAACTGAAAACTGTAATGGATCAACATGAAACTATACACAGTGCTGCGTACTGAGCCAGTAAGCACCACATTACCGACTGTGCCCAGCCATTGATCAGAACCACTGCAGCTGCAGGGCTTCACCTCCAGCGTCTGACAGGACACTGGCAGCAGGTCCAGGCTAGCCAGCAGCATTACACCCACACTGTAACGCTTTTGTTGCTGTTAAATTCACTCTCACAAAAGTCTCAGTTGGCCAGCCTGTTGGGAACATTAAACTCACCCTGCTACATGTGCTGAACTTCAAAGCATGTAGATAAGCTAAACCAGAAAAAAAAAAAAATCATATTACTGCTACATCAGCTTGTTGCTGAACACGAAAAGCCTTGTCCCTGTGCTTATCATGAGTGATTTTCTTTTTTGACAAAATATCATTGTACAATTAAAGAATAAAGTAGTAAGAAAGTTATCACAACTACTGTCTTGCTTAACTAAGCCCAGAGGCAGATTTTTGGAAGAAATGAACATTCCAGCCCAACACCTGGCAACTTGCATCACATGATCCAGACCCTGATAAATGTTCAAATACGCAACAGCTGGCTAGCACAGCAGTATTCACTGACACACATAACTGGCAGTCAGGGCATGAGTGTTTTTTTGAAACAGTAATTTAAAGGACATGTACTTAACATAAAAAGGTTGGTAGCAGCAATGGCATCTATCCAGGGTGTTCAGATTAGTGTATTAAGAAATAATGGGAGGCTCCTTTACACCTTATTAACCTTTAATTGATACTTGAGGAAAGAAATACTGACTTCTGGGCCAAGCTTCAGTATCTTGGAAGAATCTACTGCCCAAGCAAGTGACAGAGAGACTGTGATAAAAGAGAAGTCTCCTCTTCGTCCCACCCAACACTTGATCGACTAGACTGATCCATGTACTCTGAATACTCTTGTTTGTACCAACCGGCAATAGCAAACAAGTACCTGGCACAAGACATAATCTGTTAAAGCAACAGAAGTGCATCAAAGTATGGTTTTTATTTTTTTTTTTTAAAAAAGAACTTTCATGGAAAGCTGACGCATAAATAATCTTATTACTCTGTATCTGTGTTTCAGTCTCATTTGTTCTTTTACACACCCATTTTAAATCTTAGTTCTTACAAAAATGCCAAAAATTTTTAAAAAGATAATTCTGAAGTTAATTCAGAATGTTACTTGCTTTGAAGCTTACTGTTTCAGTGGGTTTACATGAGGCCAGACAGGCTGGAGTTGAAAGTACTGGTTTAAACCTTTCAGCACAGGTGATGTCAGAGATGTAAAGTCAACTGCAATGAGTTAACTCATCTCTTGAAAGCAATAAATCAACTCTGACTTGTCAGCCTGCTGCTGAGGGTACAATCATTCAAAATGTTTTTGCAAATGTGGCAACAGCAGAGTTTTTCAGCACAATTTGGGGGTGGTCTGCCTTTCACCAAAAGCAGCACATGGGATGTCAATTCTCACCACCCAGAAAAACATGATGAAAAGGACAAAAGTAGTAAAAAAGTAACAGCCTCCCTCCGCTTCAACTTCCAGTAAGTGGTCTGCACACCCTCACCCTTCTACCAAGTTGGAAATAATTACTTTTTGCTAACTGAGCCCAAGACTTTATGAAAAATATTTCAGGTTTAGGTTGTAAAAAAGGCAGGCTTTTAATCAGTCAGCTAATTAAGCTCATTTACTAGCACTGCAGGGTAACACAGACTGGACGACTGCTGCTGAAACTCACTCCCGTGGAAATAAACTCTATTCTCGCATTACATTTCCCAACAGATATTCCAGCGCGGGCTAATTTTCCAGAACTTTGCACCATGTAATACTGCCCTTAATCCTGACACGCCACCGGCCGTCCCCTCACACCACCCAGGGTGACACTAGCAAAAGATTAATGGAAAAAAAGAAAAAGGCCGAAGCAGCCACCCGTTGCCTAACCGAAGCCCTTATCGCAGCGCTGCAGCACGGAACTCCCCAGGCCGGCTGCCGCTGGGCGCCGGGCCGCGGGAGAGCTCCTCTCCCTGCCCCAGGGAGCGCGGCTGCTCCCCATGACACCTCTCCGGCGGTGAGCCGGCGGGCCCCGCTCCCGAAAACCACCGGCAGCGGCGGGCTGGAGGGGCGCGGAGCGCTGACAGCCGTGCGGCGGCCGGCGGGAACGGGGTTTCCCCACAGGGACGCGGCAGGGAGCGGAAGGGGCCGCCGCGCTCCGGCCCCGTAAGGGCCCCGGGACGGAGGGCCCAGCCCCGCCGGGGGAGCAGCGTCGGGCTGGGCGACGGGTGGACGGCGGTTACCTCTCCGCGCGGAGGGCAGCGTGGAGCCCAGGAGGCGAGCGGCGGCGGTGCAGCTGTGGCAGGCGGACATGGTGCGGCCGCGGGCCCGGCCCGCTCCCCCCCGCCGCCGACTAGGCCTCGCTGGCGGCGCTGCTCCCTGCCCCACCCGCGCCGTAAACACCCCCTCCCCTCCGGCCCGGCGCCGCCTCAGTGACGGCAGCGCGCTGCCGCCTGGCGTCACCGCGCACACCCCGCGGACTATCGCTCCCAGCGGGCAGCGCGCGGGGCGCCGCGCCCGCCACTCTGCCGGCGGCCGCGCGGAGCCTCATGGGAGATGTAGTCCTAAGGCTGAGGTGACGCCGGCGTCCCCGCCGCATTGCATCATGGGAAATGTAGTCCGGGCGGCGGCAGGGCTCCCTGAACCCCTCTCGCCACACAATTTCAGCGATTCCTGCCTTTTAATTACTCTCCCTAAATACAACGTGAGGAAAATGTTTCCCTTACATCCCAGATATGATTATTTTTAAAAATCCTTTCCAGGAGGGGAGGGGGGCAGAATCAAAGCGAAACAGCGGCTGAAAACTTTTAAGCGAAATGAAGCAACTTTGGGAGAGAGCCAAAAATCCCGCCTTGTGTCAGGGAACAACATTATGCACAAATACGTATGTTACCTAATCAAACACATCCTTTAGACGTATCTCACAGGGGACACCACCTACAACGGACAGGTCTTTCAACCCACCTTCAGTTCCTGTTTGTCATGGACCTATTAAACAAAGCAAATTGATCTCACCAGGAACGACTCGGAGTCAGGAACATGTCACCTGCTGTCCTCCTCAACTACCTGGTGCTGCCCTACGGCAAAGGCCACGCCACCGCGCTGCTCAGCTGCGTACCGCAGGAACATCCGACGGCGTTTTTAGTGTCCGCCAAGGCTCTAGATGGATTTTACCCCTTGTAAAATACAGGCTTAACACCATCACCTACAGCCGGGCACCTGCCAATGGGATTTTAATCTGCATTCAACCCCCCCCCCCGCCACGTTTCCTTTCCGGAGCTTTTTGATGGCGCCAGGCAGGAAGAGCAGGTTAAGCTCAGGGACACACTGACAGGCATCCACAGAGGCGGCTTGCCTTGCAATGGATCACACCTTATGGAAGCATGGTGGGAACGGCGGCGGCAGCTCCAGGCTGGAGCGAAGGCAGGTTTGGTACCTGGTGCGCAGTGCACCCAGAGCACCCACAGCAACAGCTGCTGATCCCTGCTGGCCCCTCAGAGCTTCTCCTTAGACTGGGCGTACTGGAAATAAACCAGTAAAATGCAACTTACAAACTATTTGAATGAACAACTTTCCCAGCTCAGAGCTTTACCCGCAGCTGTTTCTGTACGTACAAAAGGCAGGCAGTGCTATTACACCTTCCAACTTACCCTAGGCAACTTGGTTTTTAGCATAGCCTTAAATTTAGCTTTTTTAAAATAAATTTAATAGACTTGGCTAATGGAAAGACCCAGTTTTCGTATCAGAACAAGCACTGCACAACAGCTGGATCAAGGGAGCGGGATAAAACCTATTATATAAAAAGTGAGGCCCCGACTTGAACACACGCTGTTTCACTCACCAGGGCTTTCACTGAAATCACTCAGGATTTCTCGCATATATCAAAAAACCGACGCTCTCTCCCGCTGGATAGCAGTGGCAATTCAGTGACGCCTGCGCCAAGCACAGCGGCGTCAGAGAGCGAAATAAAGCACCACCAGAGAGCTACCGTGCCTTTTTTGCTAGGTTAAAACCCAATTCTGTCAGGAACAGGCCGAGCAGCAGGACAACAGCAGCAACCACCACTTCCGCACACTCTCCCGCCTGAGGGCCGCTAATGGCGGCCGCCGCACCTCACAGCGCGCCGACCAATCACCACTCCGCAGCGGGGGCACGTGATCTTTGCCGCGGTAGCGATGGCGCCGAGATGGCTTACTTCCGCCTCGGCAGCAATGGCGGCTGCTGGCCTTCCGCCTCGCCTGCGCTCCTCCCCGCCGTCACGTGGCGGGCGCAGAACCCGGAAGTAGCGGCCGACGGCGGGTGCCCCCGCTTGGGTGCGCCGGGGGAAGAGGAGGAGAGCGGCGGTCCTGCGTCCCCGCCGTCCCGGTGAGGAGGGAAGACGGGGGGTCGTCGCTGTGGAGACAGGCCTGCCCCTCTTCTCGAGGCCCCGGGCCGGGAAGGGGACCCTGAGGGGTCGGAGGGGCCATGAGAGCCGGGGGAAGGAGGGAGCATTGAGGGGCCGGGTGGGCCCTGAGGAGACGGGGGTGGGGGGGGTGTCTCAGGGTCTGGGACAGAGTTAACCCTGGACGAGGCTCTGCCTGAGGGGTCGGGGGACTATGAGGGGGCATCAGGCTGGGGAGGGAGGGGTATCACGACCCATGAGGGGCCCGGGGGTGGAGGTGTCGCTTGGGATTCAGCCCCGCAGGGACCCCAAAGGCCAGCCCTGCTCTGCCCTGGGGGTTCATCTTCCCGGGGGGACTCCCGGGGGAAGGGGCCACCTCAGCCTGTGCTGCTGGGAGGGGAGCCTGGGCTGGGGGTGCTGAGTGGGGAGGGGGACAGGGCAGGGGCTGGGGTCGGTGAGCAGCATGGATCAGGGTTGGTGGGAACAGCGCTGGGGGAGAGGAGAAGGTGCTGCTGCCACATCCCAGTTATCCATAATTCTTCTTCCCCGTTGCCAGTGTTTGGTCTTCATAAAGCACCCGTAGCCCTGGCATTGCCCCTGCATCTCCTGGTGTTTGCCTGCAGTCACCGTCAGCTCTTGGTGCTGCTGTTGCTGATTCAGGTCGCTTGGTCCGTGGGAGTGGGCGCTGCATGGCCAGCGCAACGGGAGAGCGGTTGCACGGTGGCCCCAGCTCATGCAGGCATGGAATGGGGGAGAGGAGCGAGTTGCTGCTCGTCTAATCTGCTCTGGCAGGGTTTCCTCTCTAAGTGGCAGGATCAAACCCCTTCTAAATCGATAATGAGTGGAAAGTGTTACTAGTGTAGTGGGAATAACTTACAAGGAGAATATTATCGAGTGCTCTGAACACCTACGTAGGTGATTCTTCCTTTAGGGGGGTTATTTTTAAGAAATTAGAGTTCTTCAGGTTGTTTGGTTTTACTGAAAGTGAAACTTGGGTCTTTAGAGGCTGGGTCATGAACAGCATTGGGTTTGTTGTTTGTGACTTGAGTTACCTTCAGTGGTTGGTTCCCTGTTTCAAGTCATGGTTCAGCTTTTCTGTGGCTGGAAGAGCACGTAGTTGTTGACACAAATGTTTGTGTGTGCAAATTTAATGCCCCATTTCTGTGCCAAGGGGAAAAAAATAATTCAGTTATAGGACATCAACTTCAGCAAAAACATCTGTAATCAAAGAAAAAACATTTACTCTTACTTTAAAAGAGGAACAGTCCTCAGGAGTGGGGTCACAGATGCACCTTTACAAGAAAGGAGCTGGAGGAAATCAGCCCAGGTCCTGGTGACCAGCAATATTCTTCCACAAGTGGTAGCAGGTGAACTGGGAAGCTCACAATTTAGGCTGCAGATGAACTCTTAACCTGCTCTGGTGCGAGCCCAGGGATGCTGACAGGACAAAGTTCATCTGCATTCATGCCTGTTCCTTACTTAGTCTAATGATAGACAACTTCATGCTCCCAGGTGATGTGCCAGCCCACAAATTAGCTTAATGGTGCTGAAGGACTCAGGTGACAGAAAAAGAGAGGTGATTACAGTGGGAAGAGATTACCAACCCTTTATGGCAACCAGAATTATTAGCAGAAAGTCTCCCTCTCCTGCAGCTTTGTATTCACGCAGTGAGGCCGTGACCATGACGTGTTTCTTGGCCCTGCTGTAATATAATACTCAAAGAGAACATGTTGTTTTAAGGCATTTGCTGTAATTTTTTATTTCTGATGTAACTTTGTCACACTGTGGTTTACTGAATAGCTTTTTGATAACCAGTTAATGCCTGGTTATAGAAAGGAATGAGTAGTCCAAACTGCTGTTTCCTTTCTCTAATGACTAGCTGTCCCCCTTAATCCAGTAATGCATCTTTGTGCCTGCTCTGCCTTGCAGGCTGGTGGAATAGATATTTTTTACCTCCACTGTAATTTTACCTGCTGCCAGACTATGACAAAGAGCAGAATAGTTGATGCTAGCACCAAAACAAAGCCGTGCAAAATTGAAACAATGGCCATGCAGCTGAGTTTGCTACCTCTAACACCCTCGTTAGACATGAAAGGTGTATCACCTGCTCTGTGGAAGATGTGCGTTGTCTTGCAATTTACAAAGTACTTTCCCTTTTAAAATTCACCTTTTCTGTACTTGGAAAATGGCAAATGAAGA
This sequence comes from Burhinus oedicnemus, assembly GCA_008921705.1. NCBI lineage: Eukaryota > Metazoa > Chordata > Aves > Charadriiformes > Burhinidae > Burhinus > Burhinus oedicnemus. The sequence goes on along the minus strand of VFFE01007033.1, from coordinate 407,282 downwards.
CTGAAAGTTGAGGAAACTGTAAATAACTGTTAATCCAGCTGTAACCCAATGAGGTAGTTAAGCCTACACACCAGCAGCTTTCCTGCAGGGAGAAATGAATTGGAGTGACTCACAGAACATACCAAGGTCTTATTTTATGAAGAATTAAGAAACAAAACCTATTGATTTATACTTGGCAACTGTTAAGTAACGAGAGTAAAAGTTGCTTTGTTTTATTATGCTCAGTGCTGTGTGTGAATGCATGAAAATAATCTCCTGAGGCAGTTGGCTTTCAGGGTAAAGCTATTGAGTTGGCAAGCTTCAAAACTGTTTGATACCATCTGTTGTATATGGAAGCTAATAGTCTCTCGCTGCTTATAAAAAAGTTAAATCTACAAGTTACCTAAGTGTTTATTACAAACTAATGGAGTATTAGAAGACATTGTCACTATGTATGCTAGGACATTCTGACTTCAGAGTGAATTAGTGGCATTCCTGTGTGGACCCAACTCTCAATCAATTTGTTCTATATTAATTGGTGTGTTTCAAAGATATGTTTGTTGGTAACTCCTGACACGGGTCAGCTTCTGTGTGGGTGGAATTGAAACTTCAGGGCTCTTCTGTAAATTAATCCTCAGATCATCTGATGTTCCCGATGCTCTTTGGGACTCCTTTGGGTCAGTTATACTGAGATGGAAGAACGTGGTCTGAATACTTAGGCAGTAGGTTCGTGAAATAATGTAAGTCCATTGTCTGACTGTGGAGTGAATTGTATGAATATTTGTCAGATATAAACTTGGAATGCTTTATAAATTAAAATCAAACTGAAAATGTGCTTTAGCTTTTTAAGCCACTTACAGTCTGCAACACAGTTGTCTTTCTCTACAACTTGTTACGCAGGAATGCTGTTACAAAAGCATCATCATTTCATAACTAGGCCGGTACAGTAAGGCAGTCAGGTGACTGTCTCTTGGGAGAATAATTAAATGGTTTGTGATGAAAACTGAGGATAAGTAAACTTGGCACGAGTCAGAGATAGTGCAATCAACTGATAAGGGCAAACTCAATCTGCAAATGCTTTATCTACATGGCACAGCTTTTGAGTGCTGCCTAAGGTAAAGCTGTTGTATTGATTTCTAACTTTGTCTCTGTTTTTTTTCAGGCTGACCTAAACTGAGTTTTTTCTAAACATCATGGGAGAGATTAAAGTCTCTCCTGACTATAACTGGTTCAGAAGCACAGTTCCTCTTAAAAAGGTATGTACAGCTGTAATCGACTTGTGGGCGAAATGTCTCCTCTTGCTTTGTAGTGGGGGAGACTAAGCTGTTTGGTTAATGCAAAACAGTTGTGGCTGTGCTAGGGACCTGGTTTATCTCCTGAATTGTTGTCCCACGTGTCATATGAGTGCATGAAAGCATGCTCTTAATTTTCACGTGCTTCTTGGAGGTCCCTTCCACATGCGGTGGTGCACAGCAGAGGCTCGCAGTTGTGAGCCATGGCAGCAGTACCTGGCATCCTGATGCCAGCAAGGCCTGAGCAGGAGACTCTGAGGAAACAGTGCGTGCAGGGCCTCTAACGGAGCTGCCTGCATGCACTGCAGCAAGGCAGGGCAGCTGACCCGGCTGCCATGCAGCCATGCTGCCAGAGCCACCTCTGCCATTCCCACCTATCGTCCTCGGGCTGAAGCAGAGCATCTGAAGGCAACTTCTTGGCAGTTGGGCTGCACGCAGTGTTCCTGAGAGTGGAAAGATGCATTAACCACAGTGGAAAAAAACAGTTTCTTCTGCTGTGTGTCCTTTAGATGTCTTCTGCTTAATCACACTGTCCAACCACTTTCTCACCTCGCTTGGATTTCTCCACTTCCCTTCACTGAACCACAGTAGAGTGTTTGAGTGCAGTGCTCCAACTTTTGCTCTCTACATGCCATGCGGCAGAGGGCATGGAGTGTGGTACTAGTACATCACATCTGACCCAGGCCAGCTCTCCCACGTCCCTGTGCAGATAAGGCTTGCTGAGGCTGTGGTTACAGACTAACCTGCGGCAGCAGCCCAGACTCCTGCCAGACTGAAGGACAGTCTTGCCTTTACACCCCAGCCTGCTGCTCCTGCAGGCACGGTTGCTCATGTAACCATACAACCTGAGCAGAGTCAGTGACCTGGCTTGCTTGGGGCTGTTTTATAGTTTGTTTTTGCGCTGACTTCCAGCTGGTTCAGTTCCCTAATCTGGATGGCTCTGTGGGCTGCAGGAACATGGGGATGCTGCAGGCAGCAGAGGCAAGAGTAGCATTACCTCTTTCAACAGCAACTTGGTTGCAGTTGGGCCACTTGAAAGGGACTGTGTCCCCAGACCTAAGGAACAACACTTCAGTGTACCTAGCATTGTTTCCACTGAGTGGTGTGTAGCTTTATTTAAGAAATTACCTTTATGGGAGGGGCTGTAGGATTTTCTTTTCAGGGTTTCTCATTCATTTTTGCCAGTTTGTGTCTTCTGTAAATAAGAAAGATCCATTGCTGTTGACTATGTGTGCTCTGGCTGTCCGGCTTCTTTCGATTTCTGGCCAGTACCAGATCTGCTGGGTCTATTTGTGCCGTTGCCTCCAGGCAGTGCCTCACCAGCTCAGCAAAGCCAGGAGGCAGTATTTCAGTGGAGAGACATGTGGGTGCTCTGAGGCACTGCTTTATGGGATGCAGTGCGGTAAATGAAAGGAGCTGGAGGTTGTGGTTACAACGGAAGGCATTGCTGCTGCCGTGGGGACTGCATGATGCTGCAGCTTGCTGCCAGGGGCCACTGCCTTCAGCTGCTGCTGACTACTCAGGATTTCAGAAATGGGGACACGCGTAAACTGAAGCTGCCGGTGACCTTTAGACTGGGGAATACCTTACCCTCTTGAGTGATTCAGTCTACTCGAAAGTAAAGCGATGCGACAGTGATGAATGTGCCGTTTGAAGAAGGTAGAAATAAACAAACTAATCCTGGTTTCTGGAGAGAAGAAAAAAAAAAAGCACAATTTGAAGATGCATTTAATCTCTGAAGCAGTCTTTAGGAGTACATTTGCTTGGGTTATCCCCCCAAAAGTATAGGCAAAGCATGTGCAGTACGGAGGAAGGAATGACCAACCATCGTTACTGCTGGTAAGCAGACATCACTGCTGTCAGATCGACCTAAGGAAGCAGAGCCACAGCAGTTTGTTTGAAAACAGGCTGAGATGACGGGAGCAGGAAACGCACAGCTCCATTGCCCGTTCTGCTCTTGTCAGGTATAGGAAGTACAGCACAGAAAATAACATCTTTAAGTCTTTAGCTTTGCCTGTCAGCCGCCATTTGCATACACCGCTTGGTGTCTTAGATAAAGTGCTTCCTAAAGGTCTTCAGCAGAGGACCCCCTGGCTCTGCTAAACTCAAGGGGGAAGTTCTGTCCCTTCTTTCAATGCAGTGCAGATTTTTACCCTTTATGTAAACTGTAGGCAATCTTGTTTGATTGACCAGAACAAGAAAAAAGGCTGGTGACCTACCAAATGAGCAGTTAACCATGCTGGTGTCTGCCTCCACAGTGCTTACCCTTGTTTTGGACCCGGAGTTAAACTATCCGGTACGTGGCTAGAAATCAAATAGAACAATTGTCTAAACCCATTGGTTCCTTGTCTGGGCTCGAGGAACGAAACGTTATCTCTCGGCCTCAGTTCCCTTGATGTGAACTAACTTTGGTTTTCTGATTTCGCCTTTGGAAATGTTTCTCAAGGTAAAGTTTGTAGTAGCCACCAACAACCACCCTGAACTGATCCAAAGTTACTGATGGAGGAACAGCCGAGAACAGCGAGGCCTGAGCTCTGGAGTTGTCTGCAAAGGGTTGTTTTTGCAGGGGTTGGGAGAGCTTTTGTACAAAGTTTATTTTAAAATGGTTTCAGTGGTCTGGAAGCTCTGGTATGCAATCTTTTTTTTTTTTTTTTCCATGGAGACTTCACAAAGCAACAGTATCATGTGATTTCTCACATGCTCTCAGAGCCTGAAATACTGGCTTTATTACAGGCAGATTTGTTAGTCAAGCAAATCTGATTTGTGATATGCTCTTCTCCTCTGATTCCCTGAGAGGCTTAACTGCGGTGATGGAAAAGCGAGTTGTGCTTCTATATTGCTATTCAAAAAGCTATAAAATCTTGATACAGAGGAGATGAATTCCCACTGTGTGACGCAGGCTTTCCCCAGAGGTTTGTGCTTGTTGATCTGGTACGAGCTGCACGCTTTTGCTGGGTTGTGGAGGATTGAAAGAGCATCCTAAATATACACAAGTTTGCTGGTAGAACAGGCCCTGTAAAAACACGGCAGGCTCCAGCATTGCTAGAAAAGAAGACCTTTACCTAATTCCTATACCTTTAAAGATACTGATTGTGTTAGGACTTCTAGCTTCTGTGCTGAGATGGGCACTGTATGAGGAACTGCTCACATGTGAATAACCTCCTTCAGCCAGACGTGTGTCCTAGGCACTCCAGATGCTCATGAGATTCTGCCAGATGATGGAAGCGTTTTTCTTTCCAGGTCAGCTTTATAGTGCTGCTTTGGGAGTTGTGTGTCTCTTTCTGGCAGTGGGCTGTAACTGTTTCAGATCAATAATTTGTGGTGTTAGCTGCTTAATTCAGTAGGCTTGCGTGTATCCAGCCCTGAAACATCTTTTGTCTGGTGAATGCAAATACCAATGGCTGTTGATAAAGCTGCCCCCGGGGCAGTGCTTTTTCAGCCTACAGCTGCTGCCCTCAGTACCTAGAACTGACCTCCTCCGTCCTGGCATGGTGGCTCCTTTCCCAAGCATATTTTTCTGCATGTGGAATATTGCATAAATCTGATACTTTGGGGCACAGCCTTGCTGTTCCCGTGATTTATTTCTGTATGAATTTTCAGATCCAGATGAACTATCGTTCTGACTAAAGCCCTCTGAGTTGAAATCCAGAGCAAAGCATTGCAAGCTTCAGTTAACGGCATTTCCTCAGAAAGGAGGCGGGTGTTTTTCCGAGTGTGATTTCTGAAGTGTTGTCCATCACTGTAAAACCAACATAATTCACTACTTTCAGCACTTGCACGGTTCTCCAGTTGTCTGCAGAAGGATGAGCTCCTGTAAGACACCACATATTGTGCTGCCACTGGCTTGGTGCAATGTTCGTTATCCAGCTTATGTCAGGGCACACAAAGCATCTGGTCTGACAGCACATGGCCACAGTTCTGTTTCCAGCAGTATTCACAAAGATTGTCATTCCAGTTAGTAAACAGCCTTAGAGAAAAAAGCTGTTGTGAAGAGGAGTAAAAGATGGTCTTGTTCAAAGAGGTCTTGAGTATTATAATATTTACTAGATGACAGAAACGTTGTAGAAGCAATCCTGGAAGCTGGCTGAAGAACCTCATTAGTCTTGCGTGTTTCTTCTCCCCCCTGTGTCTCTCTTTTTCCAGATAATAGTAGACGATGATGACAGTAAAGTCTGGTCGCTGTATGATGCGGGACCTAGGAGCATTCGCTGCCCGCTCATATTTCTCCCTCCTGTAAGTGGAACTGCAGATGTGTTTTTCCAGCAAATTTTGGCACTGACTGGATGGGGCTACAGAGTTATCGCTGTGAGTATTCTCAGTCCTGGGTCAAAGTTAGTGTACTTGGGCTTGTTGCTTTAATCGGAGGTGGGATAATGAACTTCTTAGTGTGGACTAAGGAGAAGCCACAAAAAACGTGATTCTAAGTTGTACTCCAGAGTATGCAGCATGGAGATCCAGACTGAAATCTGCTGTACATTTATGGCACTGTTTACCTAGAGCCTCATGCCTACACATTATTAAATTCTTGGTCCATTTTCTCCCTTGTGTGCCCTGGACACCAGTCACCTCTGCCTCCAGCTGGATCTTTTGTTAGCCATGAGGCAAGTGTATGGGTTCAGGGTTTCCCTGTTTGCCTTAGCGATGGTGGATAACTTGGTTCTTAGCCTGCCTAGCTGCAAACGCTAAGTCACTCCTCCTTAAAATCCTAACAGCATGCTGTTTTACGGCTTTCCAGCTCTTAAGTCGAACTGAAACGATTGATCTGTACAATATTTCTGCTAAACCATATGGCTTTAGGAGTACAGTTGTATCTCTAGTAGCAGTTAATGATTTCTGTACCTGCCAACTTTATACGCTACAAAATCACTGCAAAATCATTCCAGCCTTTCCTCCCACTGATTACAGAATGGAGCAATGCTGCACTTTCCCCAACAAACTTGCTCTGCGGTGCTTTCAGTTGTGTATTTTTTTTTCTCCCAGCGAGGGGCGGGTGTTTGCACCCTCTGGCTGTAGGGACCTTGCTCAGGAGCTTGAGCCTCATGGTGCAGGAGAGGCAAGTTGCTACCTTGAAAGCTTTAATGTGAGAATTGGTATGACTTTCAAGCTGATAGGTACTGATCACAGACCGGCTTTTTCTAACTTCATATTATTTTAGTTGCAGTATCCAGTGTACTGGGATCACCTGGAGTTCTGTGATGGATTCAGAAAACTATTAGACCACCTGCAGCTGGATAAAGTGAGTGCTCTGACATGGGGAAATGGATGTGTAGTTGCAATAAAAAACTAATGTTTCAAAGGGTCTCATTTAAGAGGAAGTGTATAAAATACGACACAAAAATGTAGCCTATAAATAAAGAGGCTGTGTTGCAATCTTACTTTTGAAACAAGTTTATTTTTGAAGGTGAATACCCTTAAAAACTGTCATACTTGGTCTAAATTCAACTGCCATCCTAGGCTTATTAAATTGTATTGGTTAACTAGTTTTTCATGAGATCCTGTGGAAGTTATCCTTCCTAACTCGCGTAGTACGGAATACTACAGTAAAGTTGGATTGGAATAGCTATTGAAGACAAAGTGAAATGTTTGGTTTTTTTCTTAAGCTTGATGAGCAAACAGAAATTTAAACTCTGACCTGGAAATGCTTCCTTTTTTTCCAATGTTTATCACATTTATGTCATGCATAAAATCAGAAGCTGAACAGAAGAGTTTGGTTCTTTTAAACAATGGGTTATGAGGACAGGGTGAAACTTAAATGACTTATTTTTGTAATGAAACATGCTTAGAGGTCACTTCTTTCACAAGTGTAGCATGATCTGTTGTGGTTTTGGTTTTTTTCTTGAATTAGGTTCACCTTTTTGGAGCTTCTCTGGGAGGCTTTCTGGCTCAAAAATTTGCTGAATACACACACAAATCTCCGAGAGTTCAGTCTCTGATCCTGTGCAATTCCTTTAGTGACACTTCTATCTTCAATCAGACGTGGACAGCGAACAGGTAAGCAAGACTGAGACAAGCAATCAGATTCATGGCATTGATTTTTTTTCACAACAAAATGTGACACTGATCTGGTTGGACATTTGTCTAACCTGTTCCCAGCCTGGGTGAGGGAGGTGTGGGATGGAATACTTGTGACTTTGAAAGCCACGCCACGAGGAAAATGGGAATTTTCACAATTGGGAGGGTGAAATTTGACAGACGAGTCATCCTGTGGTCCTCTGGATGTGTGGTCAGATTTAAGAACTCTGCCTGTTTTCTAGCAAAACCAGTTAGAGTGAGAAAAGTGTTATTTGCCATATTTAAAATACAGTTTTGCACTGTAAGACTAACAGCTTCCCAAGGCATTTCAAGCACCTAGCTGCCACGTTTTCCATCTGTGTGCTCCTGAAACTGCTTCAGGATTTCATTTACAGTTAAAGCACAAAGTCTGTGCAAGGAAGGGAATGCTTACAACAAAGCATCTTAATGTTGGAGTCCTGGGTGCTTGAAGATTGTTACATCTTGTTTCTGTTTTAGCTTTTGGCTGATGCCTGCTTTCATGCTGAAAAAAATTGTCCTTGGGAATTTTGCATCTGGTCCTCTAGATCCTGAAATGGCCGATGGGATTGATTTCATGGTGGACAGGGTAGGTAGCTGTCTACTCTAATGGCTGTGATGTGGGTCTCTGTAGAAGATTTCCTTAGCAGGAGATGGTGGGATTTCTGCTGCTTTCTTCATGTACTTAGCCAGAAGGGGGAGGAATAAGGAATGGATCTTGCGCAGGTGTTGACTGTCCCAGCCCCATCAATTTAACTGATGCTGTGACCATCTGCCTTACAGTTCTGTCTATGTAGTTCAGAAGAGAAGCAGTGAAGAAACTCAGGCAGAAGAGGAGGAAGTGCTGGGATACGTCTGTAGACCATGCTCTAGAGGCAGGAACAACTAATGGAACATATTTTAAGCGTTTCTCTTATGCAGAGAGATACTAAGCTGGAACTATAATCTTCATCTGAAGTGCAGTCATGTTTCCCTTTAAAACTAACTTCTCTTTGGCTCTATTGTTAATATTGCATTCACTTCCTGCAGTGAAATGTGTTGTTAATCAGTATTTTTCTCTACTGAAAGCTGGAGAGTCTGGGTCAGAGTGAGCTCGCTTCAAGACTTACCCTCAACTGCCAGAACTCCTACGTAGAACCTCATAAAATTCGGGACATCCCTGTAACTATCATGGATGTAAGTTAATCTCAGCGTAATCCTTTTCTTTAAACACAGTTTCCTCCTCTTGGCAGGTGGGGCCTAGGTATTCTGTTAGCAACTTAATATTTGCAGCATCAAACTTTATATTTAGATAAGCCTTCTACTGAGCGGGCAACACCGTGGTTCTATGTTACATTATGAGTTGGATATCCTGTGCAATAACACAGCCATATGTTTACCTATTGCAGTGTTAGCTTTCTAGTTGTTGATGCCTAATGTGTTTGCTTGTTTTCTGTTTCAATAATGCTGTTCCACAGAGAAGCTGAGAACTGCTTCTAGGAGCAACATATACCCAGTCTGATTTAACGAGCAAAATCTGATTAGATTCAGAACTAACTGCTGCGACTTGTTATGTAGGTGTTTGACCAAAGCGCGCTTTCCACTGAAGCAAAAGAAGAAATGTATAAGCTTTATCCTAATGCCAGAAGGGCTCATCTCAAAACAGGAGGCAACTTCCCTTACCTCTGCAGGAGTGCTGAGGTCAACCTATATATTCAAGTGAGTCTCTGCATTCAAACCCGATCTGCTAATTTGTAGAGCCAGAACAGCAGTAGGAAACTCTGTCCTGTGCTTGCTCGTGTTTCTTAACCTGCCTGAGCTGTTAGCCCTGGCTGCCAGATCACTGATACAGAAGGAATGGCAGGGCTGGGAGCAGCACGTTCATGGAGGGCTGGCTTTGGGGGCTTGGCTGTTGCCTGCTTCCTCTGAACTCTTGTACTCCAGAGCCATGATTTCATCCTCACAAAAAATTACTCGGAAGGAATGTTTCTCTTTTACCAAAACCTTATGCTTCTACACCTGTTTCAGCATTATTTTCCATGTCCACAGATCCATTTGCTGCAGTTCCACGGTACCCGGTATGCAGCCATCGATCCCTCCATGGTCAGCGCAGAAGAGCTGGAAGTCCAAAAGATCAGTCTGCACGCCAGCAACGAGCAAGAAGAGCAGTAGGTTTTGGAGTGCCGGTGAAAATGAAGAATCGGTTTGGTGGTCTTCCTGTGTACAATCAACTGTTCCCACTCTGCCTTTTTCCTTGCGTTAGCCGATTATCACTGTGTGATTCCAACAGGATCAAGAGTCAGTGAGCTACCCGCGGACAGTAACCTCCAGCAGCGTAATGGGATAGATCTGTTTAATTTTTAGTCTTTGAATTCAAGGAAGCATCTTTCAAGACTACAGTTTTAAAAACAAAGACATTTTTGCTACCAAAGTCTTCACTATCATGTTCTTAAGCAGAACAGTATTTCTTTTTATATTTTTCACTCAGCTGTATATATTGCCACATGCAGATTGTGTACTTATAAGCTGACATATATTTTTGTTGAATATTTGGTTTAAAAGATGTTTAAGTGCCAATGTTGCCATCACTTATTTGCTTCATATGTTGCGTTCTAAGTTAGTTTCTATTTGAAATAAAGCATTTGAATTTTTAACTTTCTTGCTGTTAAAATGGTTTTCAGTAAAACTTCAATTTCACTAAGTGTCTCTTGTTCTGACTACAAGAGAGCAGCGGTGTAGCTTAGCCCAGTCCTGGCTGGCCTCCACAGCCACCTTTAGAAATTAAGAAAGCCAGCACTTTCTGCTTGAATTCACCTCAAGCTTTAATTAGAAGCTTGCACTGGTTTAGCTCTAAGTAAGAATTATGTAGTATTTTTTAAATACCAAATGAGTAAGACGTAACTTGCAAATTTAAGGGTAAAATCTGGATTTATTGAAATACAGACATTATTTTCCCCTTGAAACATTGTAAAAAATAAATACGAAGTATTACGTGACAAATTGTATTTAAGAAAATTGTATGTCCTTGTCAGAGGCTGTGTAGATAGACAATGACCATTCTTATCTTAAGCTTTTCAAGCTGTAACCTAGGGATTAAAGAAGTTACCTCTTTGATTTATAAACAGTACATGTACATCAGTGTACATTTATAAACAATATGTTAATGTTCTTCTCTGAAACTTTTTGTGAAGAGTTGAAACATTAAAGATCACAACCCTTAAGGTTCCAAAAGGACCAAGTGGTAGCCTTGACTTTTCCTCTGAAATTTCCACTCTAATAGGGAAGTTATGAAAATATCTAAGATGCAAGTGATGGACAACCAAAAAAATAAAGAACATTTCTGAAAACAAAGGCTTTCCCTTCAATAACTTAAAAAAATGACAATTAAAAATCTATATACAAAAATGTGATGTAAACAAGTTACAGTAAAATAGTGTAGTATTTCCTGATACTCGCAGTATGACAAGTGAGACTCACTCACTGGACTCTTATTGCAGTGCATATCCAATAGCTGAGAAAAATCTCCCGTTTGTGTAAAGAGGCATTTCAGATTGCTGGCATTTGCCGATACCCTTGTCATTTCAGACCAAGAAGGAAGCAGCAGTGATGCCAGCTGTTTGTGACAAGAAGCCCTTAAGTTGCAGCTACCTTCTGAGCGGCAGCGGAGCAGGTGTTTCTCCTGCAGCTCCAAGACAAGCTGAGGATGCATCAGCTGATGGAACCACTGGTGCCCTGCAGGTTACATTGCTATGCACTTCTGTGGAGAGGCAGAGTCTGCGTTTGCTTTTTTCCTAATGCTTTCTGTAAAAGAAGAAAGAATATTCTGCTGCACAGAAAGTATAAAGCCGTGGCAGGATGTGTTAATTTACCAAAATAAAAGGAAGAGAAAGAAATGTAAAGCTAGCAAGGGGGCAGGGCAGGGTACCTTCCAGCTTCACGGAAGTTCTCCTCTGTGTATGTTGTGTAACTGCAGAATTCACGTAGTGCTCAGTGTGCATGTTTTGAAGGAAGACAAAAGTGTTACCTGCTAAATCTCTTCTTCCGATCCCCACAAGGCCTTCGTATAACCCCTTGATTGGATTTTCTCCTGCTGTGATCATGCCATGGAGCCAGATAAGCAACATTCTGTGGCCATGGTCCCTGTAGCTTTTAGTACCTGGCAAGATCAAAGCACAACTGAAATCCTGCACTTGCAGTGCAGGGCCCTAACCAGAGCAGATTTCTGAACTGGTGGCTTTGGATACCCCTGCCTCCACTTTGGATTTTATTAGGAGGCCCTAAAGTACAGTTTAGATTAATTCCTAGTTGGGGTGTGATAGCTAGATTAACATTAAACTTAATGGAGTGGGCCATGAATGAGCTTGGGCTTGTCAAACAACCTTTCACAGCAATACAGAGTTTCTGCCTTCAGAACGTAGCTTAGCCCCTCACTCGCGTCATGCAAGCTACAGGAGTCCTTACAGTAACCGAACCAGTGGTGATCTGTTTCTGAAACAGCACCTGCATCTGCTAACATATCTCTTAAATTCTGAATGGGACTTCACTGCCGCCTTGGTTCAGCTCCTTAAAATAAAAAAATAAAACCAGCAAGTTTCCTCTGTCCTATAGAACAAGAATTGTAGCAAGAACTCGCAGGTCTGGCAAGCGCCTCAGGAGTGAGCAATGAACCACTAAACCCTGTGCTTGTGTGCCTTCCTCCTAGACAAATTCCAGTGTGCAGATAATGCCACATTAATTAAATACAGGCTTTTTAAGCTAATCTTTTAGTTGTTTCAAATAAGCCATCTGATTTTCTTCACGCTTTGCTATTACTGCAGACTTATCTCCTAGAAACGGAGTCCAAGTGAAGGAAGGAAAATACCCAGGCAGTGTTTTATACCTGTCCATTGTTGCTCAATGGCCCTAATGTGGGCATCAGTGAATTTCCAGTAATGTGCCAGCTTCTTCCATTCCCCAGGTTTGAGGTACTTAGTAGCTAACCTCCACATTACTGAGCGGATGTGCTGTGTTTCCAGCCTGTGATCTTGCTTAAAGGTCAAGTGCTTTGCCACCCAGGAGTCGGAGTCGCTGTTCAGATTGTCCTGCAAAGCCACAACAGGGGTTTCAGCTGGGATGCTGCAGACGTACCCGTCACTCTGCAGCCTCCCACATCCTCAGCTCTGCAGGTCGCTGTGAGATCATTCTGGCACAGCACTTTTTTTTTTTTTCCCCCCATTCTCTTATATTCTCTTGTTTCACTCTGTTCTAATCATGCATGTTAACAAACACTGTTAACAGCAGCTTTGCTGTGGAAGCCCATGCGGATCGCAATTTGCGTTTCTACGGTGCCTTTTATCTGGGGCTTGTATGCAGAATCATTTAATTAAATCTCCTTGCTCCCCTGCAACATAGGCACGTGCTCGCCTCCTTTACATGCCAGACTGCAAAGAGGCTAAATGACTTTCCCTAGGGCTGTGCGGAAAGCCCATGCAAGGGCCTGATAGACAAGGCATTACTCCTGAAGTTGGGCCTGTGCCACAGGCTCTCCCTTTGTTCCTTCCTTTTCCCCCCCCCGCCCCTAGAGCACTGTCTTTCCTGGTACCGGAGGATGCCCAAAGTCTTACGAAGGCGCAAGGGATGTGCTGTTTGGCTGTACTTTCAGCACACCCTCTGCTCAGATTGGTTTGGGCACAGGCTTGGGGTAGGCAGGGTTTCCATGGGGGACGGGGGCTGTGCGGCTGCGCCTTGCACACAGTGCCATGGGAGGAGAGACACGACTGGGCCATACTGGGAAACACAGAAGGAACAGTCCCAGCTGTGGGGACGTTTGAGAGGGATGTCAGTTGTATGACTCCAATAAGAACTGATCACTCCACTCGCAAGAGGTGTCTCTCTCCCACTGCTGAAAAACTCCCCACCTCCCATTTGGCGACCTTGGACCAAGCATTTTCCTGCTTGGTGCTTCAGCTTCTCCTTCTGGGAAGAGGAACTAATGCTACCCCACTCCCTTCCACAGGGCTTTGGGAACAGCTGCCAAAGAATCTTTGAAAAACCCCTGTTCCCTTCAGCACAGCCTGGGGTTTTTAACAACAGAGGCATTTTTAAATAAGGAAAGCCTTAAGCAGATGTTGTTGGCATGGTAAGGACTTTTGTTTTTCTTAAGTAAGGTGATGAATGTGGAGGTCAGGCTGTCACAGGACGTCCTGCATTTCTTTTCCTTTTGACAGTTGGTAACGTCGAGTCTCAACAGAGAGGATAAAGCTACATCTGCCCTGGAAAACGCAGGGGATGGTGGTGTAAGCTACTCACCTTTTCCCATTTGTAAAACCGGTCGGCTTTGATAATCATGTCCACCAAGTTGATGTGATTGCCTCGGGCGGCGACATCCAGAGATGTTTTCCCTTGCTGAAATTAGAAGGGGAAAAATGAGCTCAAAAAGACCTTGCACGCTTAGGAGGTACAATCGCTATGCCCACCCGGCAGTCTACAGTAGCAGGCAGCATGGCCTAGTGAGCAATGCACCCAGCTGGGATGAAGGACCCCTATTCTCCACCTGTAAACACGTCAGATGTGAGGTAGGTTCGAGCTACCGCGTGCAGGGCATGGGGAGTCATTTTCTAGGCTCTGCAGCATCTCCTCTGTTGCCGCAGGGGATCTGCCCATTTGGCAGGAGCGGTTGGGAAAGCATCCCATAACCCACAGTGGACGGCAGGGTACTTTCAGGCTCCCAACAACATGGGTGCAGCCATCAAAGCACCAGCTCAGCACTACAACCCAAGGCATTTTATAGCCTTTTGCACAGCAGGTTTGCTGACACATGAAACTGAAGAGATTTATACAACCTCATTAATTTTACAGGCTCCACATACACATGATTAGAAATGGTCTCCTAGGAGAAGCACAGGCTGATGGGACTATGAAAATGTAACTATGCTCCTTATGTGAACATGATTTTGCATTGGGGGCGGGGGGGATTTATATTTATATCTAAAACCATATAGCAGAAAGGAACAAGATTTGAAACTTGCACGAAGAAAAGTGAGCCAGCCCAGCCATCAGGCATGCCGGTGAGAACAATTCTAACCTCAGATGTGAGCAGAAACCAAATTTCACACAGAAATTTGTGAATGTGTTCCCTGCACTGAGTCTCACTGTGGTTCCACAGACTGCTGGAAGGTGGCAACCACTCCCTGTGGCTGAAGGCCGTTTCAGCCAGGTGGCTTCGAGCGTGTATGAGCTTTAACCCACTCTGAATGGCAGACACTATAGTAACCTCTGCCCAAGCCCCCTTCAGCATTCTCTGGGCACATACCACACTTTCAGGCTGCACACAACTTGCCTGATTCCTCTAGAATTCCTGTTGTTGATCTAATGAGAGGGCAAAAGCCCTGGACGCTGGTGCCAGATCTATATCAAAGAGATACCTTTAACCTATTAAAACATATGTGCTGTAATTATTGAGGTACATTATTTATCATTATTCAAGAAGATCTTTGATATCAAGGTGCATGATAGCACGAGTAGAAGGAACTAGAACAACTTTGAGAAGAAAAAGCTTGTTCATTGTGTGAACTGTTTTCTACCTTCCTAAGAACCAGTTGCTTCTTTCTGGAGAAACATATCAAAATAATCTAACTCAGCAGTGTTTCAAGGCCTTGTCCCTGGAAATATCTAGATTTTAATATCATTACTAGTATTCCTTGAAAATTATGAGAACAGTGGCAAAGACCATCCATATTTTGTCTCCATATACTCATAGAATCTCTTCAACCCATGGAGACATTTACCTTGTCTGTTAGCTTCAGATTAACTCCTGCAATGAGAATCATCTCAGCAATGTCCAGCCTCCCATGCTCCGCAGCGATGTGGAGTGAGGTCTGCTGCCTCTGCAGAAGGAGGGTGAAAGGACTAAATTTCAGAGAGGGACAAGCGCGAGGCTCGAAGGATAGGACAGAACAACACTAGGAGGAAGTGCTGTAAGAACACTGTCAGCTCCGCTCTCCTTTCCCCTCTATCTCTTTTTAAACTGAGGGCCAAACACCCTCCTACCTCAAACTGGACTGGGCTCCTCAGGCTGAGCAGAACCAGTCTGTCCCAGTCCCACCATCAGCACTAGGAAGCCTCCCTGATAATATTTCAGTTTAAAGAAGGAACCTCTTCAGTTCCATAAAGCTCCCTGGGGTCACTTACACGACTGTATTATTTCCAATTATTTAAACAATTTCTGTAGGCAGATAGTTCGGCCAAGGGAGGAAAGGACCTGTGCAAATTCTTTGCTCCTGGGAGACAGGGCCGGGTTAATGTGTATGCACTGTAAACTGTACGCACCTTGGGCCTGTTTAGTGGAAACAACTAAAATCAAACACAAAATGTGGCAATTTTATCGTGTCACCAGGAGAGAACATCACTACAAGAATAAATATTAACCAAAACATCACAAACAAGCTACACAAAGCCCCTGATTCACTAAATTACAATCTGGTGAGACAATCAGCTACCTCCAGGCTTGCTTCCCATTCTCAACCCCCCAAACATTTTGCAGAATATCTTCCAGCCTGAAATTTCTCCCACCTGCTTCCAGCAGAGAGACAGCCTGACTATGCCATGTCACTGTCCACAGGTCCCAGGAACAGGGCACAACCCATGCTGAATGCCATCAAGCGATCACCTCACTGCAACACTCAGAATCGTTTCACAGGTTTCATGTTTCCTAAGCTGCCCTTCCAGGTTTTCCCCATTTTAAAGCACTCCTCTTTAACTCTGTCCCCAAATCAAATCCCCCATGAAACTGGTTCACATTTCAAAGACAAAGAACAGGAACTGCAGTCTTACATTATCTGGAATGTCAAGGTCAC
Organism: Burhinus oedicnemus; assembly: GCA_008921705.1. Lineage (NCBI taxonomy): Eukaryota > Metazoa > Chordata > Aves > Charadriiformes > Burhinidae > Burhinus > Burhinus oedicnemus. Next base: position 391,168 of record VFFE01007033.1, on the reverse strand, counting down.
ACTCCGCATCGATGAAGAGCTTCACCATGGCTGGGAAGTTCTGCAGTACTGCAATGTGTGTTGCTGATGCATTTTGCTGTGGAAAGAAGACCCTGTGTTTAGGAAGAGCTTAGATCATGGCACTGAAAGGACCATGCTGCGCCCAGCATGTCTTATTCCAAGACAGCTGCCAGCCTGGACTGGGGGTGGACTGGGGACACTGCCCCATAAGCACAGACCCCACAGCAGCACTGGTCCTCACAGAGCTGCTTTGTGCTCTTGAACGATTCCACAAACTGGTGTTGCCTTTTTGTGAATGATGAGAGCATTGAGCAGGACTTACATGATTAACAGCGTCTGTGTGGATTCCTGCATCCATGAGGATCCTGGCTATCTCCTCATAGCCGTGCAGTGCTGTGTAATGAAGGCAGTTCATCTTCTTCTGAGAGGCACATCAGAAGACATGGGTATTAGTCAGGGCTTCTTCTCAGAGGCTGCAGTTGTTACAGGCTATCCACAGAGATCTCCCTGCTTCCCCCCTGTAAGAGCCCCGTGCCCCCGTACCGACAAATTCATAAAGATTGTCCCCACAGCCAAACCAGCCCCAGGGAGCTTCACCTGTCTCTTTGTACAAAGCCATGTGTACTTTCCTCTGGAATCCCTGCGCTGTTTCTGAAGTGCTGGGCTCCACACAGCCTCCCCCGATAATGGGTGCCCTCCCTGGGAGGCCAAAGGTCTGGGCAAAAATCCACATAGTGTTTGGAAATGGAATCACATCCACAGAGCTCACCTGGGTCAGGGCATTGACATCGGCACCTGCTTCCAAGAGCAGCTTCACACAGTCACTGTGACCTCCCTCAGCAGCCAGGTGCAGAGCTGTAAGTCCTTCCTGGACAAGGCAAAAAAGGAGATAAGCAGCATTTCTGCAGACAAGGCCAAGACAGAGCAGCAGAATGAGAAAGCCTCTACCCCACTGAATCCATGACATGTTAAAATACCAATTCTGAGGGCCAGGGTGATTGTGAGGAAAACAAAGGACACAATTATCTGCCATTGACATATCAGAGTACTGCTCTGTCCTTATGCCACTGGAAACAGCAGGCCCATGGGCCACAAGACAGACATCACGTTAATCATCTTTTCTCCCCTTCAGCCCATTAGCAAACAAAAAGGAATTTCACGTGGACAATGAAGACAAACCATTTTCCTAGAGTAGCCCAGAAAGTCATATGCAGAACTGGAAACCCATGGCCCTTGACCACTGGTTCTCCCTCTGACAGCTGCAGTTCATTTCTTTACAAGAAACAAGCAGAATTCCTAAGTGATTTAATCTCATTTTATTATTGCTTTTTGCACAAAGGGCAACTCATCTGGGCAAAGATAAATGCTACCAGAGTTACCGCAGAAGGTGCTTTCCCTTTTCTTTCAGATCTTAATCACAATCAAATACACTCCTCAAAGACAGTAACCGCGTACGACTAAAAAAAATTGCTGATAAACTTAATCGGGAGTGTGCCCTGCAATAAATAACAGCGTTACTAAACCAATATTTGCTATCTAAATCATTAACTACATTGCAGACACATAATTTTCCAAAGTAGGTCTGTCAAAGAGAGATCTCAAACAGAAGGTCCATATGTTCAGTGACTAAGTCAATACTATAAAGCATAGTGAAGTTTAGTTTAAAACACACTCAATAACCATTTAGGCACTTGAATGTACAAGGGTCAGGGAAAAAAAGGGAGATTAAATGGAGTGATAAGGTAGGTCAGCAGATAGAGCAGGAAGAAAAGGCAACATTCAGAATTGCATATTGGTCCAAGAAGGATGTTGCCTTTCACTGATACTCTGCAAGTGTGACCTGCATTTACGCACGTACGCATTAGATAAAATCAGCTACCTTCTAAACCTCTCCTGTCAATACTGACTATTCAGCCTGATGACTGTGGCAGAAGAGAATTTCTGGGGAGGGAAAGGGTGAACCTGATGTGATTTTTCATTTGATTTAAATGTACTTACTAAGTTCTTTTCATCAAGGTCAACTCCAACATCTACAATTTTCTGCAGCACAGAGAGATGCCCATTTTTAGCAGCTAAATGCAATGCTGTATTTTCTTCCTGAAAGGAAACATCACTTCATACATATATGTATCACAGGACTGAGAGTTCACACACCACGACCTTGTACAGAGTATATCCAGGGTGACTGAAGAGGAGGTTGTTAACGGGTAGCAAGAGTCTGAAACAGTCTTCTAATCGGCTCAGCAGTGAGGGAAGAAACCCAGGCACCTTAAACTGGAGCATGGTCCACCAGGCTTGCTGCGTATCCTGTTTGAAAAGTCCTGGAGAGAAATCCAACATGGACTGAGGTGCAAATGGCTTGCAAGTGGATAGGGAAGAAAAGCCCTGACACACCACAATGATAGTTACAATTGCTGACAACTTGCCTGCACGAGCCTCATTTGGTAACCTGTTCCCTGACTTTCACATCCTCTAATCCTTGGACTTTACCTCCCTTGCGTGTGGTTTTATGCCCATACCTTGTCTTTGGCACTGTGAGAACAACCCAGTTGAATTAGGAACTCCACCACCTCCAGCCGCCCATACTCTGCTGCCAGGTGAAACGCTGTCCTGTCCATCTTTGAAAGGAAACAGAAAGAAATACAGTCCAAGAAAGGCTCAGAAAGCACAAAATTACATCATCTGCTGCAACAAATATAATAATGTCTAGTGCAATAACTCAGTTGCATAGCAAGCTTAGTGTCCACACGGGGAAAAAAGTGCTGCACTTCAAAAACAGTTATCTTTTATTCTGTTGCTAACTTTTATTCTGCTTTACATTTGTGATGACCATAATAAAACAAAGTGAACGGAACTACCCACTGGGTAGTAGTCCAAGCACTTTGGTCTTGCCAAACACTGGAAAATAGATCATTTTGGTGTTTATTTCATATAAACAGAGGATAATAAATAGTTTACTAAAAGCAATTAAGGATAAAAAAACAGAATTAATGTCTGAGACCCCAGTTATCGATGGAGTCAGAACCCCTTTTTGGGGTAATGAGGGAAAGGAACATCTCTTGTTGCCTCATTTAACTCCCAAGCATCAGAGTGAAGATCACTCTAGGAACCATGAAGGCCATGCAGCAGAAAAGAGTGTGTGCCAGCTCCTGTGTTCCTCTGTGTTCCTCCTACGCTGCCTTCAGGAACAGATCAGCTAATGCTGGAACATGCTGGGAGAGGGTTACCCTTTGTTATTGCTTACCTACAATATACCCTGGAGCACCAGCTGCACAAGCAAAGGACAATGAAATTCCTGAATCTATTATGCAAAAGGCTACATTGGGAAGCCCTGGCTGCTGAAGCCTGACCAGAGCCAGAATCCCCATCATCCCTAAGCTCCCTCTGCAGGAGGGCCACAGCCTGTGTGGGATACCCTTGGTACTCCGGGAGTAGCATCTGACTCTGAGTCTCTTCCCAAGACCAAGGGCAACATTCCTGCTAAGCTCAGCAGAGTAAGATCAGACCTCGTGAAACAAAGCAGTGAAGGGCCTTCCTACCTTGTCTGTCTTATCCACACACATGTCTTCCAGGTCCTCCATGATGAACTCCATCACTCGGATGTGTCCCCTCTGAGCTGCACAGTGGAGCAGGTTCCTGCCATTCTGGAGAGGAGATAAAGGACCATTCGTTTAACAAGTCCAAGACCATGGGACAGTCTCTTTTAACAACTTGCTTCTGTTAGCAAAAACCCATTTGATGCCTCCATGCACCTCTAGAGCTAAAACAGTTTGTGCTGCAGACAGCAAGTTATGACTCTGAAGTATTAACACTCCTTTTCCCAACCAAGGTCTATTTTAAAATACACAGACTGCTGATTCACTAAACCCATTTCCCATTTCTGTAACACCTTCCACCTCAGCACTGCACAAACATGAGCTAAGAAAGTCGTGTAGATCTCTATAGCTACAATTATTACACCTGTTCTAGGAATAAAGCAGAAGTGCAGATGGCTGTCCCCATAGCAGATGCTGTCACACATGATCACGTTAGCTCACAGGTAAGCCTCTCCCTCTCCCCCTCATCACTGTCTGGAGCCGCGTGATGGACCCACATAGGGAGACTCTCTCACCCTATTGACACAGTTAATCTTGGCCCCAGCATTGACGAGGATCTGCAGGACGCGGAGGTGGCCAAACCAGGCAGACAGGAGAAGTGCGTTCATTCCAAACTGGGCAGAAGAGAAGAGAGATACTTACAGCTAAACTGCAGCCACCAGCATCCCCACCCTGGATGGAAACTGTCCCTCTAGCTTCATGAAGTTTCCCAAACACCTGTGTTTCTCTCTGAGTGTTTTTTTAGCTTTCTCCAATTACTATTATTCCTGTAACAGATGGTCACAGCAGCTGAGCAGAGACCTGCCTCTTGACTGCTACTGCCTAGTCAATGGTGCATATTAGCTTGGTTGTTATGGGGAAGAGAGAACTTGCTGGCTGTCACTGTCTTCCCACAAGCCCAAACAACACGACCAGAAGCAGCCAAGCATCCCCATGCTATACAGAGAACCTCACAGATTCTACTAGCCTTCTTCTCAGTCACTGTGCATGCAAGGAAAAGGCTAAAAGACAGAGCACAGACATATCGCAAAGCAAGGCTTGCTCCAGAAAGGCACTGCACCTGCCTCAGCAGGGAGGCCGCAGCTTCCCAAGCACTGCAATGCCTTGTGCCACCCACCCAGGGCTAAGGTGAAGTCCGTAGCTGCCAGCCCAGCACCCAGTCCCTGGTGCTCCCCCAACACAGAACACATTTGCAAGACACGCAAGGGAGATTCGCCTTCGTACACTGTCTTCCTCATCCATCAGGACATCGTGATCCAGGAGCAGTCGCACAGCGTCCACATTCCCTGCTCCCGCGGCCCAGTGCAGGGCAGTCCGGTCTGTCTGGAAGGGAAGGAAGGAGAGAGGGAAGGCTGATGAATGCAGAGTGCGTGTGTATCCATCAGCCTTCCTGAAGGCCAAAATCTCCTTTGCCATCCATGGAGTCAGAATTTCTCACACTGTGCAGGGTTTTCTTTGGACATAGCCCTCTGTCTCTATAGTCTCTTGTCAGGCAGACAAGCACTAGTCACCTTCTACTCAGAAACTGCAGTTATGGACTATAATAGCACAGGAATGAGAAACATTGCTGACCATGGACAGATTGAAACAGTAGGGATGGGTGCAACCTTGTATTTCCAGGAACCTACTGGTCAACAAGGGGAGACCTGCACCAGGAACTAAGTTAGTCCCACAGCCTTGGCATACACAGATAGCAAAATCAAAGCCTTTCCCTGCACACGGGCTCCAAGAGGAACCACAAATTATCACCCTCCCTCAGTGCTTGCAACTTTGCAGCCTGGCCAGGATGACAGTGCTGTGGGTTTCAGTTTGTTGTGAAACTGCTCAGTTGCCACAGGCCCCATTTAGCACTGGGTGGTGTATTTTAAAGCTTTGACCAATTGAGCAGCTAATGAGAAGAGTAGTGTTAAGGAGTTGCAGTTCTGAAACACACCCTCAGCATTTTCTGCAGCTTAGAGGTGGAAAAATCCAGGACTTACATTGGTTTTGGCTTTGATGTCAACCCCTCTCCTGATGAGCTCCTCCATCCTGGCCGTGTCATTATGCTTCGCTGCATCATGGAACTCCTTCTCCGAATGAAGCACTGCAGCAGGGACAGAAGAGCGGGCATTAAAACAGTGCTGGCATGGAGCACAGAGCAGCACGCCCCAACAAACTCCCCTTCATCTCACCAGCCCCAGTAGCTTCAAGGAAAGATAACTGCAGAAAGATTCTTCCAGCAAGAATACCAGCCCTACAGACATTGGCATGTTTGCTGGATTCATCCTCTCCCTCTACCTCCCCCTCCCCGAGTAGCCCTGTGCCGCATCAGTGCTCTTCCAGTCCTACCAGCTTCTCTTCCAATTTAGTGTCTTTCTCGGCATGGGCTTGCTCCAGCTGCAAAACTTTTTGATCTATTAGGTCCACATCCTCTGGGCATCCTCCAAGGCCCAGAGCTGGTGTGAGGGCTCAGGCAGACAACACAGACCCTTTCCTCCATCCTTCCGCTTACATCCCACTGCTCTACAAGGAGGCCTTTACACATGGTCTTGCTGTGCCCCTCCGGGCAACCTGAATCAGCCAAGCAGCACAAAACTGCTAGCCTGGCCTGTGATTAGTGTGCCACTTCTTAATAGACCGTGGCAGTTCTGGGCATAATTTACCACAACTGGCAGTATTTGTCCTGCACAGTTGGACACTATTTAAGGGTGTTTACTCTCCATGCTGGGCCTTGCCCCAGCAATCTTCTCCTTGATCGAACAAACCTTCCTGCCAAGAAACCAGAGCAAGGCTATGACTCTGGGCCTGCTGCAGCCCCACTGGGAGGCTCTCAAGGTTTTTGGCAAGGCTGGTGTCAGTTTTTGCTGGACTCAGTCTCTGCCTTAGTGCTTTTGGGGAATTCTTTTGAGAGGTGCTTGAGGCAGACCCTCAGCCTGTCACAGCCCACTGGAGAGCTGTCCCAGATGCTCTGCTCTCTTCTACGTTTCTGCAGATCTCAGGCTGCAGTCTGAGGGTAGCAGGGACTCAATGCAACTTCATTTTGTATCAACGTATCAATTAGACACTAACTGCATGCCATACAAGAGGCATCAAAACATATTACTCTTCCCGTTCCACCACACCGAGGAGGTAAGAGACTTGCTGTCTAAATGGTGCTACTCCATTTCTCTCTGGAGGGTGCAGAAGGAGGGCATCCCTACTGTGGACTCTTAGGGCAGCACAGGTATAACCTCATCCTCCAAATTTCTGTTCCTCTTACCTTCAAACAAAAACCTTTAGCTCAAGAAAAACATGAATAACACAAATCTTAATACCAGACAGGGCATTCAAGAGTGTTGAACCTACTGCTTCACTGAAGGCAGTGGGACTTGTACACTGATTTCTGCAGGAACAGGATTTACTGTACTATATATTGAGACACTGTTCTCATCTGGTCAGGTGTGTTAACGGGACTGCATTTCCACACTGCACTGACCCTTCATTTGAGAAATATCAGGAGAACTTGGGAAAAACCTGTGGAGTTTATGTTAATTATTAACACCAATGGCTACACACTTAGCACCTCCTTGCAAATGCTTATCTCCATTCAGTGGAGTAAACCCTATATTTCAGTCAAGCAAATGTTGCTGTCCCTGTTCTCCAGGTGACAGAAATGTGTTCTTACATTTTATGATCGCACAAAGAATCATTGTCAAGAGATGACAAACCGCCCCTTGACTTGTTTATTCTGTCCTCTACATGTGAGGATGCAGTAACAAACCTTGCATTGCTAAGGCTGCAGTTTATTTATTCTCGGCAACATATGGGAAACCATTTGATGGTCTGAGTTTCCTACTTAGTGTCCACCCCGGCAAAGCTAGCCCGGTAAACGTAAACGCACACCTCATCATGGCACACACCCATCCAACAGCAGCATTTCAGTAGGTATTTAGCAGTTTTTCCTTCTCTTTTGAGCTCAGGTTCCAGGGCATTTCATACCTTATGGTACTGAATATGAATCTAGTCATCCCAAACAGCGTGGAAAACAATTTAAGTGATTTAGCCTCCGTGCAATGCACCATCACACCGGCAGTTTATTATGCAAGAGATTTTAAAAAGCAAAGGAGAAGAAAGGCATGCAAACAAACGTGCTAAAACTGGTCGCTGGGCTCTACCTGAGGCCGCAGGACACAAAGACCACCCAGCACAGCCGGGGACTGGTCCATAAAGGGGGCCACAACACCGAAGTGGGGGCTACGGGCGTTATTTGCAGCACCCTCGGGGTACAGAACCCTTTGGAGCAATAGCAGCCTCGGCTCCCGCGTAGGTTACACACCTGGTTGGTTTCTGAATGGATTTTTATAAGCCTTGTTATTCTTTAAAGCATCTCGGCCCTGCCCCAGAGCCCCCTCCCCGGGCCCACGGGAGGCCGGGGCCGCGCCCGCCTCTCCCGCCACACGAATCCCCCTCACGGCGCGGCGCCCCTCGCCTCGCCGGGGCTGTCCCCGCCTCGTCCCCACTCACGGGTGTCGCCATCCGACGCCAGGTCGTCCCCCATGCCGCTGCCCGCCGGCCCCGCCAGCCCGCCGCCACCGCCGCCGCCTCAGGGCGGGGTGACAGGCGCGGCCCGGCCGCCTCAGGGCGGGCTGACTGACTGCCACCGCCCTGCCGCCGCAGAGCGCCTCTGTAACTGTTATTTAAAGGAAAATGAAATAAAATAAATCCTCTTTCCGACAAACACGGGTGTTTTCGGGCCGTTTTGGGATGACTTGAGGGGGCAAATCCAGATACCGCCATTGCGGTCAGGGGGCCGCACGGCTGTTACCTCGGCTGGTGCCGCCCGTCACCTCAGCGTGGCTCGGTGAAGTGCTGCTGCTTGGAAGCCGTGGGGGGTTTAATTCTGTTTCCAAACCGATTTGGGAGGAGAGGGATTTCTGTTCCGTGGGAAATATGAGGTGGGTTGTTGAGTTTTATTCCTGAAAGCAGAGTTCAAGGTTTGGCGTTTCCAGGGGGTGAGGTGCTCTCATCTACCACACGGCAGGGCCATGGCAGGGGGTGCAGGAGGGGGTTAAAAGCACTCTTTGCTCAAGAGTTTGAGTTAATTTTTCCTGTTTCAGGATCTGGGTCTGGTTTTGTCTTTTATTTTCTTTTGCATTTTGATAGTATGAGGAGGAAAGAACCAGGCAGTGGCTGAGCTGAGGTTGGGGGGAGAATGAGGTCTGTCTCGGAGAGGTCTGAGGTAGGCAGAAAAAAAACCAAACACCAAAAACGTCTGAAACCGACAAAAGAATCACAAAACTGGGTGCTTGGTCCTGTCAGTGTTGTCCATCTCCAGGCTGGAAAGCTGCTGCTGCCTTTTCACGAAGGACGAGACAGTGGTTATTCTGGCAGCAAATCCTTCTTGGAGCTACACGGGGACCACTCGTTCCGCCACCGCCATTTCAGTGCCGCCCGTGCCAGGTCTCTGCCCTGGGTCTGGCTCCCACAGCTTCCTCCCCCTATCTAATTTGTCAGGGTAAAGTGTGGCACACCAGTGTTCCCTACTCCTTGTGGTTTCTCGCCTTTCCTGTGTTTGCTTGCACTCAAGTCTTGCCACGGATACGGGGTGACACATGGAGCAATGCCCTGGGTTGATGGAGTAAATGCTGTTTGTTGGCCTTCAAATGCATAGGAAGGCGGTGTGAGGAGAAAGGAGTAACCTGTTCTGCAAACCCAGGATGGGCAAGACTGTGAGGCATGAGCTTAAATCATGGTAGGACTTGGGTTCCTCCTGCATATGGCTTCCCAGTGGCCAAGACAGCAAAGGGGAGTAGACTGCAGAAAGGGGGGGTTCTTTGCTGCTGGTCTCACGGAATCACGGAATTATCAGAGTTGGAAGGGACCTCTAGAGATCATATAGTCCAACTCCCCTGCTGACGCAGGAATGCCTAGAGCACATTACTCAGGACTGCATCCAGGCGGGTCTTGAAAATCTCCAGAGAAGGGGACTCCACAACCTCCCTGGGCAGCCTGTTCCAGTGCTCTGTCACTCTCACCATAAAGAAATTTTTTCTTAGGTTTGAATGGAACTTCCTATGTTTCAACTTGTACCCGTTGCCCCTTGTCCTGTCACTGGGAACCACTGAAAAGAGTCTGCCTCCATCCTCTTTCAACCCACCATTTAGATACTTATAAGCAAGAATAAGGTCTCCCTTCAGCCTTCTCTTCTCCAGGCTAAAGAATCCCAGCTCTCTCAGCCTTTCCTCATAAGGGAGGTGCTCCAATCCCCCAGTCATCTTTGTTGCCCTACACTGGACTCTCTCCAGAAGTTCCCTGTCTCGCTTGAGCTGGGGAGCCCAGAACTGGACACAGTATTCCAGTTGTGGCCTCACCAGTGCCGAGTAGAGGGGGAGAATGACCTCCCTCGACCTACTGGCCACACTCTTCCCTATGCAGCCCAGGATTCCATTGGCCTTCCTGGCGACAAGGGCACATTGCTGGCTCACGGATAATTTACTGTCTACCAGGACCCCCAGATCCTTCTCCTCAGCACTGCTTTCCAGCAGATCCACCCCTAACCTATATTGGTACCTAGCATTCTTCCTCCCCAGGTGCAGGACCCTACACTTGCTCTTGTCTCAGGACAGGAGAGGTGACATCCGATTTGTATTCCCTCGCTGTACCATGCCGGCCTCCAGACTTGGTCCTTGTCACTGGCCCCTCTCCCCCCCCAGCAGGACTCCCTGGAGGACTCTCCCCCTGCCCTTCCGCCTCGCTCTACCACCGGTTCTGGCTGCGAGCACTCGCTGATGGCAGCGACCACATGAGGGTGCCAGTGCCGTTCACCTGCCGCGAAACGCTGCAGCGAGCCATGAACTCCTGGGTGCAGATGGGGCTGTTCCCTGGGCTCAGGCCAGTTTTGGGGGACAGCCCTGTCCCAGGGACCCTTGTGCCAGTCAGTGCTGCTCCTGCGAGAGAGTGCGGGGCGTGCATGTGCGGTGGGAGATGCGGGGAGGCAGGCAGTGTCCCGGGGGGGATGCGGAGATGCAGAGACCCTCTGCCACTTCAGAAACATCCCTCCGTGGGCACAGCCACACCAGAGCTATCTTCAGGGCAGGGAGCAGCAGGGCTGAGCCGGTGGTTTCTATCTTTTTGAAGCCCACTGCCGAAGGTCTCTGTAGCCAAGCGCTGTGCTGGTGCTGCAGGGACCACGAGCAGGGGCTTGGCCTGCCTGGCTGTGAAATGGGGAGGTAGACCCTAAGCTCTTGAGTGAACACATTGTGTGGGGGTTTATGGCTAGCTGCTGGTCTCAGAGCTTTGGATTTGTGTTTTGTTTTCCTTTTATTCAAATTGAATTTAAAAAAACCCAAACCCCTCTCTAGTAAACATAAGGTCTGTCTGGATAAAGGGGAAGCCCTCCTTTTGGACAATAGCTCAGCGGGTAGGGCATCCTCCCCGAGGAAGGGGGAAAGCTAGGTTTGATCCTTGCTTCTGCCGGAGGGGAGATGCAAACCCTGGTCTCCACAAGACCCCAGAGAGTACCACAAACAGCAGGCTGCGAGCATGTCTGGTGCGGAGCGTTTTTCTTGCTCTTTCCTGTTATTTTAAATAATTAATGATTTGATGGAGCAGGGAGTGGAGAAGGCAGGTGTCCTGTCTCCCTGGAGGGCAGTCTGTGCACCCGGCGAGACGCAGTATTGCTCTCTGTCGATGAATATTTAAGTGTCTTTAGACAAATTGGAACGGTGCCAGCAGGAATGACTGAGAAGGGCTGAGCCCTTCCCACTGGGTACCCTAGTGCCTGGGGGCTGGGGAAGCAGCCCTGAATAGGGCAGAGAATAATCCCTGCCTGTACCGAGGTACCGTGCATCCCAGCCTTGGGTGGGACCTCTGGCTCTTGCTAGGCTTTTGTTACACTGTAAGAGATCCTTGGATGGAAAGCGGTTTGGATTTAACCTGCCACTGTTAATGTCATTGTCTGCACCAGAGCTTGCATCAGCCAAGACTGATCACCTACCGCTCTTTTGCTGCTTAATGCTGACCTTGGAAGAGAAGTAGTGCAGATGCACTGAAAGTTCGCATCTGTTTGTGGGCTTGGGCATTTCCAGTGGGCAGAAAAAAAGCAATGTAGGCAGTTCCTTCTGTCCTTACTAAATAGGTATGTGTTCATGGGTGGAAGGGACGAAGACTCTCTGCTGATATCAAGCCCAGAATGCAGCAAGGATTTATTAATGATGCAGAACACTTGCCTAGCGATCCATTTATTAGCTAACAGACCTTAAAGAGCTTTTGGATTTTTCCACTAATGTTGTAGCATAACAAATGACAGGGGGAGGTGGTAATTTGAGCTCTTTTTGCAATATATTCCTGATATTGACTCCATCTTCAGAAAGGTGTTAAAGTCTTCGACTTTATTTCACTTGAAGAATAATTTTAGCTAAACCGGCTACGTGCTCTTTTTCTCTTAGAAGTGAAGCTCTCTGGCATAGTGTTTTGTGCTCATACCTTGCGTGCACAATTTTTACATGTTAGTTTAGGATAATCATTATTTTCAGTCTCCAGCTTTCAAAAATCATGAGTCAGTCTGCTTAAATCCATTCCATTTTAAAATGCGCCTGTGTTTGCTCTCTTGTTTAGTTGTATACACTGTGATTTTAAAGTCAGTCAGATTTGCAGCTAGCCATGTAATACAGCCCACAAACTAGTATGTGTTTATGCAGAAACAGTTGCTTACCTAAAGGTTTAGCAAATTGGACTTTAATTTATAATCTTCCTTTGGAACCAAAATTGGAAGGTGATTCCTTCTGCCTGCAGCTGCCTGTAGTCCAGGAAGCCAACCCTCTGCTTCCCTGGAGCTGCCCACAGTGGGGGAGCCTGGCTGGGGCAACAGCCTCCAGCCCTGGAGGACTGTCTTTTCTAGAATGTGCTGTCACAGGCAGGAAACTGAATATTGCACGGGAGAGGGGACGACCATGTTCCTCTTTCAGTGCTGATGGACTGTTTTTATATGACGGGGTGTCAAACAGCACTATGTGCTGAGATCACAACCACGGGCTCTGCGTGGCAGCACCTAAACCAGATCCTTTGGGCACTGTGCTACATGGCTGCCGTTACTGCCGCGAGGAGTTGTATCTTTGTGCTGCTTTATGTCCCTGCTGTGGGTATGAAAGGGACTAACGGTACCAGCTCTGTGTCCTGGCTTGCAGACTGTGCTTCCAGGTATGTCCCATTAGAATGGAATACACATTAGAGGTCTGGCTGCATGGCTTCATGTGTGGCTCTATCTTACTTGGTTTTTTGTCTGCGCCAGGCATTTAGTTGTCCAGTAGACCAGGTTATTTTTGGTGCTTTCTTTGATAACTCTGTTGCTGTGACATGCTGTGGAGCCAAAACTCCTCTGGGAATATCCCAGCAATGCACACAAACATCAGCCATATAGCTTCTAACAGCCAATATATGAAGCTTTCAGAAACCCTGGACACCTAACAGGACTCCACAAACCCACTCTGGAAGCCAGAGAAGGGATCCAGCACTTTCCTCAAAGGCTGTATTCATCTCCTTTCAAGGCTTCCACAGAGGAACAGCTTGTTAGAGGGACCTGTGGAGCTTGGAAGCTTTGCCAATAATAATTCAAACCCAATTCTGAAGTCAAATATTTAGTTAAACAGAGACTGTCTGATGACTGGATTAAACACAGACGGCATCTGAGTGAGCTCGACACTTCAGGGTTTTGTCAGTGTCCATTTCACGAGCCTATAATTCCATTTTTCCTGTCTTCCCAGACTCTGCTTATCCTGTGTAGTGTTTCAGACAACGCAGAATGAGGTATTTCAGCAGAGCTGTTGCTCCTAGCTCAGGAAGCAGCCTTTATCACAAAATTATGTTCTCTGTCTAGGTTTAGAAATAATCTAGTATTATGGGATTGGGAGGAAATCACATGTTTGAGAAATTGAAGGGTTGGTTTGTTTCTTTGTTTGCTTGTTTTTAAGGAAAAGTCTCAAGCCAGGAGGTGTCAGAGGGTGGGTAAGTGAGTCTTGCCTGGCAGGATGCTGCTGCATGGGGTTGACACAAATAGTTCAATCCATGTTAACAGCAACTGGAAGTTTCAGCTGGTGATTTTGAATTTCCCTCTCCTGTCACTCTCACTTCCCAAAGCCGATAGCCCTTTAAATCCCTTGAAAAGATAAATGGGCTTAGGCTTCTATGTAGCTTTGAAAGTGAAGCTTACACTCAATTAGCACTGTTGCCAGGGTTGTTCCTATGATCGTGTCACTTCTGTTGATCCCTGACCTTCACATAGAGCTTACTGACACGAGTTCACTACATCTTCCAACTCAGTATATTCTCCTTCCAGCTGTGGAGAACTGGGCTGACATCTATCCTGCAGGAATACGAGAAGCAAAAAAATACCTGTGAAGTATCACCTGTACCCAAATTACATCTTAGAAAAAAAAATGTATGGGGCGGATACTTTTTATTTCTGCAGTGCTTTGCTGAAGGAGGTCTATATGAGTCCATTGTGTTCAAACGCTCTTAATTTATGAGTCCCAGGTTTGACCAGTAGCTGGGAGATTATTGGTGTGACAACCTCTATCTCACAGTGAAGATCAGGTCCCAGTGGCCATCCTGGCCCTGCTTTGAACTGCACGCCTTACTGAAAGAGTGGAGGTTGGTCATTCAAAACCAGGAATATAAGACTAGTACGCTCTTAAAACATCTATGATGTGAAGGAAAGCAAGTGTAGCAGGGAGGGTTCTAAAGGGCAGAAAATCTTTCATGAATTTGAGAGGAGAAATGGTGTGATGGACCTGGGGTCCTGACCCTCCCTGGTTCGAATGCGATGGTTAGCTGAGCAAGTGTTTGGTTATGGGAGGTCAGAACAGCTGCATCATATAAACCAAGCAATAATCGGACACGGAAGCCTAATCCCCTTGCTGACATGCCTGCAGGCAATGTTTTTATTCTCTTTCCTGCATGTGTAGAAAGAGGAAGGATCCTCTGCTTCCTGGGCCTCTGAGGACTGTCTAGCTCCTAAAGGCAATCTCTTCCCTGCCTTTTTCAGGACAAAAGTGGAGCTGAAATGCAGGATTTTATAACCATAAACCTGAAGTGCTGAAACTTACTTCCAGAGGCACAGCCCTGAGCTGCTCTTATGTCATGCTGTAGGACTCAATGCAAAATTTGAAGTGAAACAAAAAATCTTGTGTTTGAGCATTTAATAAAAGCAAAGTGGAAGCAAAGGGTCGCTAAGCTGTGATGCCATCGCTCCTTTGTTCTCTGACCTCCCCGGTAAACCATGAGTGCAACAGCAGCAGGAAAGCACACTTTTAGGAGGCAGCAGTGCAGCTTTGGAAGCATTTCATTTCTCTCTCTCAGCAATTTTCTTCCAGACCCTGAAACATCTGTCTCTGCCTCCAGCCACAGTGCAAGTGCACTGAAAGAGTTTTGTTGCAAGCCTAATGAGTAATTTCATGGTCTTGGAATTGGAGGCAGGGGGAGGGGGCCGGGACAGCAGCCAGAGTCATGTGCTTCACAAGGAGCTCTGCTGATGTCAAATTGCAGCCTGATGACTTTTATTTTATTGCAGCCCACCGCGCACCAGGCTTGCCGTTAAAGTCTGCTGCTGGAGTGTCTGGTCATCAGTGCAGAAAGAGCTCCTGCACAGGGGCTGCTGCATTCCTGGGGCTTCCTCACTTCTGGGCACAACAAGCAACATGGAAAATAATTACATCAGTGGAGAGGAGGTGGCAGAGCTCAGCTGGGTGTCAGCTCCACTCTGCTCGTAGAGAGAGCACGTGTGCATGCGAAAAAGGCTTTGCCTGTCCTGCTTCTGGCTTCAGTGCCATGCGCTTGTAGAAGGAGGGATGAGGGAACAAACAACCCCGGGCAGATGTGTAATCACATTGCTTGAGTGTCTAGCGGATGACGTTGAGATGTGGTGATGCACGTGAACTGAGAACAGATAGAGAATGAGCTGATACAAGTTGTAGCAGACGTTTAAAAAGCACAAACTCCAGCTTTCTTTTTGAGAAGGACAGGGTTATCTGTAGAGTGAGATAATCTGTACAGAGCACAGGAAACAGAAAGCAGATGTCCTATGTTTATCATATGTTTCTACCACAGGGTCTTCCTTTGGGACAGGCTTGCAGATCCCAGGCCCCGGAGCAGGACTTGCACAACTCCATGGATGTGCTGTGCTGTGTTTATCTAGGGCAGAAGAATATACAGAGGTTTTCCTCCACCTGCCCAGGTTCTCCTGGTCTGAAGAGGAAGTTTATATTCACTTGCTGTGACTCAGGTATAGAGCCTGACTCATTTTCATGCTGTTACTCATAGAAAGGGAAAGCCAAATGGCAACCAGTCTGTGCCTGTAGACACCTGTAATTCTCCAGCTTTTTGCTGTTAATCTGTGGATGAGTTTCTGTTTATCGGCACTAACACACTTACCCTGCTGAAGCTTTTAATACTTTTCTCTACAGAGAAAGACTGATCAGAAAGTAAAGTTTTCTACCCCTAAAGCTAAGAGGAAGTATGCTGAATCTCCATGGCTGCTTGTAGAGTTCCCAAAATGGGACTATTTCAAGCAGACAGTTCACAAGGGGGTAGCAACAGGCTGGGACCAGATGGACCAAGCACCAGGCAGAGCTGGGAACGGCTAAAGAGTTACTGCAGCTCCTGAGCTGACCTCTGTGGTCTGGAGGGAGTTGCTGGTGGTCTGCCTCGTAGAGGTGCTCAGTGCTAGGAGATCCTGCTTCCAGCAACAATGGCTTGTTGGTGACCAGGAATCTGTCTCACCACCTCTCTGGGCTTCTGTCCCATGCCTTCACTCTCCACTGTAATATAAGGACTGGAGCTGCATGGGGTCCTCACTGGAAAGGGTGGTGTTTTACTTTATGTAGACCCTTGCTGCACTGCCAGCTCAGGTGTCTCTGCTCGCTTGAGACCTGGCTGTTTCTCACTCGTGCATATTTTGTTCGCTCGGCAGGGTGCAGGGAAACACTGGGTCCTGGTTCCTTCTCTTGCAGCATGGTGGGTGGGTTATTCTGTGTTAGAGACCACATGATCATGAGTCAGATTTGAAAACCTCACCCAAGACCTGCACAGGGAGGCTTCAGCTGTGAGGTAGGAACCGGTGCCTGCCACTACAGCTGACCCAAACCCAGCCTTTCCTATTTTAGTCTCATTCCATGTAAAAACCACCGTGCAGCCCTTCCTGAACTGCGCAGGAGAGCGCAGTGTAAAGCTCCAGGTGGGTGGGCTGTCCAGAGGACAAGGAGGGACTTTGGGCCTGGGGCAGGGGTTATGTCAGAGTTAAGGCAGTTTCCTCCGGGTTATGGGAACCTGAGGTTCAAGTCACCAGTCAAAGTCTTGCAAGGGGGAACTTGCCCTCAAACCTGGCTCTCCCCTCTCAGCACTGCTGCTGGGCAAGAGGCCACTCTAAGGTTCTGCTCCCTCGTCATTTGCCTTGATGTCATCTAAAGAGCTTTGATCAGAATTCTTCCGTGGACCCTCAAATGAAAAGCTTGGGTTTCAGTTATTTTCTGGTGGAAAAATATTTAATTGGAAAAAATCCTGTGTGGCCTTGGTATGCTTTCAGCTGGCATCCTGCCTGCCCCTCTCTGAAAATATTGCTGATTTTGAGCACTAGTGCTTCTTGTGAGGCTGGTTTCTTTGGTTGCGATCCCTCACTGAGGCTTCTTTTTACCTTGAGCAGATGGTAGGAGTTGGCTTCTTGTTATATTGAAGTGACGTTCTGGGGCTGCCTGCATGTCATGCTGCCCTTCACGGGAGAGCACAGCTGAGAGAGGCCAGGGTTCCTGTAGCATTTAAGGAGCAGCCGCTGCCCTGCTGCTCCTGGCTGGCTGCTGTTAACACTCGCCACCGCCCCCAGCTCTGGCAGCCGTGTTTGCAAAAAGCTCTGTGGGCAGTGGAAGCAAGCTGGTTTCATCATGACAATGTAGTTATCCTTTTAAGGGAAAATTCCCTCAGGGAGCCAACCCTCAATTACCTCCTGCTCCAGTGCCTTCTTGTTGGAGATGGCTTGTAACACAGTTGAGTTACAGCTACAGTAACACAGTCGAGCACCTAGCTGAGCACCTAGCTGCTCAAAAAACAGAAAATAAAATTTAAACTCTGGTGGCCTCTATTGTTTTCTAGTGATTGCTGCATCTAGAAATTGGGGTCAAAACCCAAAGGACTGGCTCCCCTCATCAGTGCATTTGTGCAGAACCAATCTGTGGACATTATATCTTGAAACCGAGATGCTATTCCCATGGTATTAATGGGTTGTATGCAGATACCATGTTCTTCCCTAAAAAAGTCTGTTGCAAGATTTGGGAGCTCTGGGTAATACAAGACTGGTGATAATCAGCCAAGCCAAGTGTCTGCTAAGTGCCAGGAAACTGGGGTAGGCAGTGGCTGCATTTCAATCTGCTGTTATTCACTGTGGGGAATGGGAAGGGTCCTCCAAGGGTCCTGATTTGGAGGCTGAAAAATTCCTTCTATTCTGCTGACATGTCTCATAGTCCACAGGGACGATGTCTAACTGGGATGGGGCTGCTGCGGCAGTTGTCCTTTGCCTCCATCGCAATGAGCAGAACAGGAGCGTGCAGAGCTGTAGAAAACAGCCTGTGCTGTTTCTATTCCATAGGAATGGTGGCTTTGGCTGCAAGCCCCAAATTTACACCTCTTGTGTTTAGCGCTGAAAATACTTTAATTCCAAATGAGCTGCTTACCAGAAGAACACGACACTCTTGAATGCAAACTTCTCACAGGAATGAGACCAGACTCCTTAAAGAAGTTCTAGGGACTGCTTCTTTTGACATCTGTGAGTTTAGTGTGATTGTTTTGAGAAAATAGCATTTTCTCACTGGGCAATAACAGACACAATTAAAAAAAACCTGAACCTTATACCTGTGCAGCTACTGTTGTCTCGAGCCAAACCAAATGGACCACAGCCGGTGGTATCACTGGATCATCTGAGAATGAAATGATGCTTCTTGGAGGAAACAGGCACAGAGGAGCCAGGCTGGGTCCCTGTACCCCATTTTGAGGACAGAAATGCACAGGAATCCTATTCTGTCTGCCTAGAGCCGGCCTGAAAGAGCTTTCCCATGTTCTTAGCCTTCCCAAGGCTTTGCATTCTCTTGCCCTATCTAGAGCGAGAAAAAAAAGTAAAAATTTTTGAAAACTTCTGTAAGCAGACAGGAAGCAATCGCATGAGCTCCATCAAAATATGTAATTTCATACTTTGAAAAACTTTTAGGATCAATTACCTAAAAAATTGTGAATTAGCTGAAGTGTTGAAGTTGTGTTTTAATGCTGCAGAGCAAAACTATCCCCTTTTGAAACATCAACTTTTCAAAGCTTTTTTTGTACATTTTTTTAAACCAAGACACTTTTCCAAATCCGTAGTCCTCCATTAACAGTTTTGGGTTGCTGTTTTGCCCTGAAAATGTTTTGCCAGAAAATTACTTGCCAACAATTCCCATGAGGCCCTGATTCCAGCTTTGGAGGTGGGTGGTTTTGAACACATCTGGATAGAAAGGCAGAAGTGTGGCTAAGCTGAAAGCAATCCAGTCATTTGAATACATAACTATTGTTTGAACTGACAACCTCTCAGAAGTTCATTAGTTCTTGGCAGTCAAAAACAAGTGGAATTTATTTGCCTCGCTCAGGAAATTCAACCCATGCTGTTGAAAATTCAGTGTTGCTCTGGAGAAAGAGCTGCTCAGAGGCTCAGTGGCTTGGACAGGAAGGTTGTCCACGTGCTGGAGACTGGCACCGGAGAACGTCGGCTCAAATCTGCATCTCTTGTGATCTCCCAAAAGACATCTGGCCATGTTTTTTTGTTTGAGCTTCATTTCCCCTTCACCGCTGTTTCTTGCAAAGGCATACAATACATGAAGAACTGGGCAGTGCTTTGCTGTCATGGTGATGCGGTCTAAACAAACCCGGAGTATTTTGCCAGCATTTCAAAACTGACTTCTTGTTGCGAATGAAATAGCAGGGGAACTTGCAGTTTTGTTTGCACAGATTCTCACTCAGTTAGTCATGCTGGCTTGCATATCTCTTGGACTTTTGGAGATCTTCTCGTGTCTTACCAATTTCAGTGATAAATATCCCAGTGTGCGGTGGTGTGCTAGATAACTTGCATCTAAAACTGATTAGTGTTTTTCCTTTAAGAAGCGTTTCTTTCTGTGCAAGGCAGGTTTCTCCAGAAGGAAAAAAATAATTTGCCTCCAAAACTGAGGTTTTTTGGGTGGGAGGGAAAAATATTAATAGAGTTAAAAACTTCACCGAGCATCTGAAACTATTTTGAGACCAAGAGGGAATTAAATGTTTCAATAAGGTGAAGGGAAAGCCAGTAACCAGCTTTCAAATATCCTCATTTCTGGATATGACACTGCTGTGTGGTTCTGAGGGGAAGG
This sequence comes from Burhinus oedicnemus, assembly GCA_008921705.1. Taxonomy (NCBI): domain Eukaryota; kingdom Metazoa; phylum Chordata; class Aves; order Charadriiformes; family Burhinidae; genus Burhinus; species Burhinus oedicnemus. The sequence goes on along the minus strand of VFFE01007033.1, from coordinate 371,205 downwards.
AGAGTTTGCATTGGTTTGCGTTGCGTGTATGTCACATCCTTACACGTGAATGGGAGCTGGTACTTAGCATTGCCTCCCCACGTCTTGCCCTCTTCCTAGCACTGACCTCTCCTCCAGTACGCCCTCTTACAGTCTCTGCTCCAGGTGGCTTTGTCTTTTCCCCCAGAACATATCAAAAATACTTCAATTTCTTACTTCTTATTTTAAATTAACAATAGGGTAGATTTAACAGCTATCTGTAGTATTTGCACAGTATGTCTTAGCCACTTACAGGCTAGGAATAATAGTTCTTTAACTGTCATATCCCCCATAGAACCAGAATCATAGAATGGTTTGGGTTGGAAGGGACCTTAAAGATCATCTAGTTCCAACGCCCCTGCCGTAGGCAGGGACACCTTCCACTGGACCAGGTTACTCAAAGCCCCATCCAGCCTGGCCTTGAAAGAAAGCAGGATTTGGGGGTCCATTCCTATCCCTGCTAAGGGTTAGAAAAGTCATCAAAAGCACGAATTCTCAGAATTGGCTTTTTTTTGGTTTGCTGTTTTCAGGAGCACTTCATTTGGTCATCTAATGTTCAGGTCATCTAATGTTTCCTGCAAAATGTCACTACTACACCAATTAAAAATAAAAGTATCTGCTGCAGGAGAATGGGTTTGGAGCCCAGCTCTTCAATGCTCTGTGCCTTTGCCTTCATTCTGCAGGGGGAGAAGCTCCACTGTCTCTCCTGGCTGCACTACAAGGTGGAATTAATTCATGGTCACAAAACATCTTGAGATCTTTGGAAGATTCCATCTATTGGAAGATGCTATAAATTCCATCTATTGGAAGATGCTATAAAAAAATTGCCAATAGTGTTGTTAGTCAAAAAAAAAAAAAAGAAGCAGTTCTAGCTTGGTTTCCCAGCATTTTGATTCAATTCATTCATTTATTTTGAGCAAATAATTTTAAAATTCATTTCCTAGCTTTGAGAAGTGCCCACATTCCAAAGTGTAAACTTATCCCTCATGGGGATGTAGAAACTGGCTCATGAATCCGATGGGGGTGAGGAGCAAGGAGGTTTTCTTGGCAACAGCACAACTGAAACTTATGGACAGCTTCTATCACCACAGTGCCAAGTTTTCTAGGAATCAGTTGTTCTGGCAGAGAAGGGGCATGAGATGGGAAAGTGGGGAGCGACGAGAACTGAAGTCTGAAGCAGAAAAGGAGAAGAGGAGAAAGCTGGGGAGAGCAGGCCAGGCTGAGGAGGTGTGAGCAGGGCCAGCGGGGGGTTTCTAGGGCAGCACATGTATCATCCCACAGCTCCCCGGTGAGAGGGAAAACAGGGTTAAAGACCTGAACGGCCTGTGGGGTTTATTAGCCCCTGAGTCTGGTTGCTGAGGCTTCTGCCAGTGTCCTGCGGAAACCACGTGGCTGGGAAGGGCCTCAGGCAACAGTTTATCCACCTTTCTGTGCAGAAGAGGGTGAGATATACCCACCTTCCCTGCGTATCTGCTCTTAAGAAATCCCAGTGATTGAGGTCCCCCTGTAGATCCCATTCTAGTATACATTCACCCTGGGCCTGGAAGACTTTTCTAAATAGAAGTCTTCAATCTTTTTTGATGCAATTTAAGCCGACTTTGGATTTTTCCCTTTACCCAGTGGATGTGATAAGCTGTTGACAGCCATCCCTCCTGTAATAACTTCTTACAAATGGGATTTTGCAATGTTCCACAGAAGTTTTCTTTTTTTTTTTTCCCCCCTACAGGTGTGAATACACGTGCTTTATCTATCATCTTTAGTAAAAATGCACTAAGATAGGATTCCTTCACCGTTTCCTTTTTACAACCTCTGAACTGCCAAACCAGGCTAGCTCAGGCAGAGGGGATGAGCGCTGTGCAGCAGGAGATGTGAAGACTACACCTCCAGCTGCTCTCTGAAGTGAAGCTGGTGGGACCAGGTCTCTGATAGGGGTGGTAAATACATGGCTTAAAGTACCTCGCATTGACCTTAGACAGGAGGATTGCTGCGGAGAATGAAATAGTTAATGCTTTGTAACATGACGTTGGTGGCTGTCACAGGAATATTGTGGGTTGCTTTGCTGTGAGGTAAGATGCTAGAAGAACACGGTGACTAAGTTTCCTTGAATAAATTAAGCACTGGCTTTCTGAAGTATGTGAACTTGCGGAGCGTAACAAAACGGGGATCTCCATTCTCTAAACAGGGTGGGTATTTTCTGTGCCTGCAAATTTTCTAACTCTGAAGCTGGAAAGGGGAAGTCTTGGAGAGCTTCACTGTTGATGACTCATATTTAAGATAAGACACATATTTTTTAATAGCAAGAATAATTAGTCATCAGAGTACATGAGCCAATGCTGTAGTAAATCCTTTGGCACCCTGGGACTGGAAGAGCTCTTCCTGCTCTTTTTCAGTTGCAAATTACTGAGTTCTGTGAGATCACTGGATGAAATCTAGGACCTGCATTTTCAATTTCAGATTACACGGTAACACTGTCTCTTCGAACCAGTAACCCATGACTATCCATTGAATTAAAAGCAATCAGGCAAATGTTTCATATGCCAATACCATGTATGTTGGCATTTATGGTTTTTTTAATCATGTTTAACATAGTGCTAGACACTTCCCTTCCTAACCAACAAACATCTAAGGCCAAAATGTGATGTGTTGTCTGTTTTCTCAGTGTGAGAGGAAGAGAGTGCCTTTCTCTACAGTGTATCTGTAGAAATCAACCCTGTGTTTTGGAGATTTCTTTAAGGAACAGCCCCTTTCCCAGCAATGGGTTAGAGGGTTTGCTTAAGTGCATGTTTTTACCCAAATGAAGCCACGCTTGTGCAATAGGATGGTGGATATACCGGCACTCTTTTCCCTGCTTCCTCATAACTTTTGAACCAACTGACCAGTTTCTACCCAGTTTTCGCAGAAGGGAAGCAGTCTCTGTGATACCAGCTTCTTATCTTCCTGTAGTTTATGGCATCTGGGCAGAGGAACAAGGCTCTGGTGTTGCTCACCACTGAGGGGACGACTGCTGAGTGAGCTCAACATTTTGTAGACACCAGAAGGTCCACATGAAGATGTTAAGGACAACCCAGACAGCACTGCTGGAGACTGCACTCGGTGAGGTCTCCAGCAATGAGGATGCTTCCTACTGCTTTCCAGAAGGAGCAGGAGCAGATCCTGGCCATGGCCATGCTTTCTGGCCAGGGCAGCCAAGCTGGCAGGGAGGGATGATTCTGGAACTGCACTGTGTACAGCAGGAGCTCCGTCTCTGTGCCAGCCGCAGCCCCCAGCGTTTCTTCATCCACGCTTGTGGTTAGCACAGCATCTAGCTCACCCCAGCCTGACAACAGCCTGTGCAACATGCCCTCCTCCAGAGCAAAGCCTCAATGGGCCGCTCCTGGTGGCTCTTCTTTGCTCCTGTTTAGGACAAATGGCTCTTAAACAGCTGATATTTAAAAGAGGGTTTTATTGCCAAATCTCAACGCTCTTTACAAGCAGGAGACAAAGTGCTGCCTTTCCATGGGCTGCAGCTGCTGCTTTTCAGAGTCATCCACATTTGCTTGCTTGCAAACTCACTTCCTTCCTGTCACAGACATGTAACCTGGTGGCACAGGCCAAAACACAGACTCACACCACAGCGCTCCATGCCCAGAAGGTTTTCAGGCACAAAAAAACCAGCCTTAGTGCAGCCAGAAATTAGATGTAAGTTTAAATGTAAGTTTAAAGGGAGATTTTTAAAAAAGTGCAAGGTGGCAGGATGTACGCTGAAGATGGGAATTGCTGTATGAGGTCAGAGCAGACCAGGATCCTGTCTCTGACTCTGACCAGCACTGCCATTTTCAGAGAAGCACGTAAAAAGACCCTAGAAGGCCGCTGCAGGAGAACCCACTCTCCAGCCCTAAGCTGGGCCTGGCTCATGACCAGAATGAGAAGAACAAATGGGAAGAAAACAGCAGAAATAACATGATGCATTTTTTCCTGTGCAGTCCAGGTGAATCACGCTTACAGACGGGCTAGACATTTTAGGATGAAACTGCTAACCCTATTAGAAAAAATAGTTAAGGTTCTCTAACATTGCGTTTTCAGCAGTAGAGTTACTGGGTGCTACGGAGATTCCACTTAAGTTATATCTATTTACAAGACATAATACAAACCTAGCAAGTTCTGTTAGTACAGCACATACAGTAATTAGCTGTAGCTTGTATTATGATTTAACTTGGCCATTTCTTAACAGATATAGGGGGTTTTATCTGTTAAGATCCCTACCAGTGGGTATTCAGTAAAAGTCAGACTTCATTAGAATATTCAGTATAACATAATAATATACAGAAAATATAAGCACATTCTGTAGGTTTGGCTGTAAGAGATAAGGATGTCTGGGTATTTTCATCAGCGCTTTGCCAGATGGGTATCCACAGAACACACCTCCATGAGAAAACACCTGCGAGAGCAAAAGCATTTGTATATAAATTAGGGGACTGCGCTGTCCCATAAGGTGTTTCCATTCTCCTGGGTTTTCAGTTCCAGGCTTTGATTTGCCCATCCTGAAGTTTAGGACTGGCTTCAGCTTTGGGATATGAGCCTGGACCCAGAGTTTGCCCTGGTTTGTGTATATTCTTGTTAGTGTGAACTGTTTTTTTTTTCCCCCATCTAATTTATCTGTTGTAATGGAACTGCATCTTGCAAAAGCCTGCCTGCTCTCTGAAGCTGATGTCCCTCGACTTCCAGTGCACATCAGGTTCTGACAGCTCACATTCATACCACACAGTGTTCGGTAAATAAAAGTGCACATGCAGAAAAATACATTTTGATAGCAGATAGGCACTGAATATTGTCTGTGTTATTAGCCCTTGTCCTAAGTATGTCTGGAAAGGCAAATAAGACCCATAGTTCACATTGAATCTACAGCAGCAAATGACACAAATCCAGAGTTTGCTCCAGGCTGTGCGCCTGGGAGTGGGCTTAGGACGTCGGAAACTTTTTGTCTCAAAGCAAAGCTTTTTGGCACCTGAGCCCTGAGCGTTTGACTGTGTAGAACTTTCCATGTGAGAGAATAACAAGTGAATTCCCACGTGATGCCTATGGGTGTCCTGAGAGGGGGACAAACCACTGAAACCAAGGCTGGTTTAATCAAAAGAGGCAGAAGCATCAGTTCTAGTCACTACCTGTCTTGCTGGCTCCTGGTAGTGAAAAACAGGATATTCAGAAGCCCAAAGCCAACATTTCTGTGCTCAGACCTGAAGTGCCCACTGCCTAGCCTAAGAGGAGGCTCAGATGAAGCTTTACTGGGCTGCTGCTATGGCGATGTTTGCAGCCCATTGCAGCCTTGTGGAACCTGGGAAATTATAAAAGAAAGAACAGAAGAAAAAGAAATGGGTGAGCTAAGAGTGCAGTGCTGACAAATAAGAGAAAAAAGCTTAGGTAGCGTGTCACTCCTTAAAACCAGACTGGGAAGATCGCCCTTTTCCGTGCTTCCAGAGTCTGGCTTAAGCAAAGGCAAAGCCCTTTGGGCTGTCATACGATTCTCCTCAGAGCAACTATACAGAACAGGGGAGGGGACCCAGCTCAGGTATGGGGCTACGCAGCAGCAGTGCAAAGACATGATTTTATGACAGCTGTAATCACTAAAGACCACAAGAACTGTGGTTGCTTTCAGCAGATGGGCAGGGAAGCTGTGGGAATTGTGCCGGAGCCTTCTGCAATGCCTTCCTCAGACCCTTCTGTAGCGATGCATTTTTAATTTAATATACTTAAGCCACTGGGACCAGCCCCAAAGTTGTGCGTGCAAAATGCCTTTCCCTCCATGTACTCTAATTACAGACGTCTGTGCCAAACCATGGCTCTCAGGCTCACCAGGACACAGCAGGTAGAGACCTGTTAAATAGGAAGAGGGATCTCATCCAGACCTGCTGCCTGATATGCATGCTCCTGTCAGTTAACATCCCAAGACAACACAGAGAGCGAGCCTACAGCCAAGGGAACACACATCCCTAAAGCTTCTTAGTGACAGCTCTCCTAGGAAGCTCCTGGGGATCTCCTGGACAGAGGTTCTCCAAACACCTGGCTAATTGTTGCCAGCGATGGTGAGGGGATTCAGAGTTACCAGATAGGTATGGTCCTCAATAACCAAAGTATTGTGCTGCTAGAAGACGCTCCTTCAAAGGCCAAGTGTAACCTCTTTGCCTCAATTTCCCTATTAATGAAACAGGAATAATTAATACTTGCCTGGCAATGATGCATTGAGACTTGTGTTCACTTAGCACACCGCAAGCTCTGCAGAGCCAGACTCGGAAGAGTGCCTTCATACAGCTGCTCCCGATCTGAGGACACTACTTGTAGTCAGGAGCTGGCCAGTTTTGTTTGCCTCTGTGTGAGATCACTTTTTAACTGTTGATGTGGGTTTATGTGTATCTTTGGAAAAGATTAAAACATTTATCTTTGCATTCCTAGATGTCACTGGGCCAGGTGGTCTGGGAAACAAACACTGACTACATTTATCCTTAAGTGATTTAACTGGGAAAACCAGATAGGTGCCAGTGTAATCTGGTATCTGCTTGTCTGTAAATACAGATAGACAGGGGCTTTTGCTAGAATAGCCATTCTGCTCCTTTCAAAAAATCTGGCTTGGTGTGATTACCAGTAATTTTTAAGGCCTGATCCATTGAAAGGACTTTGGACAGAGTCCTTAAAGAGCATTCACATTTTGGAAACTGTTCAATGTCCTATAACCTTCTGCTGTGCTAAGAGGATTAGAACCAGACTGGTATGTACAGCATGGAGAAAGGGAGAAAGATGCTATAACTGAAAGCTGAATTCTGTCCCATAAACATGGGGTGTGCACAGCAAAACACCACCTTTTCAACACTGGCCTAGCACTGGTACAAATCATAAATGGCAAATGTTTAGCTTTGATTTTGAGAAAGAAATCTATTTGAAGAGTATGTCAGGGAGCACTTCTCCTATAAAGAGTCACTAGATCCTTTTGCTTTTCTTTCTGTTTCTGTGTTGCTTCTTTTTTCAGTTCTCCAAGACCTTTAATTTCTTGCAAAACTTGTGTAGCTTGCCGAAGTTGTTCTACTGCCTCATTGAGCAATGTCTCTGCCATCACTGGGGGTCCATTCCCCTCCTGGGCCTGTTCCAACCCCTCACGTAAAACCTTCTGCAGAAGTTTTTCTGCCTTTTCCCTTTGATTAGCAACTTTCTCCTCCATTTCAGCTAAGCAGTGATGGGAATCCTTGGGGAAACCTTGGCTTGGAAGTGCTCTCTGTGTATTTTTGGAATCAGACAGCAAGTCTCCCAGAGAAGAACTGCGAAGTTTGAGACTTGAAGTGCTTTCTACAGACTCTTTCTTCTCAGTAGTTGCTCTTACACTCTTATGGCCTGTTTCTGTAGCTAAGGAAGTCTCTGTCTCTTCTGCTGAAGTTTGCTGTTCCTTCTCAGCAGGGGTTCTCCCATTTCCTTCTTCAGTTTCAACTGTTGGGGATGTGGACTCTGCTACCTCACTGGCTGAGATCCCATTCACTGGAGGCTTGGAGCTGCCAGAATCCATGTCTTCCAAAACCCCAGCTTCCAGGTCACCATGGTGGCAGTTCATTGTGGCTAGCATTTTTTCTGACAGAACCTTAGGAGGAACAGGAGGCTTTGTAACATCTGCAGCAGCAATCTCAGCAAGGTTGTCTTTGCTGCTATCTCCTGATGATTTCAAGTCTTCTGTGGTTTGAGGCTCAAGGATTGGTTGGTCCCAAGCAACTTTTAGCTTGTCTGGTATGCTCTTAGGAAGAGGAATTGGAGCTTTTGCTGTGCCCCTGTTGCTGACCTCAATGAGGTTCTCTCTGTTCTCCTCACTTGGTGCTTGGGATCCTTCCACATTCTCCTCTGGGCTTAGAGAGTCCCCTTCCTTGGCATTTACATTGTCCTTTGATGCTATGCCTTCCTTAAGCTTCTTATCTGGGGGCAACGGAGGAGACAGAGGTTTTTTATGTTCCTGGTCAGGAACATTGTTCTCTGCATCTTGGTCTTCTTTTGTACCAGTGGGTTTTGTAGGTGGCATAGGTGGCTTTGGAGTTTCTTTCTGAGGTGGTGCATTGTCACTTTCGCTGACAGTGGAATCGAAGTTTGGTGGTCCGTTGTCTACTATGTCCAGATCTAGTCGCAGGATACCATCTGATGTAGACTTGGCAGCCTGAAAGGCAAGAGACAACTTTTTTCAATATCCCTCCCATTGTCAATCCTGTGCTCCATCCTTTAACTTCCAAGTTAAAATGCAAGACCCTCAGAACCAGCAAGGCAAGTAAGGGGCTGCTGCTTCACACATCCACCCCGTGTATACTTACATCTGTGGAAACTGCAAAAAGAATATGACCGATAACAAAAACAGTGTTCTTAAGAGCAGCTTTTTCTATAGCTCAAGAGCAATCTATGGAGCTTGCTCTTCCATGCCACCCTCTAACAGCAGTAGCCAGCTCTACCAGCGTTAATCTAGTAAGTGAAACCCAATGTGATCTCCTATGCTAAAATGTAATGAGCTATGATAATCACCAAACATTTCACCCAGCAAAGAAGAAAGTCGGGTCAAATCACATCCATTGCAGCACATCTTGAATGCATGGAGTGAAGCACTTCCATCCCCCTGCATAGCCCCGCTTACTACCCAAACCAACACGTTCTGTGAATGTCATGAGCGTTTTGCAGCTGACTTATTTTCTGCCTGATACAGTGCAGCAACTTGCATGAGAATATCAAAGCCAATAACCATAAGCAGGCAAGAATTAGGACAAAAGCAGAAAGTTTATTTTACTACTTCCTTTGAGAAGACGATCTCAAAGCCTGTTCCACAATAACCTTATTTCTTGGTTTTCCTGTCTGTGCTAAGCGGTCAGCTCTATCATATTTTAATTCTTTATCCTGTGGTAGCTGGATCCCTCTACCCCCTTCATTTACAGCCTGTCTACCCAAAGCACGCCTGCCTTCTGCTTTTGGGACTGTCATATTTTCACTTGAACATATAAAATAAGTTGATCTTTAGATCAACCGGGGATACCGTTGTAATACCGTTGCCTTCTGCTTGCTTCCTCCAACCTGATGTCATCCCTGTCTTACTGGGACCAAGCCTCAGCTGGTTGAACCTCCTTCAAACCACAGGCTGTGTGCAAATCACTCTAGTGGGGGGGGAGGGTGGGGGGTGGTGTCCTAAAAAGGATGGACTTAGCAAAGACGTTGCAGCGTGTAAGCTCAGTGCCCCAGAGGGAGAAATGCGGTGATGGTTCCTGTGTGAGGGAACCCAAAACCACACGAAGGTGCAGCTGCAGCTAGGGCCAGGCTCCTGCAGTGCAGGGAGTTTAGTTAAAGTCTCTCTTTGCTTTTCCAGCCCATCAGAGAGACGGAGGCAAGCTGCACCCTGTCCTTACCTGGCCTGCTTTGACACTGAAAATCATTGTTCATCCCATTTCCTTCAAGATACTGCAGTCAGCAGCCATGATACGCATCTTTCTGCAGGCTCTATCCCTTCCCTTTCCCCTCATTCCTGCTTCTGAATTTCTAAGCCAGTGTCGTGGTTTAACCCCAGCCAGCAACTAGGACCATACAGCCACTCGCTCACTCCCCACACCCCTCCTCAGCAGGGTGGGGAGAAGGGGGAGAAAAGGAGGGGAAACAAAAAAACCTTGTGGGTTGAGATAAAGATGGTTTAATAGAACAGTAACAGAAGAGGAAAAGAATAATTTCCCCTGAATTTGGCTGAAGGTGAGATGTCTTACAGGTATTAACCTCAGAGGTATCTTGTGAATTTAGTGAGCTGAGTAGGGGAGAGAGATCTTTTTAATGCCTAGGGAAGGGCTTCCTACCTTCCTGAACCCATATTAGGCAACAGAGAACCCCCACTTCATTACTGCTCTGACTTTTGTCATGTTTTCTTCTGCGGTTTTCTGGAGGAGTGGATGGGAATCTATGATTCATTCCCATGCATTTCTCTAGAAGAGACGCTCTTCCTCCACTTCTATGCAAAGTAAAAAGTCTTGGGGCATCTCATTTTCTGCATGAGGGTCATCTGAGCGCTGTGCAGAAACATAAGTCAGAGTCTTGAAGTCTGAAGAAAGAAGGTTTGATTTATAAACCTTCCTTGGTTGAGATTAATGCTCTGCTAAAATATCAATCTGTCTGTGGCAACTTTGTCATAAATCACAGGAATCAAACATTAGTAAGAACCTCTCCCATGGAAATGAACTGCAGGTTTATTTTGCAGTGTTTCTTCTTTCTTTCTTTTTTATTTCTTTTAAGTGACAGATCCAGAAAATCAGTTAAGAGTAGACAGGCTAGTCCATAAAACTGCCTGGGAGAATAATGTATTCTGTTTCAGACCTAAGAAGGGGCTTGTAAGCTTGAAAGCTTGTCTGCTTTTTCCAGTTAGCTTAATAAAAAATACAGCTTCTCCCCACAGACCGTGCAGTTCTACCTTTAGACCACTGTGGCTACAAAATCATCACTTCTTAGAAAATAAATATAGGAGCTTCGGTCTCTTCTGATTAAAGTGAAACTATAATGGCTCCCACCAGACGGTGAAGCAGCTCCTAAGTTATGGAAAGCTAAATATATCGTAACGTGTTGCGGCAGCTACAGATCTATGGGAACCTGGAGCTTCGTTAGAGAGGTGCTGGCGCAGTCTTTCCTGGAGGAAGCTGTTTCCCTTGTCCGCTTTCTCTGGGCTCTCTGTACCTGGGGTTTTGTACCTAAGTGGAAGGAGCAGCTCTCGGTGATCCCAGCTGGGGAGATGGCTTACCCCAGGGTGGGTGCACTTACTTCCTTTAGGTGACTTCTCGTGGGTGGCCGGCGTCCATGGGTCATTTTCACTCTGTCCCGAGTTACATGGTCCAAGGAAAGGCTCTCGTCTACTTTCACCTTTAAAAGGCAGAAGAGGAGGGAAAGAAAAAAGGAAGAGGGTCATTACTTTCTCAAGATATGTCTGTGAAGTTCTCACGGTCACACACAAAGGGATGCAGCATTTGGATCCAGGAGGGTTTTGAGTATTTCACCACTACAGTCTTTGCTTCAGACCTTAGTTACAGCTTGCGGGCAAAGCCCTGCGTGATGGATATTTAAGGTATTTGTCCTATACAGAACCATGTTTAAAAGACACTCCAAAGCAAAGCATCCAACCTGCAGAGGTTTGCGATCACTAACCTCCCCTCCACCTAAAGAGCAGGGAAGGAGGGACGCAAGGCAGCTTTGTTGTCCTTGCTGCAGCCCCCGCTTGGACCAGCTCCTGCATGTGGCAGAGCACAGCGTTGAAATTGCTGTTGTAATCTTAGAGGTGAAAGCTCATTAATAACTGTGACCTGACTGTGAACTGTATCAGCAGCGCTTCGTTATAGACCTTCGCTTCTACAGCTCTAATGAGTGCAGGATGCTGAAGAGAAGGTGTGAGCAGTGACCTGGATTAATTGCAGCTCTAGCTGAATTAACAGATTTCTTTCCTGAAATCAGATGAGAAATCCACTGCCTCCCGCACGTGGGGAGGGACGTCCCAGCCCCCTGGCAGGTACTTCTCCGTGCTGGCTCTGTGACCGTCCACCCACCCATAGCTGAGGGCCGGAGTCTGCTCCATGCAGAGGGGCAGTACCAGTGACTGGGGATGGGGAAACGTCAGCGTGTCCTTGGTTTGCTGGTCACAAATTTGTACGATAGGAAAGCTGGTGAGGGTGAAGTAGGGATTTAAAGGGAGAAATGGATCCCAATCCCTGGCTGATATGGCAGAGTGGTTTTACAACTCTTTCAGTGGAGAACAGCTAATCCAAGCCAGCTGAGGGCTTGACCTGTTAGCTTGTGCCTAGCCTGTGCAGAAACGCTTTAAATCTGAGGTCTGATCCTTACTGGAATGGATGAGAATTAGAGGTTGGCTCCCTCTGAGAACCAAGATCTTCGTAAGGAGGATAACCCCAGGCCACGAGGCAGGGAGGTGACCCGAGATCCCACCTTGCTGTGCTGCCCAGGGGGTGTGCAGAGTTCACTGCCCACTGGAGAGTCACGTGCTATGCCCCTCCAGGCAGCTCCAAGCCAGTGTGGGGGTCTCCCCAGCAAGGGCTGAGCAGCATTGCATTGCAGGACATCACATCTCCCCATCACTGAAACATGAGAGCAGACCTGGATGCTAACCTCTCTGCTGCTGGGTTTTACCTTCCCAGGCTGCTGTTGGTCCCAGCTGGTCCCTTTAATTCCACGTGCTGCTTCCCATTTGGTCCAAGGGCCTGAGGAACCGCTACACCCCACTACCAGCAAAAACCTGACACTTGAGTGCTGTTTGCCTTGGCAAAAAAGGAGCGTGTTCTAGCCTCTCCTCCTGCTTTTGCCCTCTGCTGAATAAAAGCAAAGCCCAAGCTCTCAGAGTTCGCATCTCCAGCACCGTATCTGCAGCACTGAGCCCTTTTCTCAAAACTTTTACTCATTGCTTTGGTTTCCTTTGCTAAACAGATCTTGCCCATTGCTTCGTCCCCTCGTTACCCTGCCTGTTTCTTCTTGAGTCATTCCCGTGATGGTAGTTTTGTGCACTTCCTTTCAGTTACTGAAACAACTGCAGAATAGATGCCACTCCTTTGGTTTCGTTCAGGGCTGATATCCAAACTAACAGGGAGCAGGGCAAGGTTAGTCAGGCTCTAGGATGTACAATTTTCATCCTTGGAGAATTTGGGAGTGCAGGTGTGCTGGGGCCAGCTGAGAGGCAGGCAGGTTTGGCTGGGGCCGTGGATTAACTTTCCACCAGACTTCTCTCCAGACTGCAGGCGGAATAGCTGGTGGACTGAGTCACTTCAGATTTTTCCAGTCTTGAAGACTGGGCTATGTCCTAACCAAATACCTCCATTCCCAGGCTGTTTGGGTGCTGAGGATCATGGCAGCATGGGGAAGACAGGTCTCTCCAGGCTGCAGCCCTGGCTCTACACAACTCAGCGCTGCAGCTGCTTCTCTGCACCAGCCGCTTCCATCGGGAGAGGGGATCACCCCTGCATTCGCTGATCCCAAACCCACTGAAGCCACCAGACCATCTCCCACTGGCTTCGGTGAGTTCCTGTGTCCTGTGGGCCACCTGATAGCTCTTAGCAGTACAGCCCATCCCTCTGGCATACCATCTACTCAGCCAGCTGCCCCTGCTGCCCTGCATCTAACCCCAGCCAGGAGAAAGGGAAAAGCAGAAAGACGCGGGATGGTGCAAATGGCACTCTCGACACGTTCTGCCTTCTTGGGCTGGGAACTGAAGTGGCTAAAAGCTCCCAGCCTGCAGGGATGCGACCTGGTCTGCCTTCCATACCTGCTGTGGACAGGCTTTCTCTTTCCTTCGACCATGCCTGGCATGCAGGAAAGACAGCACGGGGGCTCAGGCAAGTTCTGCTTTTAGCTAAAAAAGCAGTGGATGAGAACTGACACAGAAATACAGGACTTTGAAAACTGTTCCTCTTACCTCATCAAATACTTTGTTTTTGCCTCTATTGATCCCTTCATTAAGAGCTTTTATCCACGATTCTTTTTCTTCCAAAGTTGGAGCTTGAAATTTGATATCATGAACCTGCAAGAGCAGAGAGACAATTTTTGCCTAAGCATTCCCTGCCAGGAACACAGAGGTAGCGCTCTGCTCTCTGTGTATCCCTTCAGTTTCTATACAACATCCAGTTCCAGCCTGTGTTTAAACTACAGATTCCTTTGCACCTTGGCAAGTACTTCACTTCATAGCTCTCAGGATTTTGTTACGCTGAACAGCTTGTTGCTGTAGTTTTATTTTTATGACTGGTAACTAAAGTAGTAAGAAAGTAAGAGTTTCTTCCTTCTGCAAAAGGCTCAGAATAGCTCTGAGAGCAGCAGCAAGTGGTACAGTGAATGGTCACGCTGTGGATAGTCACACTGAAAGTCCCAAGTAATTTTGTGCTGGTTCAGATGCAATAAAGTACTTTATCTCCAACTTACCCCCCAGGCTGCAAGCAACGGGAAGGCTGCGTGCAGCGGGCTCTGCCTGCTTCCCTGTTCCTGCGGCTCTGCAGAACAGAACTGATACAGGAATCCAGGCCTCTGACCTTGGCTGCGCTAACCCTGATTCAACTGAGCACGGACGTGATGAGGCATAAGGGCGATGTAAGTAAAAAAATTAACTATATCCTTTTCTGTTTGCAAACAAAGAAATACAGCAGTGAACGCTACAGACATACACTCTCTGGGGTTTGAACAGCTGTCCTAAGAAGAAGTGAAGAGTCAGCCATACAAGAGGGAGCTGGCAAGAAGCATGGGACACAAGTAAGGAGGGAGTGATGGGTGATTGTATGGCCTGTCCTCCAGCCAGCCAGATCTCCCCTTCTTCCAGGACAGTCTCATGGCTTTGCTTAGTGTTTCGATTCTCTTCTTGAACCGCAGCAGCAACAATAGGTAGGGTGTTATTTATTTCACTGCTGTGTTCTCTGAGCGCCTCACCAGTATTAAGTAGTTTTGCCCCAATGTACACTTCAGGTGAGAGAAATATCATCTTCACATTACAGGTGGCATTACATTCACGTTACATTATGGCAGACCGGCTTGGATCCAAATAGCTCCATGCGGTGCCCTAATCCGCACTGCGCAGGCACAGAGAAATACTCTCGTGCTAAAGAACATCATCAAAGTTGCAAAATCAAGCACTTAAAATTAGACAATCCCAACGTTGCTGGGGCAGTCCTAACTCAGTCTGCTGTGCATGTTCCTCCGAGCACCGTCCCTAATGACAGCAGCAGCACCTCTTATTGAGCTATCCCATCATGTGTTTTATCCTCGTGGGTCAATAGTGTAATTGATTGCACTCTGCTCAAGCCTTGCCCTGAAAACAGAATTACTGATTCCCCTGACAGTCTTTTCTTTGCTGCTTATCAGCACAGTATCTGGGGGCTTCACAAATTACTTTTCAGAGCAACTGAAATTATCCACCTCTTACAGGTGGGGAGGTGAGATACAGAGAGGCTCATCCAAAACACATACTAGCAGGGTCTCATTTGGAGTATTTTTTGGGAGTATTTAACATCCTATAGGTATTCTGCACCTTCCCATTGCCTTCAAGAGCAGCTGTAGGCCCAGCCTTTTTGTAAATGAGGCCCCACATTCTGAAGTCACAGCAGTGTCTATATAAAACAGGGACAACATAAAAGGAGGGTGACAAAGCTAACAGTGACTGACAGTCAAATGCTCTTAGCAGCTCCCTGTTTTGTTTATGGCACAACAAAGCAGCAACTGGTTTGGGTCTCAGCAACTTCTGAAGCTACCATCATTCTGCAGAACTAAAGCCTGATGTCCTCACACCTACTGCTGCTGTTTAGCTAGAAACCGACTGCCCTTCTCTTCTGCATTTATTCCTCGCTTCAGTGCCATGGTTTTACATCTGGACATCACAGTGACAAAGTGCCAGACCCTCACAACCAACGTGGCATGCAGGGAGTTAAGAAGCAATTTGGGGAAAGATTATTTATTTGATTAGTTTGCACGTAAGGTGACGGGACCACATGTCTTCCTGAGAGCTCAGAGGAGAGGTTAGAGCCTGAACCACAGCACTCTGGAAAAAGAGCCCTTTGTCTGGCGTGCAGAAGGGCCACACTAACCAAGGAACCTAAGGGAAGGCAAAGCTCCAAAACAGAGTGACAGCCAGATTTTGTTTTAGTCGAAGCAGGCCTGTTTTTGTGTGTGCTTAAAAACTCTTTTTGTTTGGAAACGATTTTGCCCCAAAGCTTTGTGATTATAAAAGCTTATGAGAAAGCTCTACTTGTGAGCAGCTGAGCTGCTGCACTGCCTGGCAAAGACCTGGCAGCCTGCACCAGGGTTTAGAAATCTCCGTACATGTTGTTCAAAGGAAGGATTCCTGCCTCACTTCAAGCTTCCCCTTCCAATGCCACTTTCTGTGCCTCATTCTTGGCCCCCAAATAAAGCCTCCAAGACTGTGACTAAGCGCTGGTGTCAGCAACCCTGCGGCAGGGCAGAGCAAAGCCTCGGGGGGATGGTTCATCATTAATGAGAAGCTGAGATGTCCCTCCGGCATGCAACCCTCTGCCGCATGCTGCAACGCTGACCTACCACTGCGGCCACTGAAGGCAGACCCAACAGATGGTGGGAGCAAGGGACTTGTGGAAAGATGCTCCCAAGGTATCAGCAGAAAGAGCCCTCCAGTTTTCCGATGGGCTGGGTGAGGGAGGACAAGCAGCACTCTGCATGGGACCCTGCTCCCTGCGATGGGGCAGCACAGGCAGTGCCAGACTCAAGCCGCTGGTGCCCTGCTCCCTGCTTGCATAAGTCCCTGGGGCTGTGACATAGAGGGACAGCCTGGAGGGGTGCAGCAGGTTCCTCCCAGTACGCCCAGTTACCTTTGTTTGAAAACTTTTTTTCTCCTTTTTTAGAACAATACCCGCAGATACCAATGAAGAGTCAGGCTGCTGGGGCTCTGAGGCTGGTGCTGGGGATGCTGCCAGCCAGAGTCTCTCTTGTCCCTTGTCTGCCTGCATTCATCTGTGGCTTGTGGTCCTTGGCCATGGCGCTGGGGAGAAGAGGCTAACCGAGAGCGGGGTGGAAGCTCTCTACAAAGCAGACAGCTGCAGAGGAGAGGCAGGAGGGAACTGGAGGAGTTGGTCTCAGTCCTGCCTGCCACTGGGGCTCTGTACACTAGTCTGAGACCCCCAGGTACTCTACAAACAAGGAACAAATGTCTGTATTTTTACTCATTTGAGTATTCACAGATATCAGAGGATGCACTTGAAGATGGATACTCCCCCCAAAACATTAATCAGGGTCAGTTCTCCCGCAGTAATATAAGGTGGAGAGTCAGTGACACCGATATAAGAGGGCAGCAGGCAGGGTAACACATTTGCTGTCCTTCTTGCTAAGCCAGCTGAGACTGAGTCATGCCATAAACAACAGGCGGGTGTGCCAGGAAAAGCTGTTGTGGCTAAACCTGATGTGATAGTGACCATTGTAAGCCAGGAATACAGACTACGCAATTTACTGTCAGTTAACTCGGAGTGCAGCACAGCCAGTCAGCTCCTGCTGAATCACTGGCTAGATGTCATGCAACAAGAAGCTCACACATGGGTCACTGTGCGTGATGGGAGCAAGCACAGTGTCCCCAGTTGCTCCATGTCTTCTCAGAGACATCAGTCTCTTCAAGCAGTGACAGGCTCATGGCTATGCTGACCCTGCTTTCCAGGAAAAAGCAGCGTTCTCAGGGTTAGTCTGTTGTACCTGCACTAAATGATTTAACAGACAAGCTCTGGAGAACTGTATAGCTGCAGTTTAACACCTTTACAACACTAGCTCTTTGCTGTGCAATTCTGCTAGATGCTGCTGATCTGCAGCAGAGGCAGGTGACAAACCTGTGCTTGCTCCTCAGCTGCTTCAGTGCAAAGCCTGGTGTTGGTTTCAGTTCAGTGGGGCTGGGCTAAACTGGACTGTGAACTGCTTGTGAACTGCTGGTTTAGGTGTGGGAATGTGTTCCCTTGTGCTGACTTTTGGTACGGGGTGGTCACCTCCAGTGGAAGCCAGAGCAGAGCTGGGTCAGTAACATCTTAAACTACCAAGAGCACACCAGAGTCTATCTGGCAGATGTGAGGTCATCTCCTGCCTTCTTCTACATGACTTTGTCAAGTTAGATCATGGAGGGAAAAGTGGAAGCCCAGGGACTGTCAGTTAGGGGATTCTTGCGGTTTTCTGCAGCTGAACCAAGAGCTACCTCATCCCTGGGAATAATGCGGCGTCATCTCTGCCAAACTGGCAGACCCCAGGAGCAGACTCCTCCATGCACAGGGCAAATGTGCCTCACCGCACTCTGCTGCAGCTTCCAGGCTGGGCCCCTGCTGAAGGCAGCTGCAGGTGCCTCCAAAGTCGACTAAAGGAAAAATAAAAAATGGAAGTTTCCACCCCTGACCACAGATGCGGATTTTGTGCCTGGCTGTGCTAGGAAAGGGCGCATGGGGAGCTGCAGTGCTTGCTCGTGGACTCTTTCCCTTACTACCACCCTCTTTCGTCCTGTTCCTGCATTTCGTTCCTTCCCTGCATCAAAAGGCTTTCAGACCTGCTGAATGCCAGACTTGTGCCAATCTCTGTAGTCTCTAGGCAGTTTACACCATCATTTACACTGCTTTTTGCATTGTGAGTACACTTTAAAGTCTCCAGGCCAAGGCTGCTGCCCTTTCTTACAAGCTCAGCTCTCTGCATCCAACAGTTTTCATTTCATTGCTGTGGGTGGAATGAAGCATTTGAGATTTCTAAGCAGAAGGGGTCTTTTGCACACTTCCAGCAGCACTTCGTTTCTGCAACACACCAGTGCAGGCGTGTGACATGCTCATATTGTCACAGCTTAACAAAAACATCATCCTTGTGAACACGACAAGCAGAATCTGGGCTACACCCATCGAAGATCAGCATTTAGCAAGGCAACTTATTTATTCGGGTGCAACTCTAGCTGCAGAGTAGTTGCAACTGACTGATTCAAGTCCTCTGCTCTTCAAGAATATCCCGTCCAAGATTTAAACCAGGATTCCCCTACAGCTAAACTGGGCTCCCTGTTTTCAAGAGGGAAATTCCTATTTGTGCACTGAAACAGCAATGGCCTTTCCTAGCGCGTTCCTGAGTCCCAGAAACTCACTGGCTTTCTGCATTCCTCAGCATTGTGCTCAGAAGAGGGGGAAAAAAAAACCCTCACAAGATCTGCCAGGGCTTGGCAAAGCAGCTTACAGGGTGATTTTAAACTGTGGATGCCAGCAAGCCTCCCAAATGGAAAATGTTTAGCTGATATATATCGTCACAGCTGCAATTTCAAAACAGAAGAAGGACAGTTGTGTACATTGGCCTCCTAATCGAAGCCTGTTCTAACATCTGCCAAAGTATGTTGTGTGTCAACACCCTCACCAGATTCCCAGCCAAAAGGAGGGTGGGAGGGGAGCTAACAAACAGGGAACTTTTCATTTATAAAAGCCCTCCCTTTCACCAAAAGAGCCTTATAAAAAGTAGCCTCTATCTAGATCTGTATTTAATCAGTGGCATGAGAAACAGGGGAGCTGTAGACTTGCCAGCATGCCAAAAGGATGAAGTTACCCTTTCAGGCCACGGTTTGGGCATATCTTCCTTCTAACAAGAAATGAAAGGTTTAGGAACAGGTCTCATACCTTGTGTTGATTCATGCAGCTGCAGAGACATACGCAGCTATTACACACTTCTCTCTAAAAGTAACATACTTGCAGGTAATAATAATAATTCCTACTGTGCCGCCCATCTCTGAGCACACAGGCTTTTATTCGCCTTCCTGGGAATAGGTGTGCACTTGTAGTTATTGAGCCACCCTCCAGAAAATACACCAAGCCCACCAGGGTTAGCCACTTTCGATCTAAAATTGACATTATTTCTTATTAATCAGGTTTCAAAACGAACGCTAACCCTCCACTCAGACCGGAGAGACTCACCGCTCTGGGATCTGGTGCTGAGCAGGAGCTCACTAGCCCAGGGTGCAAATTTCCAGGCTACCATCACTTTGGTACATGGTGCTTAGTATCACTTTTCTCCCCGATACAGACTGCGCCTCCTTCCAAAACAAACATCATTCATCTTCTCTCTCCACCCCCACCCTAGTCCATGTGAGCGTTTTGGGGCAGGACAGTCCTTATTGTGTTGTTTTGAATGAAGTTTAGCACAATGATGCTCTGAACTTAGCTGTGGTCTTATTATATGAATAAACACCAAGTGACCAGAGTGAAAGAATAAGCAACAATGACAACAATGACTAAAAAACCTCCACTTATTTAAACAAAGTGGAGATGAGGGAATGCAGGCAAGTTGGTATTTTTGCCGGTTCACATTCTTACGGAAATGAATGTGTTTTGTCCCTCACAACCTCTCAGATTTGCATGGGGAGATTTAATAAGATCTCTGATGCCAATAAAATCACATTTAAATTAGAATGTAAATTAACGTGCAATGCCTCAGAGCAAAACCAGAAGCATCCTAGCCCATAAAGATGCTGAAACGGATGGCATGTAAGTAGGAACTGAGGAGAACTTCCAAAGATGTGTAGTGATGATGAACCTACATAGGAAGTCAAGCGTGTCCTCGCATACAATCAGTGCTCAGATGGATGTCTAACTTCATTGCAACACCAGCCTGGTTGTTAGGTTCTGGATCTAACCAGATGCTGTGCAGGATGCTAAAGTTGTAGAGTTTTATGAATTCTGCAAAATAAATCTTTTCTCCTATGAACTGTTTGGCTGCAAGTAACTTTGCACTGGAGTTTCTCAGATCAAGGGTTCCAGCTCCACGAATGTCTCAGTACATGGATCGGGATCACTGATTTCAGTGGAACTTAAGCAAAGCTACAGCATGTGCAGCTGGGACAGGGACGCTTCCTCACCCAGAGCACATGGGGGAACCACAGGGAATGGTCATTCTCCACTGCTCAGGGAGTACTGGAAGAAAGAAGGCAGGAAAAATATCAAGAGGAAAAGTTGAGTGGCAGGAAGACCCTTTCCCCACCACAAGAAGAAAGTCTACCAGACAGTAGCATTCCTTCTTACACACTGTAGACCATTCACAGCTATAGAACATTTCTCCCCGCTGCCAAAGAGCTAAATCTCAGTGCCTTTCATCTGCTGTAGGTGCAGCTGCCTAGGAACTCATTTTGGAGTCTGCAGACTTGAGGGTGATGAGAAAGGCAATCCTACCTTCTTACCAGGGGAGCGGATTAAAATGAAACGGTTTTTCTTTTTTAGTAGCGCACGCAGCTCCTGGCACTTGTCGTAACTCTCCAGTTCCACTGTTTCTATGCACTTCTGTTCATCCTGCAGAGAGGGAATGAAACATTATTATGAATAGGAGGCACTGAAATCAATCATATACTGTCAAACTCTGCATGTCTTTCCATTGCATCTGTCTTAAAGCTCTTCTGCCTTAAAAATAACCTGCATGCAGACAGCAAGCCCCCATAAATCAGGCTGGTATCTCACCAAGAAAACACCCTAGTCTTTAAGCTGCAGGCCGATTTGTGGCTAGTGGTCCACAGTGGCTGAGCAAATAACACATTGTGGACAGTAACACCACCTCCTGCCATCTCCGTTGGCCTCATCCAGGGATCTTCAGCCAGAAGGAAGGTGAGAAGGTCTTTGGCCATCATCTGCCCCAGCCCCAGGCTGAGAATGTACTGTCACTGCTTCCATAGGAAGGAGGAATTACATGATGCACTTTTATAAACCTTCCTGGCATGATCTCAGAGCGCTCCCCAGGCTTCCCCTTAGCTTGGTGACACTGCCTCCTCCCCATGATGAACGCAGGAGATGTTATTCTGCTTTTTCACAGGGAAGACAGCGCAAGCATCATGACGGTCCGAGCAGCCCCCCAGGAAGCCCAAGGCAGAGCGGAGATCCGAGGTGAGCCCTGCTGCTGCGCCGAGACTCAGCAAGGTCAGTGTGAGCCACGTGCGACTGGGACATGCTCCTCTTGCAGCCACGCTCTGAGCTGTCAAAATGCTTAGGATTGGAAATATGGTCCCGTACAGCCAGCAAAACTGTCAGGGCCAGCGTCTCAGTGGGGAATATTTATCTCTGGTATATCTCCACTGATGACTGCTGGCTGCGATCATTTCTCCCAGCAACATAACTAAAATTCCACACATGGTGCGTGTCTCAGTTCAGCTGTGGAGCACCATCCCTAGTAGGAATCGCAGTGTAACACTGGGCAGATGATATTCTTCATGTCTCAGTAGCCCAGAAGAGACCAAAGCTCCCTTTTCCTAAGTATTACACAAATAAGCAGTGAGAATCGCAGAGCAGTTCTTGCTGGTAAAGTGCTACAGTCAGCATGCCTCACGAACCTATTCCCACCCTAAATTAAAACTGCTGGCCGTGACCATCCCCAGCTCAAGCTCTGCTCCCAAGGCAGTGCCTCGTACCCGTATGAGATTGTATTTAGCAATTCCTGTAGTGGAGAGGGGGTGTGGGATGAGGAAACATGTCGTAGCCAGGAAGCTGCTGCATGGCTGGAGGCAGGGAATGGAGAGTTCAGAGGGAAGTGGGCTGCGGGGAATTTCCTCCCTTTACCACTTGACATTTAAGTCGCTGTGCAGAGCTCAGGCTGTGCTTAGGTTTTTTTAACCCTCCTATCTGGGGATGGGGACCCGGCACAGCCGATGCCGGTACGCAGAGCAAGTCCGGAGCCACTGAGGGATGTCTGGATCTAATTTAAGCTTATTATTTTAATGACATTACTGTTTATTTCATTTAACGCTGAGTAGGTGAACGTGACCAGAGAACTGGGAAAAAAACTAGGGAGGAGGAGATTAATTCTGCTCAAACCTAAACCTAGCAGATAAAATCCTGCTGATGTTACTGAGTCCTTTGAAGGCACAAGGCTCCTGCTGCAATCCTGGTATCGCAATGTCACTGCAAAAGGACAGGGAAGGAAATAATAACCCCTCAGCGGCCAACAAATGACAGAGATGGGTGAGGTCAGGAATACATGCCTCGGGGATGGGTGATCTCATCCTGGCCTTTGGTGGATGACCGCCCACATCACAGCACTGCCGCACAGCCGGTGCGGTTACCAGCTCCGATGTGGAAGTTTGCTGGGCTCAGGATGTAGGTGGCTTGGCAGAGACCACCACAAAGACTCCTGCCCACCCTCCCTGCTCTCGAGAGAAGCTGTGTCCCCAGCAGAGCCCAGTGGCTCCATGTCACCCTCCTTGTCCATACCATCCTTCCTGCCTCTTGGAGGCCATGCAAGCCATCCCTCCACTTCCTAAAAACTGTGGAGCACTGAGCTGGGGGACAAGAAGGACTTGGCAGGGTGGAGAGCTGTGGTTTTGCCGTGACATCACCTCTTGCCTTCCAGCAGCCCCTCTCCTCCCTGGGGAGGCTTTGGGGACTCTGGCCTGGCCAGGGAACAAGGGCAGTGAGGACGGAGACATGCAGGACCCTGCCTCCCAGGGGCACTGGATTGACTGTGCAAGCTATGGCTCCGTCATCTCAGAGACCTGAACTTCTCAGGTAGGTTATCCTCTTCAGGGAAGGTGGGGAAGAAAGCAGCCAGAGAAATAAGAAAACTCCATGTCTGAGGCAAAAGAAAAGCATGAGTTCAGGGAGCACCAGAATGGGGCTTTTGTCCCTGTTTTATCCTTGGCAAGGGGCCATCCCCTCTCTATAAGTCTACCTGAGTCACAAAGAGATCCTTTATATTTGTCCTGTGCCACTAAGATAAAGGCCAAAGGGCCCAACCCGGCTGCAGGTATCCTGGTCCCTTCAACCTCCTGGGACCTGGAGGATACTCAGCATCACGCAGAGACAAAGTCGCTTCCAGAGTCCTGCCCTGACACATGGGTCTCAGACGCATGTTCTGGACAAGCTCCTGCTCCATTTGGTCTCCAGTGTCCCAAAGAAGTTAAAGCAATCCTTTTACATCATCCTGAGACACAAAGGTTGAGTCCTCACTCGCTGGTGGCACCTCCCTGCAGCATGCAGCTCACAGGGTTGTCCCACTGCGTTGCGTTTGCTGCTTATCAAGGCAGGGAATTCCCTTCAGGCCACCTTTCTCTTTTCCTCGACACATTTTAGGGCTTGTTTTTTCAATTGCTTTTGTTCTTTCTGTGAGAGACAATCAATAAGACGCTTAAAATCCTAGTACAGAAACCCTTACATTCATGCTTTAATGCAGAAAACCAATTCCATTAGCTATTTGTGGAGCAGACGCTGCGACTTAAACATGTATGTGTCTGTAAGCTTGGCCCTTAAGAAGAAAATTACTAAACACCTAAACATATTAATGCATGTGCTCAACCAAAGAATCACAGTTGGCAAACAGTTTCCTTAACAAAAAGTTGATAAAAAGGGGAAAAAAGACCCAGTGAAATTTTTATTTATATGAAGGTAAAATTTCCAGCAAAGACCTCTTCGCTGACACACAGTCGTGGGCTGTGACTCTCCATTCACTGCACAATGTCTAGACTGCCTGAAATAATAATTTACTTCTCTATCTGAGGCTCTCAAAGCATTTTAATAAATCACTTTTGGGTATACATTGCTATCACTTTACCAGGGCCAAAACGCAGATATTAACTGCCTGACTGTTGAATGCTGAGTGGATCCTCTGGTCTCTGGATGCTGTCTAGTAGGTTTTTTCCCTGTCAAATAATACACTTTAAAAAAAAAAAACCAAGCCCAAAACAACAAAAAAACAAGTCTAACCACTAGCTGCACTGTTCAGGGGAAAAAAAACCCCCACAAACAAAACAAACCCAAGACTGATGGTCTCTGATCCGTGGAGTGATGACATTGATCTGTGTAGTCTCTCTGCATAGGATTGCCTGTTCTTCAGATGCTCTCCGTAGTTTTGCAAGGCTTAATCTTTATTCTGGCAAGAATATGCAGAGTCAAGATGACAGGAAGCACCCTTAGCAAATAACCTGCCCGCTTGGTTCTTAGTTTATGAGGGTACAGATGTGCGGTTCTGTAGATGGAGGCACAGCAGATAACAAGAAATCCATCTCCCTTCATTTCACATCCGCTGAAAGAAACCTGAAGCCCGGTGGGATGACTTTTACCCCCCATCTGCTCCAGGTAATACAATAGCCATTTGCAATTTGCCTTCGGGAGGTAGCTCCACTTTAAACAAAACCCAAAGCCTGACTAACAGATGCAATATGGGAAACACACTCCCAGGGCAGGTCAGGAGTGCGCTCCAGGAGATTGCTATTGATGACGATAAATACAGTATTTGTGTCCTGCTCAGACTGTACTTTCTGGTGACACGGTACAGCGTTATTGCCTGCCTTTCGTGTTGGCCATCCCCTCTGCTCTTGTTTTGCATGCACAAACCTCAGCTACAAGTGCAGCCAGCCTTGTGCAACTGCAT
Organism: Burhinus oedicnemus; assembly: GCA_008921705.1. NCBI lineage: Eukaryota > Metazoa > Chordata > Aves > Charadriiformes > Burhinidae > Burhinus > Burhinus oedicnemus. The sequence goes on along the minus strand of VFFE01007033.1, from coordinate 346,347 downwards.
AAACAAGCGTGCCTGCATACAGAACAACTGCTAAGGCTTAACACCTCTTCGTGAAGGGCTCCAACGCATGAGGGACTGATAAAAGCACAATGCGTCCAAGTCACTACCTCAGTTCCTGGAAATTTGATGGGCTCAGACCAGTTGAAATACTCAGCCTCTAAACCCGCCCTCCCACATGGAAGCTGACCTCCCTCCCATTTAACCCATGTAGGTCTAACTTAGGATACCTACGGGAAGATGCTTGTATTTCTGTTGCCTGAGGCTTTATCTCCTTTCTTTTTCTAGGGCCCCAATTCAGCAAGCACCGAACAATCCCATTTAAAAATGTTTCAGCCTGAGGATGGTCTGGGATGCTGTGTCTGGCTCCAGGGTCACGCAAAGCAGGGCAGGTATGTGGAGAAGGTCCAGTGGGGGAGATGGCAGCTGGAGCTCCAGAAATGAAAGCCACCGTAGCATGCTGCACTACAGACTCTCCTTTGACATTGGGCAAGGCCCTTCTCATCTCAAAAACTCAGTTCCCCAGTTGTAAGATGGAGACAGCAACACTGCCCTAACTCGCGTTAAAGGAAGATAAATACAGTAATAAAGATGAACTGCCTCAATTCTGTGGCAACGGGACCCCTCCTGAGTGCACAAAATTGCCATTTCCTTTAGTTCCCCTGTAGTAAGTCTGCACAATCACATGCTATCCTATTGTGCTACCAGATAATTTTGTAGCAATTTCCTCTCCTAAGACATTTGATTTCGGTGTAAGCCAGTTTAATAGCCTATAGATATTAACATGATCCCTTATTTACAATAATGGGACCTTGTAGCTACTGTAGCTTACAGACACAATTTATTACAGGATGTTACCACAATCCGCAGGCTACCAGAAAACATTATGCCTGGTTGTTACAAATGCCATTTTCCTTGTTGAGATAATAAAATAACCCTTTAAATGATGGGGGTTTTTCCTTCGCCTGAACGTCTGTGAAAATTAATCTTAATTTAAAAAGCCTTCTTTTCCCTTGTGGTAATGAGAGCCTCCATATATCTTGTTTTTAAAGGCATGCCCTTTAAAAAAAACCTATGTCATGTTTGTAGATTTTGAATCTGCGAGTTCCTGAAGCTTCAGCTGGAGTCAACAGGTGTCTGGGGCACCGGGCAGCGATCTGCAGAGTCAACCGTTTGCAGGACCAGGCTGCATCTCTCTGCCTAAGAGAAAGCCCCACGCTTTGCCTGCCTTCCAAGCTGCTCATCACCTGACACTGACTTCTCACTTCATTGTTCTTGCACTCTTCATGACATTTCAAAACTAAGAACAAACGCCTCCGGAAAGCTTTGGGATTCAGGAAGAGCAGGAGCGTTCAGCATATGGGAGGAGATAATACCCTTTAACCTAAACTGTTTATAAAAAAATCTTCTTTATTAGGAAATAGTATGATTTTAAAAAAAGAGAACCAAATTCATTTGTCAGTCCCATTCTTCCTGAAACCATCACAGCAATGCAGCTGCTGAAACATTTCCCCATTCTTCTTCCCTTGACACACCACACAGAAACTTTACACGACTTTGGTTTTATATCATCCTGATGCCCATGAATGACCCAGATCCCCTGTGTCAGACACCGCACTGGCACGTGGTCCTTGTGCAGACCATGCGGTGAGAAATGCTCTTCCATCATGATGCACACACAAACTTCTAGCCACCGTAAACCAGCAGGACTTACCCACCTCTCATCTCAAACCTCTCTGGGTTGTAGCTTGTGCTCTGCATTGCAATTTCAAACTTTTGGGGCAAACCTTCTGCTCTTGCAGAAGCCCTTTCCAGCCCAGGAACCGAAGGCCCGACTAAGGAAAGACCCACCTTTGCAGCCCAGCAGGACCAGCCCTGCAATCTCCATTCTTCTCGCATGAAGATGCAGGACAGATTTGGCTTGGCTCTTATTTCTCATTTGATTGGAAACAGCTCTAAACGAGGCCATGAACTTAAGGCATGCAATTTATCTAGGGAAGTCCAAGACAACACTCCCAGGGGTCCTTCGCTCAGTCCTGGCTCAAGTAAAGGGAAGAGATGAGCCAAATCGAGACGGTGTCCCTGCTTAAGGAGGACAGTAAGCACTCACGATCTCACCCTGCTTCCATCGTTGGCTAAACAAAACCCTGAAAAGTCTGGCTAGCAACAATTTGAGCTGCTTGAGGGGTGCCAAACAGCTGCACGGTTGCCTGCTGTCCCCTCAAGCGGCAGGTGGGAAGTCAGGCTGCTACAATCCAGTTTTATCCTTTAAACGCCAAAAACGCGTAGCACATATCCTGCTTCCGCCCAAAGCTTTGCTCTGTTCGCCTTCTCACAGGATGTCCTGCCCTCATTTTTGTTTGGCAATGGCACTGTCAAAATATTTACTGGCTAAAATGTTTATGATACATAATATACTCTAAAATGCAGCTGCTGTCTCTTCTTTATAGCATTTACCCTTCCTGGAGATAACTGGAGAAACCCTTTTGAAAGGAACGTGCTGGAGGGAAGAGTGAAAAACACAGGAACGTGTGCCACCAAGGGCCTGATCCTGCCCCTCATTCAAGGTTGTTAGCTGTGACCATACCTCATCCTCATAGACCACGAGCTGTGTTTTCTGTAGCTGGATGTAACGATCCTTCCACAATCCCAGGAGCCCCCCACTGCTTTTCTTGATCCAGCCATATTTCTCTGCGGTCGGAGCAGACTTTGGTTTCTCTGAGACCTCCTCCTTTGTATCCTGCAAGGACAGAAGGGAGAACAAATTACATCAAAAGCACTTTCCACCCACTTAATGAAGGTTGCCAGAAAGCCTGCCTGGACAAGACCTCAGCACCCACCACATGTGGTCCCTCCACGCCACATCACAAGGGAAAAGACCGGCATCTTCCAGAGGAAAACTCAACCAGCTCCCACCCCAGAGCTGCCACAGGACTGGGGAGTAAGCATGGACCCTGGCCACCCCTGTGGACACTGCTGGGATGGCAACAAGTCAACCTTGCTCCTCTGCTTCCTCAGTGGCTCTGCTCCCCTCTCCGTGGAGGTACTCCCTGCTGGCCTGTGCACCAAGTGCTCCTTGAAAATGAGCACTCTCCTCTCTGCTTTGCTCCTCCAGCTCTCTGATAAACCCCAGTGGGATGGATCCCGCTGGCATCAGCAGCAACACTCATATTTTAGCCCATGGCTTCTTCTGCAAGCTTCTCCTCTACGTCTCCGCATTTGGTCATCGCCCCTAAACCATCGCCCATGGTCAAATCCACGGCATGAAGGCCAGGACTTCATCACATCCGCACTAAAACGTTCCCAGCAGGGTCCTGCCTGGTTTGTAGGCAGCGGGAAGGACTGGCAGAGAAGGCAGCACCAAGAGCAGGGACTTTTTGTGTCCTGCCTTTAGCTCCTTGCTGTTTGTCATAGCCTGCTCTCGCCCACCCGCAGCAGCACAGGGAGCCCCAGCATCCTGCACTGGGAGGCCACTAGCTTTCCAGGCCTGATAAAAACCAGGAGGTGCATAACGTCCCTGTTTTGAAAAAAACATCAGAAATATCCAATATCAATATTCTCATCCAACGGAGACAGGAAACCTAAGGCAGGGAGCGGGGACAGTCACGCTTATTAGCTGACTGCCTTCACCAGCAGACTCGGTTAAAGATGAGAGTTTTCCTCCTCTCCGGTGTGCCGGAAGAGCCTTTGGAAAGGCAAGATCCCCATTTCCCCTCCCTTGGAGCACCCTGCTGCTCCCAACACCCTGAGGACCCCTCAATAAGCCTCTTTCCCTGGAGCAAGGCAAGGGGAATCCCTCACTGCACCAAATCCCCTTACACAAACACCTTGCCAACCTTGTGACTTGTAAGGAGAGGCCAACCCCCAAATCCTCCAGCCTCCTCCCAAGAACCCCACCATCCCCCCGGAGTCAGTTTCCTCCACATCCCCATCCGTAACAGCAGCAGTCCTGCAGAAGGCCAGCACATTTGCACAAACCAAGGATGCAGGACAAAGGCAGAGCCCCAACCATCCCCAAATGGCCCTCACAAGCTGCTGAATGAAACCTTTTCTCGTAGGAAAAAAAAAAACCCACAAACACAACAAGCCAGAGCGGCTGGAGCTCAGACATCATGTTTCATAACATGAGGAAATCCCACATGCATGGAAAGGAGTCGGAATTGGACACTCCCGTGGCCAGAACGGAGTGAGGACAGAGCGAGTGAGTACAGACGAGCTCCAAAAATTTGGAGGAGAGCCTTGCTAACAAATCTGTTTTCATGCACCAGACTCCCAACAAACACGCCCTGGGACAGCAGCTGCCATCGGTGTGAGCTATTACTCTGAAGAGGGAACTCACACCCATAAAAAAGTGCAAAAACAAATTAAACACCCCGTGCTCCCGCATTTATCTCAATCCCCGCTAAGGTCGGGAAGAGGCTTGGCTTTGCAGGTAGGCTCAGGCGCAGACTGGGAACAAGAAACTCAAATAAACCATGTATCAGCTAAAAGAAAATCAGGCGGAAACCTGTAACATCCTTGGCGCCTTTTGCAGAAGTTATTTCAATTGTACCAAGCTGTGTTTGAAACGGCCACAATACAGGATGACAGAGCATGAAAAAGTTTTCCGGGAAACGAGGGGGACTGCGTGGGTTTTTTTAAACTTGACTTTTTAGGTTGCCAGGAAGTTGTATTCAGTTGTGATCTGCGACTTCAGCAAACATCAGTTGCTGCACAAATATAGACCTGCTGGTTTCCTGATTGAGCACCCTTTTGATGTCATTTTTAGATAATTGAGCAGGGACTTTAGCCTCCCTCATAGCAGTTTTGCATGGACGTAGCTGCATGAAGAGTTTATTTGAGTGACTGAAGACCAACAGCTGCCAAAATGTTTTTATTCCTTAAGGTTTTTTTTACTTTGTAGATTAATTTTTCCTGCTCTTTTTCCCCACCTGGCAGAAAGGCTATCTGAAATCACAGCAAGTATGTCTATCCATGGCCTCTCCTGGTGCTCTGCAGTGTGAAAACTACCCTGTCTCCTCTGATTTTAATATAAAAAGCACTCCCTGTGAAGACACAGCGCTTAAACCTACCTCTGAAAAACCAACCGGTCCCGTAACCGTTTTTGTTGGAGTTGGGGCTCATGCCTGCACTTCTGCGCAAGGCAGAGCTGCAAAGCTAGGGCAGAGCTCATCCGGCAGCCCGCCAGGCTGCCTGCTCCCCGTGGGCTGACCAGCTCTCCCGCCATCTGGGGACACGACCTCCCCTCCGTGGCACTGCAGGGTGGCCTTGCAGCTCCCCCTCTCCCCAGGCAACTTGGAAGCCCTGGCTGGAGCCACCCGCCTGGAAGGAGCCATGCATTGGGGGTTCCCTCCACACCAGGCAGGACTTCCTGGCTATGCCGGCACCCAGGAACATCTGCAGAGAGGATCTGTGACTCTGAGCCCCCTCGCCTGCCCCAGCTCAGCAGCCCAGGAGAGGGAAGGCGAGATGAAATGTAGAGTGCTGGTCTCAGCAGATGACAGCAGCCACGAGCAACGGGCTCTACCTCCAGCACTGCGCAGGAGTCACCTGAGCCTGAGCCGCCTGGTGCCTTCTCCAGTCCCCGCTACAAGACGGATGTGAGGGGTGTGATCCTGCACTCTGCGGGTGCCAGGGGCTGCTGAGCTGCCCGGGCTCTGGGTCAGCAGCTCCCGTCTTACACACACACACAGAGCACGTCGCAAGATGGGGGTGCAGTTGCTGTAATCCCTCGCCTGCAGGTTAAGGCCGTAAAAACCAGATGATGCAACGTGACAGTTTGTTCCTGTGAAAGCAAGAAGAGTCTCGGAAACAGTGCCTGACAGTTTTTGTGGATTGTTTTTATGGCCAGTTCACGCCACCCCTGCCCTGAATCAGTGAGGGGAGGTTGGCCAGGGAAGGGCACTGAGAGCAGGGCTTTGTGTCCATCCTGCGCTCTCTGCCTGCGATTCCACAACTAAAACCGGAGCACGGCACAAAGAGAGAAGTTGCTCTTGTTAATTCAGCTTTATATGGATATTCCTTCTGCAGGGAATATTAAGATATCCTTTCCAGGATGTTCTTGGGCTGGATTAATTCCTGATGCTGGTGTAAATCCATGAGAAGAAACCCACTGGCATCAGCCAAGCAAGCCAGCATAACCGAGGGAAGAATGGAGTTATCCCATTGCTGGCTCATGCCAAATGCATCGCTACCAAAACCAATCCGTACAAGTCATTTTTGCAATTTATATCACAGCGGCATTAGAAGTGAAACATGAGTTTCACTCTTCCAGCCTGGTTTACACTCACATTTCACAGCACAGCAGAGATGACAAATTAAGGGGACAGGACAGCTTTTTATTTAATGCTCAGACAGTTATTTCTCCCCTCCCCATCCCCTGTATTTTAAGGGCTCAGAAACCCACATATTTTCATGTCTTTCAACAAAAAAAACCCCTAACAGCTGAATCGCAGTGGTGCTTTTACAAACTACATATAGTGCACAGAAGTGTCTTGCCCAGTTACGGTAACTCATTTAAAGCAAGCAGCTCATTTATCACATACTCCTCTCTAGCAAGGCATGGATGAACGCCTCCCAGGAGACAACCTGCATCGCCACACCTCAACTCTTTTTCTCCCTTTCCACATTATCTTCCAAGCCTGGCTGTCAGCACTTCCACTTCTCCTTAACCCGCAGGAGAAAAACCATCTCACTGGAAATAAACTGCTCAGATCCACGTGAAACTTGGGAAACTGCAGCTGACGCCCCCTCCTGAAAGTGATCACCAGAGGATTCATTTATCGGTAACGAAGAGCGGCCGGTGCACCAGTCGATGGGTGCTGGGGAGGCAACGGGGCAGGCAGAGCCTTGCCAGCCCTCCTCACTCGCGAACCCCAGGGACCTCTGCAAGGGCTGGAGTGGGTGCGAAGCCCCTCTGGCCGGTGGGTGCCAGCTGGAAGCAGCTTCTCTGCTGTGGATTAATTTCATGGATGCCGGTGGATAATAACAACTCTCAGTCACTACCAACTTGGGCTGCTTTGCCATCTCCCCGCTGTTTTAAAAAAGCTCTCATTTCTTGCCACAAAATGTTGGGAGCTGAAATAAGGTGGGGATGGGGCAGGGGGGGGAGAGACAAGCCACAGCTACTGGCATCGCATGTACTAGAGCCTGAAGTCCGGCAGTCTGCCCTACCGGGAGCTTTCTTTGTGCACAAGCAGCAAAACCTCATTTAAGGAAAGGAAGCAGGAATAATTGCGCAGCCAGTTGAGGGGAGAAAACGACCTGTTTAACTTGCTAACAAATTTGCGGCACCTTAATCAATCCACACAGGAATGGATTATTGGGGTGTGATCCCACGGACATGAAAACCTACATGTGCAGGAGAAGCACCGCTGCCCTTCTCCGAGTTAAACCCGTCCCAGGCAGAGACAGAGGAGGAGGACAGACTTGGGGAAGGCTGCTAGGTATGTGGACATGGCCAAGCTTGCGGTCTGACTGAGGCCCAGCTCCAGTACGGAAGTACAACACCCCAGCAAGAGTCAGCACAAGGTGGCCTGAGCAAGCGTGGCATCTGAACAAGCCCGAGTCTGCCAGCACTCGTCCTCCGGCAGCGCCAACGTTTGCCCGTCAGCCTCACCGGGCCGGTTAGGAAGTTGAAGACCTGACGAGCGCTCTCTCGGGATGCTCTGCCCCAGCCTCCGCCGACGGCTCCAACGCACCCGGGCAAGCTCGGAAGGCAACGGGGGGGGTCGCTTAGGAAGAGGGACCCCCATCCCCTGAGGTCTCCATTGATGCCCCCCCATCGCCCCCGTGCCAACCCAGCCGCCTCCCGCAACCGGATGTCCCAGCGCCGGCAGAGACCCCAAAAAAAGCCCAAAGTGGCCGGTGCGGTCCTCCGCCCCCCTTCCCGACCGGCAGCGGCAGCGAGGGGCTCCTGTCCCGTCCCGGGGGGGTCCCCTCCCGTCCCGTTCCGGGGGGGGATCCCCTCCTGTCTCGTCCCGGGGCGGATTCCCTCCCGTCCCGTCCCGGAGGGATCCCCTCCTGTCTCGTCCCGGGGGGGATCCCCTCCTGTCCTGTCCCGGGAGGGGTCCCCTCCCGTCCCGTCCGGTGCCGGTCGGACTCACTTGCTCCATGGCGGGCCGGGGCCGGTCGCTCCTCGCCGCCCGCTCAGGGGCTCCGCCGCCCCGCTGCACCGCTCGGCTCCGGGGGGGCGGGCATGCCGAGCCGGATCGGGTCGTGCCGAGCCGGGCCCCGCGGTATCGCCTCCACACCAACTTCTCGGGGAGCAGCAACACCAACGCCGGGTTTCCGGCGGCTCCGGCGCTGCGAGCGAGGAGGCGGGGATGCCCCCGCCGCCGGCCCCGGCCCCGCCGCCGCCTGGCCCGGCCCCCCCGCCTGGCCCGGCCCCGGCCCCGGCCCCAGCACCGGCCCCACCCGCCGCGGGCGTGGGGCTGGGAGCCCCCGGGACGGGCTGGGGCTGGGGGAAGCGGGGGGGACCGGGGATACTGAGCCCAAGGGAGGGGGTCCGTGGGGTGAAGAGGGTCCCTGGGGACAGGCGGTGGCCGCAGGGTGGGTGGGACATGGGCCGTGGCGTGGGACAGGGTACCCGGGGGTGGGACAAGGAGCTTGGGGTGGGAGAGGTCACCAGGGTCAGGCAGGGTCCCCAGGGATCAGGCCAGACCCCCGTGGTAGGACAGTGTCCCTGGAATCAGAGGGTCCCCAGGGTCAGGCAGGGGCCAGGAGCCTGGGGCACAGAGTGGGATAGTGTCCCTGGGGCTGGGGTCAGGCAGGGCCCCAGGAGCAGCAGGACTGGGCACAGGGAGCAGAGAGGTGAGGGATGTCCTCGTGGGTACCGTCGTGGCACTCTGGACACCATGAAGCCTGTGTGGAGCAATGCCTGGGGCTTAGGTCCACGTGGCAGCGTGGCTACCTTGGCCACAGCAGTGGCTCCTGGCAGTGGGGTGGTCCCAGGACAGCGAGTTTGGGCAGAAGGGTGATGAGGTTTCTTAGCCCAAGGGAAACAGCTGAGGAATGGTCTTTGGTGGCAGAACTGGTTAAAGCAACTAGTCACGCTCAGAGCTATTGTTCTCCACTGGTATTCAGCTTTGCTTCTATTTCAGGCCTGCTGGAGGGCTCATGTACCCAACAGCCTGGCTGTTTTTACTTCTCATTATTTCAGTCAGTCTAAAAAAAGATGCTACCTCCCTCTGCAAACCTTGCCTCCATTGTTCTCAGCAGAGAAGATAAGAAGGAAAGGAGAAGAAAAGTCTTGACACCCATTACCTCCAGGTTAAACACTCTTCTGCATAGGCATGGCCGGAGGTAAAACAGGAGACAGCTTCTGCTAAACAGAGGTGGAAAGAGATACTGGAGCATCAGTCAGGGCTGGCTGCCCCCATCCTGTAGGGCCAGGGGTTAATGGAGGAGCTGGGAATCACCCTGGGACGCACCAGGGTTTGAAATGAGAAATCCTGGTGCTGTCAAGGCACATTGACAGGGAAGTGATTGCCATGTCAGCAGAAAGACATCCCGCACGGGGTGGGGGGTGGGGGGTGGAGGAAGCTGCTAATAGATGTGCTGAGATGAATCTGGGTTTTGACAAGAGGCTGAGGCACTGACCGCACTCAGAAAAGCGAAGGGCGGACAGATGGGGTCTAACTGGCCATCACTGACGCAAGCAGGGAGAGAGGACAGCATGGGGGGACACACATTGTGCCCACTGCTGCGTTGCCCAGGCACCGCACTTGCCCTCTCTCTCCTGTCACCCGCAGGGTTTTGGGGCAGGATCCCCCTGTTTGTTTCACTTGCACAAGGCTGTGCCAGGACTGGAGCTCCTAAGAGCAACCACGCACAAATAATTATTAGTGATAATTAGCAAAAACACACTGATGGCATCTCCCTCGTATCAGCTTAGCTCCGGGTTTGGCAAAGGCTGTGGTCTCGCCGAGATGATGCCCTTGTTGTGTAAACACCTTCTGTGGCCTCCCCTGCTCCTCCTCCGTGACTGAGAGCCAAATTGGGCAACGAAAATACCGCTCTGAGCAATGGCTTAGAGGGGCCTGGCCAGTGGCCAACAGGATGTGAGCATCTTTCAGATTCCTCCTTTGCCTGGCACAACAGGCACCTCCGAAAGATTTGACCAGAAAACCGTGGCTGGCCATTGTCATTTAGAGCTGTCACGAAGCCAGGGTTAGCTCTCTGCTGCCTAACACCAGGTGGGAGCTGGTTCAAAAACAGTTTTTCTTTGTTTAATTTTCCAAGCCATCAAAATGGGGCATTGGGTGGGGAGTGGGAGCATCCCAGCTCACCCACTGCCTTCTCTGGTGGGTGCGGGAGAGCAAGGCAGGATGTGGTGGTGCCGAGCTCAGCTGCGGGATGGTGACAGCCAGCATGAAATGAATTCTTGAAAAAAGGTGGTATTTCAGCCAGGCTTTTAAAATGACCAAAAAACCCCGCCAAAGTACCAGACACGTTGTTCAGTATTCTCTGTTTTCCCAGCAGAGCTGGGGGAGGTGAGGGGAAACCTCTGGCTTTACAGATAGGGTGTGAGTTGTGGTTCTGACTCTTCTGGAAAATTTTAATCGGTGAAAAAGTGAAGAATATTTTTAGCATGCTGTCAATGTGCATGTGAGGACGTGTGTGCTGTAAGAGCATGCAACGCAGTGGCTGCATCCTTGTGATTTATTGGCTACCCTCACCCTTGCAGGCAGACCCGGAGAGAGCCACCACCACCCCACCGGCAGGAATGCATGAGCAGCCGCTATGAGAGGACCTGTCATCTGCAAGAGGAATTAAGGGAGGATGCTCATTGCACAGGAACATGGAAGCTGGTCCAAAAATGCTGTGGAGAGAAGCATCAAGCATGCATCTGCAGCTAGGGTTGGGCTGCCCCTTCGGGGTGGGATGCGCTGCCAGACCATGGTCTTCATTGAGAAGAGGTGGTGCGATGCTGCTCCAGCAAAGCGAAATGGAGTCACAAGTGACACCAAGGAGGCTGGGCTGGTGAGTCGCAAAACCAAGGAAGCTCGTTTGCAAGGGGACCCATGAGTCCTCCTGCTCCGTGCCTTGGCAGCCGCGTTTGGGGTCTTGCAAAACTTTGGGAGCAGGATGCAGAGGAGGACAGCAATGCCAGCAAGCCGGGGGTCAGGAGCTCTGGCTGTGGAGGCGTGGCGGCCTCAAAGCCACTCAGGGCTGAGTCGGGACTGGGATGGGTGGGGAGTCCCCCCTGCCCTCCCAAATGTGGGCAAACCAGTCTCTCCAGCCGCAGGCACCACATAAGAGAGCTGTGGTCGCCATCACGTCTACCTACCATCCTTTTCCTGCTCGAGGCAGGCAGCTCCGGCTCCTGCATCCAAGCCCGAGGTACCTCGTCACCGGGGACAGTCACTCCACCTGCTCCTGCCTTGATTTCCCTCCACCTCAAATGGCAATAACCCATCTCCAGGGCGTCATGAAACCTAGTTCATTAGCACCTGGCTTCGTTAAATGCTTTGAGCAGGGCTGGAAGGGCAGAGGCTCATTATTGCAATTGCTCTGTTATCTGCTGAGCAGCTGGGAGGAGGAGGAAGAGGACACGCTGGCAAGGCCAGGATCTGGCGCTGGGCTTGGAATGGCTGCAGGGCTCCTGCCCTCAGCTGGAGGAGAAATCCTCAGCCCCTTCCAGTGCACAGAAAATTAATGTGGATGTTCTTAATTTCATCTGTCTGATTGGGACTCAAATAAAAAGCCCCGGAGAAAGCACTGGATCTGAATGGATGCCCAATGGTGGTGCTGAATTCAGGCGCTTGATGCCAAGTAGAGCCCACGGAACCTTCTCCTCATGGCTGCAGCATGTCTGTGGGGATAAACCACTTCTCAGGTGAAGCACTGTCCTCTCAACTACCCGTGCTGGACAAGGAATGTGGATGTGACCCCATCCTCAGGTGGTGCACGGGGAATTAGCAGCAGCAAAAGCTGGAGCAGATGGGAGACCACAGACACGGGGCTAGTGTGGAAGAAGGGCTCTCCTCACCTCCCCACCTGCTTTCTGGGATTAAATCTTATGTTTTATGGACAAGCCGTGTGAAAGGATGGTGTTTCCAGCCATAGTCCCTGCTGTGGTGGGGCAGTCGGAGTTAGCACGCCTGGTTTGGGGTTTGGCCAGTAGCTCCTGATCTGTCAAGGTCCTGGTTTTACCTGTTTTCCTCTTGGCTGATACCAGTCCAAGCTTCTGCTGAAATCAAACCTGGGCTTTTCTGCCATTCGTGCTCCATATTTTAGTTATATGCTTGAAAGAAAAGACCCAGCTATCTGCCAAAGCCATCAGCCTGCAAGCGCTCTCCTTGCTGATCTTGCGGGTTCTGTAAGGAAACGCAGTCCTTGCTGCAGAGGACACCTGGATGTGCCACCATGGGCCAGCGACCTCAGCCTGGGCTCACAGCGGGGGATAAAGCAGAACCAAAAAAGCGAGGAGGTGGATTGCTGGGACAAAATGGGGGAGGTGGGCAGTTTAAATTATCTTAAGACCGGCAGTGAGTTGAAGGAATGTGGCCAAGCCCTGTGGCATGATGGCAAGTGGGCAATGAGCAATGCCGCTTTGTGCTTTCTTCCTAATTTCTTTTAACTCACCGTTAGCAGTAAGCCCTGCAGAAAGGCAGCGGGTGCGGGCTGGGACATTGCTGCTGGTGTCCAGGTGATGGCCACGTCCATGCATAGGCAGGATGGGTGGGAAGGGGTGAAGCACCCACTGGGCGAGGGCTCAGGGTGGCTCTCCTGCTCCATTGCTGCATGGGGTGAAGAGGAGCAGCGTGGGGCTGGGATAGGAGGTGGTTTGGAAGGGCTATCCCGGTCCATGCTGCTTTTAATCCCCAGGTCTTTCGAAGCCAGGGACATGCCCCATGTCCTGCAGGCTAAACCTTGTCCCTGTGTAAATAGGCTTAGAGCAGCTTCCCCCATTCCCCCCTGCATCACCCTGTGCCTGGGGCGGTTGCCTCTGGGCTTTCCCAACAGCTCTGCGCCATTCTTGGCCTTCAATGATATCTCCAGCAATGACAAAATATGCCAAAAATAACCCCCCGTCTCCACTACCCCAGCAGGAAGGTGGGATATAAACACACTGACTGTTTGTTAGCGTTAGTGCTTGCCAGGCTTTCAAGCTGGGCTGAGTTTGGGGGAGGATCGCTTCCCACGCCCCAGGCCCAATCTCCCGCTGGCTCCTTGCTCCGTCTAGGCAGGGGCATTCCCCCAAACACCTGTGCCCTCCCCACACTGCTTCGAGACAGGAAGGCTGCAGCCCTGGGGGTGCTGGAGGGATCTTTCTGGGTGAGTTTGAGGTAAGGCAGCATCTCTGGGTGCATCACAGCCACCAGCTATCCTCTGCGCAACGCATGCAGCTGGCAGGGTCCTCCTGGAGCTGCTGGGAGATATATATATAAACATATATATATATACAGACACACAGATATATATGCGATAATATCCTCAGAACCTGATTTTGTTTGCTACAGCAAGAAGCAAACCCTCAGAGGAGTGTAACCTGGCACCGGCGGCACTGATGACCGCAGGTGATGTGATGCTGCTGGGTGCGCTCTTGCTCTTGGGGCCGTCTCTGGCCACCCCAACTCTGCCATCCCTACCTGCCACCCTGCCCGATTCCCGGTTGTGCGCAGCACCACCTCTGAGGCTGGCAGGTGCCCTCTGTGCACGCTGGCAGGGGAGCAGCTGGGGACATGCCAACCATCCCTGAGCACGCAGGGACCTGCAGGTTTTGGGGACCAATGACTTGCACAGCGAGTGACCCTGGAGTTTGTCTAAAATGATGCTCTCTGTCATTTGGACGAGCACATGGGGAATACAGCGAAGCACCAGAAGGGATTAAATCAATAATAATGTTTAAATCAATATTCTAATTTATGCTCCTGTCCTAGCAATGCCACCTTCCTTTGCCCCGCAGTTTGAGGGCATGGACCCCAGTGGCAGAGTCTGAGCCACCATTTCTGTTGTGAACGTGGATTTTGGCAGACGTGCTGTAGGATTTGGGCTGACTTTTGGGGGCAAAAAAAAAGCCAAAATGAAGCAACAGCCTGACCGTGGCTGTGGTCTGTGCACCGAGCGAGCTCGTGAGACCAGCTCCCTGAAATCGGGTGTAAAAAGGAGCCTCAGCAGTTGCTCCTCACTGCTCACCTTATTTTGGGGTCACAGGATGATCTTTCCTGGACTCCCCTCTTGCTCCTGCCTTTCCCAACACTGCTTGGGCCCAAGGCTTAATCCTGGCTTCTTAGTTCCCAGCCTTGGTCATTTGGGTGCAACCTGGATCCTATGCTGGGATCTTTGGCTCTGAGATGGAGGGTGTGCTCCTGCCATGCCACAGGGTGGGCAGTAGCCAGCCCTGGGCCACCTCCCTGCCTTATCCCTTCTGCAGGGTTCTCCTCCATCACCGGTCACTGCCTCTATCCCTCGTCCCTGCTTCTTGCCCTGAACTCACCTTGGTCCTACCAGCTCCTCATGTCCAGGCAGGAGCCTTCAGCTGAACCACTGCTTTCCCACCAGCTGCTATGGGGGCCCTGGTCCTCTTCCCTGTGCCCAGAGGGAAGCCTGATGGTTCAAACAGGCTGACCTCCCACTACTGCTTTTTTGAGGGGTTTCCGAAATCACGTTTCCTGATGCGCTGACCGCACACTTCCAAAATCTCACCCCACTTGAACGGCAGTGGGTGGGTGGTGGAGCACATCAAGGTCCCTGCAGTGGCAGAGTGGCTTCACCCGAGCAGCACCAGTTGCTGAATCCGACCCTGTCTGGTGCTTTCAACATGTTTGGAGCTCCACGAGGCTGGGGCTGCTCAGCCCAGCCAGCTCTGCACGCCTGCAGCTGCTGGTGCTGTATTTTCTTAGATCCTCGTCTAAGGGAAGGACAATCCCTTCTCCTGATGCGTGCGGTTCGGGTGTGCGAGACCAAGGCTGGGAGAGATGATGCTCGCTGGTACTTCAAAGGGGGAAGCAGGAAAGGGGAAGAGGGATTTAAACTGAAAGACAATGTTGGCACCAGAACACGTGAAACTAAAAGTGGACAGGAATAAACAGAGACTGGAAATTAGGACGGCTCTAATCCTCCGCAGGTGCTGCCATGGCTTCTCGGGAGGCGTGGGAAAGGATGAGGTTTGGGGAGTTTGATGCCGGGTGCTGGGATGGACTGAGCTCACTGACCTGACAGGTCTGTGTCCCCTCCCTGAGGACACCCAGGCACCAGGGAGCTGGTGCCTCTGAGCCCTCTGCGGTGGGGCAGGGAGGGAACAGAGCTGCTGCCCCGGGGCTGGAGAGATGCTTTCAGCAGCTAATGCAGGGTTTGGGGGCTGGAGCTGGACTCCTAGGTCCAACCCCAGCTCAGTCTAAGGCTCTCACTCCACACCTTTGGGGGATCGACCCACAAAGTGGGAAACTCTCCATCCCTGCAGCCCTTTGGCCTCTCTTATTCCTTCCCCAGGGCACTCGCTAACGGCCAGTATCGGCCAAGAAACCTGCTCATCTCCAAAACCTCCCTGCCATGGAGGGATGCGGTGCTCCTGGCATGCACCCAACCGCAGTTTCCCAACGTACCCTTGCAGCTCACCCCTGCACATGGGCGTGAGAACTGTCGAATGTATGAAATGTTCTATTTGTGTAAATTTATGTTTCAAGTTGTTCTCACATAGGATAGATTTTGGCATTGCTTGAAAGGCACGTGGTCAAGCAGGGGGACCCCACCTTGTGCCGCTCCACGTGGCATCGGCTGAGGCCAGCAATGCAAAACTCCCACCTGCTGGAAGCGAAATACAGAAATATAGAGGTCCTTCCACTGATACCATCCAAATGCAGTTGTTTAAGCTACTGTGTGTCATGAAAAAAACAAGGGAAGTCTCTGTGGCAAAAAGCGTTTTCACACAAGCCATTCAAAGCCTCAGTGGCCCTCGGCCGCCAGCATTGCCTGCGCTGCCTGCAGCACTCTTGCAAAAATACCAAAGGAAGCAAATGTTTCAATTTTGAAATACAAATAGTTTGTGGTCGTTGTATTTGTATTTTTTTTTTGTCTCATTCTATGGTTATATGCGATCCGAGCCACAGCATCCCAGCTCTGACTTTTGGATGCTTAATTTTAGCTGGACCACTAAGTCGGTGTGTTGGTTCTGAGGTGGGAGCGGGCTCAGGCAGCGATGCCCTAAATCTGAGAAATTTGCAGTAATAAATCAGGGCAGGTGCATCTCAAAGGCAGGAGCAGATGGTGGGTGGCAGAGGTGGTGCTCTGACAGCAGAGGGTGGCAGAGCACTGACACAGGCTGCCCAGAGAGATGGTGGAGTCTCCGACTCCGGAGACATTCCAAACCCGCCTGGACGCCATCCTGTGCAACCTGCTCTGGGTGACCCTGCTCTGGCAGGGGGGTTGGCCTAGATGATCTCCAGAGGTCCCTGCCAACCCCGGTGATTCTGTGCCTTCTGTGATCTGGGAAATATAAGGGGGAGGAAAGGGGGAAAAAATCAATTCAGATTAAACTGAAACACTGTGATTAAAAAAAAAAAAAAAATCCCCCAAACATTCTGGTTTTAGATCACCCAGAATTGTCAGTTTGACAAGAAATGCAAAGTTTGTGTTTGCAGATTGATCAATTAACCCGTTTCTAAAACTTAAAAAAAACCCCACCAACAACAAAAAAACCATTTCCGAATAGAAAGTAAAACCTCCCACTTCCTGAAAAAGCTTCAAGAACAGAGGTTGGGTATTTCTGAGGCACTTCATTTTGGGAACTCCAGAAAAAATGTTTTGATATTTCCAAGCCAGATTTTAACCCCCAAATATTTTCCAAATTTGTATGAAATCAGTAAATAATCTGTGCCTTGTCAGAGCTACCTCCAGGTTTCCCTGAGAGTGCTGATTGCCAAGAGCATTCTTGGTCCCTGCTGCCAGTGCTTGGGTCCCTGCAGGAGGAGGCTGGGAAAATTCTCTGGCTCCTGGATCTGGGCTTCGGGGCGATGCTCTCCCTGAAGATGCCTCGTGCAGACACGAGCTGAGCCTTGGTGTGAGCAGGGACGGGGTGAGATTTCTGGCCGTGCTGTGGTTTTGGTGGTGACTCAGGAGGGAGGACTGGATCAAGTGGATTCCGGAGAGATTTACAGCAAGTAAACCCTTTCATGTGAAGGGCTTATCGCATTGGCCCGTTGTGTTCGAGACAGGTCTCAGAAGTATCGCCCATGGCTGAGCAGTGTGAAACACTCCCCTGCAATGGGGTTTTCCTCCTGCCCCGTGTTCGTCCCTCCTTAACCCCACAGCGAGGCGGCACTGGGACCACGGGTTGCTTTGCATCCCTCTCCCGGCACTGCCACCACCTCTCAGCCTTTCCAGTGAGACCAGGAGCTTGGCGGCCGACTGACTGGCTTGCAGCCATGCCGGTGTCCCACCTTAATGATAATCCAGTGCAGACACATGGATGATATAAGCTGGGGGCCGGGAAGAAAGTCTGGCCGAGAAGCACCCATGGGAAATGTTTCCTTTCTGAAATTGCAAAATGTAATTAATGCCAGTAATAAATGTGGAAACTCATTAGCTCTGTGGCTGGGCTGGGCTCTCACTGGCTAACGGCAGCCTTGGTGCTGCAGTCTCTTCTGACTGAGAGCCAGCATGGTGGGACAAGTCCATTCCTTGCCCTCATCGCTTGGTTGTGACCATGAGGAGGGTGGCATGGCGAGCAGGCTCTCCTCAAGGGGTCCTGCTACCACCAAATATAAACCAACCCTCTGTCTCCCTCTGAGGAAGCGCCTTGGCCCCAGGAGATACTGGTGAGGCAACGCCAAAGGGCCCACATCTGCCCCAGGTGGTCCCAAAATACCCACCAAGCCCACGGTGCGGGGAGCTGAAGAGCGGGGCCCTCAGGCAGGATCAGGCCCATGGGAGCCATCAGCTGGCTCCAGCTGTGTTTCAGGGAAAAGGCTGCAACATGCTTGCATGCAGCTCCTCCAGGCTGTGAACTTTGCAAATAAATGTCTGCTCTTTGTGGAATCGCACCATTTTATTTTTTTCCCCCTTTCTTGGATGATACATGGGCATTTCCATCCTCTTGGAGATAAAGGCTCAGGAAGTCAAGTGGCATTTGCCAGTGCCTTTCTGCAGCCTCGACGAGGCTCTCGCTGTCCAGAAGAAAGGATTATTTTCCTTTTTTTACAGTGTTTCTCCCTGGGATCCTTTGGGTTTGCGAATCCCTCCCAGGGCTGATCTCCACGTGGGCAAAACCTGGGCAGCATCCCCCTCCAGTAAGATTCTTTGGGAGGGCAAACAGTCCCATTCAGCAGGACAAACCACCAAAATTTCAAATCCTTTTTAGACCCTCCTGGCTGCCTGTGGCCCCGAGCGCTGCAGTATCCAGCAATGCTTGGGCTGAGCCCAACCTGTCCTTGGCAGGGATGTGCTGGGGGGGCTCAGTGCAGCCCCCGTGGGCTGTGCTTGTGCCCTGTCTCAGCTGCCCTGGCTGCAGTGGGCGCAGAGGGCAATTCTGCCCTGGCGTGGGGCATTTATGAGCCTCAGACGGACAAGCAGAGTGGCTCAGACTTTCTGACAGCCACGGCCTTTGCAATAAAGCCTGTCTCAGCAGCCAGATGTTGGCTCATTTGTTGCCTCCAGCATCCCTGCCATGCTGCTGCCCACGTCCCTGCCACACCGCTGCCTGCAATCCCGCCACGCCACCTCCAGTATCCCTGCCATGCCACCTCCAGTATCCCTGCCATGCCACTGTCCGCATCCCTGCCATGCCACCTCCAGTATCCCTGCCATGCCACCTCCAGTATCCCTGCCACGCCGCTGCCCGCATCCCTGCCATGCCGCCTCAAGCATCCCTGCCACGCTGCCTCCAGCACCCCTGCTGTGCTGCTGCCCGTATCCCGCACCTCATCCCTCCCTGGCAGCCTTTTCCTTTGGCCCTTTTCAGCCCAGCCCATGAGTCCCCTGCAGCCCTGAGACCCCGCTGCTCCCTGGGCAGAGCGCCAGCAGCAGCCCCGTATCGTGGTTTGGGCCAGATTGGTCCAATCAGGCGGAATGACAGATTCTCTCTCTCTCCTGCCCCGCTTCAAAGGGAGGCAGGAGAGAGAGAAAGAGAGAGACTTATGAGTTTAGAAGGAACTAAACTACTTTAATGAAATATTGATAAAATAATAAAAAGAAAATAATTAAATATATACAAAACTGTATCAAGCTCCCAGGATGACAATCACATCACCAGTAGGCACTGGGAAAGTCCCAGACTGGGCTCAGTGATGGATGGGAACTGGATTCCAGCTCTGGATTCAGGATCGGGATCAAAGGCAGACGAACAGAGTCCTCCTTGGACCCTGGCCATTGAAGAAAGAGAGCTGACCCTTTGATCCCTCAGCGTTTATACTGAGCATGATGCAGATGGGATGGAACATCCTGTTGGTCAGGTTTGGGTCACCTGTCCTGTCCGCTCCTCCCTGCAGGGGTGACCCCTCTACGCTTTTCCGCTTCCCACCCTCCAAGGGGGCACATAACAAAGTTGGCTCCCCTTGGTTGTTACAGCAATAAGGATAAGCTGGAGCCTCTCCACATCCCATTCCTTGGCATCAACTATAAACATGGGTCTTATCACTCTGAGAGCCGACAGGTTTCTGCACAACATGCGGTTAAATTTCAGCAGTTCGAAGCGGCCTAGCTAAAAAGTAAAGCTACTTAACAAAAATCCGTCCTGTTTGACCTCAAACCAGCACAGCCTGCCCGCAGCCCACGCCCTGGCCTTCCTCCCGCCCTTCCTCCCCGGCAGCAGCCCGGCAGTGTAATGCCATCCCCACCTAGTGCCGGCCCGGCGCACAGGCTGCCTCGGAGGGTGGCGGGGTGCAGGCAGGGCTGCAGCCCCTCCCCGAGCTCCCCGGGATGAGGGTGCTCTGGCACCCGGACACCCGTGGTATGGTCCTGCGGGGGGGATTTTCCTGCTCCGGTTCCGAGGGATGCTCCGGGATAAATGAAAGGTGGGAGGAAACGTCCTGCTGGAGCCCCCCCACCGCGCT
Organism: Burhinus oedicnemus; assembly: GCA_008921705.1. Lineage (NCBI taxonomy): Eukaryota > Metazoa > Chordata > Aves > Charadriiformes > Burhinidae > Burhinus > Burhinus oedicnemus. The sequence continues at coordinate 326,356 of VFFE01007033.1, read as the reverse complement.
CCACAAGACGGGTACAGGCAAGGGACACTACGGGGCCCCGCGTCCCCTGGGGCTGTTTGCCTCTTCAGGACACATCCCTCAGTTCTGGAAAACGGGATGCGCCCCAACTCCAGCACCGGGAGCCCAGTTGGGGATGAGAGACAGTGCCGTGTCCCGTCCCCGGTCACTGAGCTTGTTCCAGAACTGGGGCTGGACCCCCTTGCGCATCCCACTGGGGATGCTTCTGCACATCGCAGGTTTGGGGACCTTATCAGTGGTGTTTCCCAAGGAGGAGTCCCCATGGACCCCATGTGTCTCAGTGCCTGGAGAGCATCACCTCCCTCGGCCCCTCCAGCCCAGTAAGAACCAGTTGAGGGCAGAGTATGAGGCCAGGCAAAGCCTTCAGTGATGTGCCCCGGTACCAAGTCTCCCCTTGCCACCCTCCAGCCCATCGCGGACTCCCAGGGCCACAACATCTTTTAATTTTCCTTCCACTCCTTCACCCTGTTGCTCCCGGGAGCTTCACGCCTGCCGCGTCCCTGTGGCCGAGGGCTGCTCACCCTGCCCAGCTGCTGTGCAAAGCCCACCTCCCTGAGCCACCTGGGACATCTGATGGCACCTACTCCTCACCTGGGACAAGATGGTGAGCAATCATCCCCTGCTCGCCCATGCCAGGCTCCCTGGGCTTGCATCATCCTCCATCCAGAATAATTTTGGTTGGAAGGAGCCTCTGCAGTTCGCTTCACCCGGTCCTCTGTGAGTCCTGTAGCTGCTCCTCGCACTAAAATTTTCCCAAATTGGGCTCGTTCTTGTCCTTTTCTATCTTTTCTCTGTCTCCACCACCCACAGGCTGTTGCAGGGGAACTTTCCTTGGCTCCCTCGGGCGCGGTGGCTTTGCTGCCCCAGTCCCGCAGGAGGGATGCAGGGTCCCCCAGGGCTTCCCTGCGGATCCAGGGATGCTTGGTGGGGGGATGCTCTGCAGGGGGAAATGCTCCCGCTCGCTGCAGGGTGCTGCAGGGCATCATGGCCAGCCGTGCCCCTCCGACAAGTGCTGGTCACTGCAGTGCGTTCTGCCACCTGCAATGACAAACTGGTCTGGGAGCAGGTCAGTGGCTGCCGGTCGTGTCCCACCGGGCTTGGAAACCTCCTCCCCCTCATCCCGGCTGCAGCAGGAAATTCAGAGCTTGGTGGAGACAGCAGAACAAGAGCAACTGCAAGGAAAGAGTCTTTGGATTAATGTTTCAAGGCGATTTTTGAGGGTTTTATTTGTGTTGTTTAACTTCAGACACCAATTAGCACTGCGGAGGAAGCAGATCTTGGGTAGAGACTGCAAAGTGCCCTCTCGGAATGGAGCTGGAAAGCTGGAAACAAGCTCAGAAACCTGTGAAGACCACAGGAAAGCATGGGAAGGACGGACCGCGGTGTGGGAGAAGAGGCAGAAAGAAAGGAAGATTAAGGGGTGACGTGGCCTTCTTGCTATCTCACGACAAAGCGAGGAAAAAACCCAACACTGCCCCTGTTTTGTCTTGGAAAACCCCTCGCAGCGCAGCCCTGAAAGTGGGATTCAGCAGCTCGGCATAACCCAAATGTTTCCCCTGCTGCCTTAAAGAAAACGTTGGAACAGGACAGGCATAAAGTCTGCTGAAGAGGCCCGTTTACCTGGGAACTGAAAGAAAATATTGGGATAATATTTGGAAAAGCCTACAAATGAGCACGGCCCAGAGCGTGCCAGGCAGCAGCAACCTACCGAGCCAGGGCAGGGGAGGGGGAGAAGCCACCCTCCGTGTGTGGCTAATTTCCCCCCTTTTTCTTCATTTCCTTCCCATTTCCTGCTGGGCTCTGAAAGGTTTTGCCATGCCTGGGTGGGTCCTTGGGATGCGTTTCTGTCAGGAGAGCGGCAGCACTGAAAGAAAAGGGGATTTTTCATGGGCAGGGTGGGGGAGAAACCCTGCCCGGTCTGAGCATCCCAGGGGTGCGGG
>VFFE01007033.1:271601-310312 GCA_008921705.1 Burhinus oedicnemus | reverse complement strand
TATTTTTTGTGTGTGTTTTTTTTTTTTTTTTTTTTTTTTTTTTAAATATAGGCGTTTAAAAATCAAGTCCTAGGCTGGGATCTGTGGGGTTTCTGAGATGCATGGCTCCCCATCCACCTCCACCCAAGTCAGAAAGCTATAAACCATGCAAGAAGAACTCGGTTTAGCCGACAGTTTTCACGTAAATGACCCCAACAAAAGCTTGCATTTTGGATTTTTATTCTTTTCATTACAAAACCATAATCAAAAGAATAGAGATATTCCCACAAGGCCCTGAGCCGTCGGGAAGAAGGTGTCCAGCGAAGAGGGATGTGCTGCAGAGCCTTCCCAGCTCGTGGGCTAGTGCCTCCCTTCTCCCCCCACCACGAGCACGCGTAAAGCTTGGGTCTATAAATTATTTTTACAACCTGCTCTTAATAAACCTGGGTTTCATCTCCCTGCTGAAGGCAGGAGAGCCCTTTTTGTGGGCAGTCAAGGGTCTGGGGGGCAAAAAACACTCCCCAGGGATGGGATGTGGCTGTTCCCAAACCGGCACCTTAGGCAGATCCTGCTGCGGCAGCATGGGATAACACCGGCGTTTCCCAATTCCGGCCTTTTCTGGTTCATTTCCCGTTTGATCTCTTTACATGTCATGCCCTGATGAAATGCAAACAAATGTCAGAGCGGTCAGCCCCAAGGCCACCTTGCCCCCAGCCGGTGCCAAAAACACCTCTCTGGAGCTGGCTGCATCCGCTGAGACCTGCCGTGGCCATGTGTGGTTGTCCCATATTTTTGGGAAACCTATGTTGTGCTTGGATAAAGCCCCCGGTTTTATTATTTTATCAGGAGGAGAGGAGCTCGAAGGATGAGCAGCCCTAGAGCCAGGTGGTGAAGTCTTGGGATTGAGTTCTGGCTGCTGCCTCCTGGCCTGGGGGAAGGATCAGCTCCAAAATTAAGCCAACCCCCTGAGTCTTCTCCAACACTTTGACTAAATACTTAAATATGTGGTTCCTCTCCGGCAGGACTTCAGCATGTGCTTCAGTGCTTCGATAACCTGGGGGGGTTCAGGCACATGCTTGGAGGTGCCATTATTTATGCTCAAGGGTTTTGCTGCACCGGGAGAGGAATCTGGTCCCTAGCTCAGAGACCACAAAGAGTTGAGTTTGCCCTGTCCGTCTGTCCATCCATCTTTTATTCCCCCCAAATGAAGTCGCTATCTCCGCAGCAGCCCTGCAAAAGGAGCCAGGGGAGTTTGCTGGAGCCGGGGTGGGGGGGGTGATGATGCTGGGATGGGTCCAGGCTGCGCTTCATGCTGCATCCCGCAATCCCGTTCCAGCAGGCGATGCCTGGCTCTGTGCCCTGGGGCGGCGCTGACCCATGGCTCTGCTTGCAGGTGGACTGGCTGCAGCAGCAGGAGGTGAAGCGGCGGGTGAAGAGGCAGGTCCGAGGTGAGCCGCACGCCCTGCCCTTCAACGACCCGGTGTGGCCCAACATGTGGTACCTGGTGGGTATCTCCCCTCTGCCACTCCGCGAGGAACCTGCTGCTTTACAGAGGGGTTAATTTATTTTTAATCAAAGCGTCATCAATCTTTGCTCAGCCCGGCCGGTAATGAAACACTTTAATATCAGCAAATGTGCTTGGCAGCAGGATTTTAAAATTGTAAATTAATACACAGGAGAGTCTAGTTCGAAGTGTTTCACCGTCATTAGCAGCCCCTCGTTATGGTCTGCGTGGCGGAGGCTTGGGAGCAACACCGCTGCGTTTTACCCATCCACGAGCTGCAGCCATCTATTTGCGATATCATTTTTTCTCCTGCCTGCTTCATCGATCTGTATTTGACAGGGGAAATTCATTGAAAATTAAGCCCAGAAAGGAAATGAGCACTTCAAAACCAAAGAGCCCGCAGTATTTGAAATGGAAGAGGAAAAGAATAATAGGGAGATAGCGTCGCCTGGATGGCTTTGATCAATGGACTAAAGTTATAACAAATCTACAAGTTATATGGCAGGGGGTTGGATGTAAATATATTTTCTGGTTGATTAAATGGGCTCCCAGCCTGGCTGCTTGCTTAGATGGGCTGAAATGGGATTGCAGCCCTTTTACAGCTGTGTTTTCCCCCCCGTAGCACTGTGGCGATAAAAGCAGTCGCTGCAGGTCGGAGATGAACATCCTGGCAGCCTGGCAGAGGGGCTACACCGGCAAAAATGTGGTGGTCACCATCCTGGATGACGGCATAGAGAGGAACCACCCTGACCTCCTGCAAAACTATGTGAGATGGGGGCTGGATGGGCTGGGGCTGGTCCTCATGGTGAACTGATTTATGGAGAATTTCAGCATATAAACACAGCTTGAGTCTGTGCATTGGCAGATTAGAAGAAAATATGTGGGTTGTTTTGGTTTTTTTTTTAAAAAAAAAAAAAAGGCTTGAGATGTTTTTAAGAAGGAAATGAGGTTTTTAGACAAGAGGGTTTGGGGGAAACTCCCTTTGCAGCTGCCTGGGAAGCGGCCACCTCCCTCCGGCTCGCCAGGGCAGAGCCAAAAACCTGCATGAACCCACTCGGCCCTGTCTCAAACCCCGAATGGCCGCGGCATTGGGGGGGACAGTGCTGGACCCAGCAGGATTTGAAGCTCAGAGAACCTGTCTCTGGTGGGAGCAGGATGTTTCCCCCATGGGCAGCCATCTCTCGGGCGGGGGCTGCAGCCCAAACCTATTTATCTTGAGCAAATAGTCAGAAACTAAGTGGAAAATGGCATTTGCTGCCCAGCTGGCTGCGGCTGAAACAGGACCGCACCGGTGCCGAGGCCACTTTGTCCCACGCTGTGCTGGTAAGTTGATTCTAATGGTTGACAACGTGTTTTCAGGACCCTCTTGCAAGCTACGACGTCAACGGGAATGACCACGACCCGACTCCACGCTACGATGCCAGCAACGAGAATAAGTACGTGATGCTGATTGCTGTGGAGCCTGGGCTGGCATGGCCCTGGGGTGCACGGGGGTCCTTGGGGCTGGGCATCCTCCCCCGAGGTGTCTTCCATGTCCGGGGCCTTTCCCCATCCCCAGTGCTGCAGAGGATGCTGCTTTATGGGCTTTGCGGAGCGTCATTGCGTTTAATGCAAATCCAGCCTGTGGCAACCACGCTAATTGCTAATGGAGCCTTGAGATGTGGAACGATGCGCTGGGAGGGGGGGGGGCGGTTTCTTGGCTGTGGTCAGGGATTAAAGCATGTGAGTTGGGCTGGGTGGCTTAGATGTCAAAGCTTGGACACACTTTCTGGGCTTCAGTTAAAGCGGGACGGGCAGGTGGTGGCACGTGTGGATAGGAAACGGGAATGCGAAGAGCAAAGTGGATTTAAGCGCAAAACGCAGCGAGCGAGTTGCACGGAGGCGCAAAAAGCGACAGGCAGACTTGCATCTAAGTGTGAATTGCACGTAGGTGCAAAAAGCAAAGAGCAAGGCGGCATCGGGGTGCAACGTGCAACCAGCAAATAGCATGTAGGTACAAAATGCAAAGAGCGAATTGCTTTTTGCATTGGTTTCCTCCGTCCCCCAGCTCTTGCCGCAGGTTGTGGATGAGGACCCTCTGGCTCTTGGGGCACTTTCTTCCATGGCTCCGGCCTTGGGGCCAGTTTCTGGGTGCTGGGGTGGCCGGAAGGATCCTTTGCCACGGGACATCAGCTCATGCGAGATTTCTCTTTGCAGGCACGGCACTCGCTGCGCGGGAGAAGTGGCGGCGGCGGCGAACAACTCGTACTGCATCGTGGGCATCGCCTACAACGCGCGCATTGGAGGTGAGGCTGGCGCCTGCCCGCGCCTCCCCTGCCCTTCACTGTCCCCCTGAGGGACCCGTGGCCACCCTGGCCATGCCCATGGGCTCCCGGGGTGGGTGGTGGGATGCTGTTCTCCCAAATATTGCCAGGAGAGAACCTCCTCCTTGACGCCTCGGCTGCAGGGAGGCTTGGGAGAGAATGGGTGACGCAGGATTCAAGGGGCCCTTGGTCCATGTATTTTTGGGGTGGAATCCTTCTGCTTGGGCTGCATCCTTGCCGTGAAGGTGCATGTGGATTGAGGATGTGGTGGTTTCAGCCCAAAAGTCCACAGCTGCTTTTGGGGTGGGGGGGGTGCATTTGTTATGGTCAGTGGTGCTGGTTTAGCTTCGGAGATGAAATCGCTCGTTTGTGAGGTTAATGTCTGCAGATGAGCCGCTCGGAGCAGGAAGGGGGGTCTGGGAGGACCCCCAAAATACCCTCATGGGGAAAGTGCCAAGGAGGTGGGAGGGGCCTTTGCATGGTCCCTCAAATAACATGGTGCGCAGGAAGCAAATGAATCTTTATCACCAAATCGGGTCCTGATGGTAATGAGCCTCACAGAGCTCATTTCCATTAGCCTAGCTGGTTTTGGAGGCTGGTTTGAGCTGTGGCTGCTCTGGCCAGCCCAGGCTGGTGTATCGACCTCTGGGGAGATGGGAGTGAGAGCGTGTCCCCCCACCCGCATGACGAGTGGGACCGAGTAGGAGACAAATACCTGGAGCTGTGTCCTCATGGGGGGTTTTAGCCCTGTCCCCGGCATGGCTGGAATGGAAGAGGGGCTTTTGTTGTGACCCCTCCTGCCACCCCAATGCTGGGAGACGTCACCATCGAGAGCATGGACCCAAGCACTCATGGGTGGATTCAGGGCTTAATTTCTTCTCTCGGCTTATTCGTCCTGGCCACACAAGAAGCTGCTTTCGTTAGGGTTGTCTCTGCACCGGGATGGCAGGGGGGTGTCCCTGTGCCAGGAAAATCTCCTGATGGAAGAAATAACCTCAGGGAGGTTGAAGGAAGGGTGGGTGGCAGGGGCTGTAAAGGCTGTGGCACATCCCCATCCCATGCCATCCTGTGACCATGGGATGGCTTCTTGCCTCTAAAGCCAGCTCCAAGCAGAAGCAGAGCAAGGCGAAGCTCACGGGGAGGAGAGGTTTAAAGCAGTTTTGCATCGTGCAGGATCAGGCCGTTGCCTTCATGCTCCTTTTCAAGCCTGTTTCTCTGCAGCAGCCATGGAGACGGGCGTTACTTGTTGACTTTATAATGACCTATGGGTCTCATTTTAATTTGCTTCCTTTAACGAGTGCCTTGCCTTGGGGGTGTGCTGGGGAGGCGTGGAGTGATGCGAGGCACCTGGCAGAGGGGAGAGCCCCTGGGCTTCCCACCACGTGAACAGCCCAAGGGGAAAAATAAAGTCTGTAGCCATATCAAGTTTGCGATCGTGGCAGAAAATGCGCTATAGCTGCAGTGAGAGTGATTTTAGATGGATTACGCAAATAAAGCAGCGATTAATGAGCACAACTTGTTGGGGAAGCCTATTTGTCACACTCGAAGAGCTACCATCTAATTTTACTGGCTGCTCTTCAGCACTCTTGCGTTGCTTTTCATTTGCTCTGGGCAAAATACATTGCTGCTCAAGAAACAAAATGGGCTCCTGCCATCCCTCCTCCTCCTCCTTTCCCCTCTCCTCCAGTGCTCGCTTTGGAGGCCGGTATTGCTCCCTGCGTGGCAAAGAGCTCATTTATTTTGCAGCATCCTTGCCTGCTCCCTCCTGCCCCCCGTTGTTTAACTGGGGGGGTCCCCACATCGTGGGGGGGGTTGGCTTTGGGCTGTTTTGGGGTTGACTTTGAGCTAACTTTGGGCTGATTTTGGTCTCACTGATGAACGTGCCCACATTTAGCAAGCACAAAAACCCATCCCTTGGCTGGTTTTGCTTGCTGTGCTGCAGCCGAGCGCAGCTCAGACACCAGGCTTGGCTTTTTGCCCCTTCACAGAATCACCGGGGTTGGAAGGGACCTCTGGAGATCATCTAGGCCAACCCCCCTGCCAGAGCAGGGTCACCCAGAGCAGGTTGCACAGGATGGCGTCCAGGCGGGTTTGGAATGTCTCCGGAGTCGGAGACTCCACCACCTCTCTGGGCAGCCTGTTCCAGTGCTCTGCCACCCTCAAAGGAAAGAAGTTTCTCCTCATGTTTAGATGGAACTTCCTATGGTCAAGTTTGTGCCCGTTACCTCTTGTCCTATCACTGGGCACCACTGCAAAAAGACTGGTGCCATCCTCGCGGCACCCTCCCTTGAAGTATTTGTAAGCGTTGATGAGATCCCCCCTCAGTCTTCTCTTCTCCAGACTAAAAAGACCCAATTTCCTCAGCCTTTCTCCTCGTGTTTTCTTGTTAACGTGACAAAGAGAGGAAGTTTTTGGGAACTGCTCTACTCCCTCATTTTATATTTCTAAGCTTGTTTTTGGCTGGTGGGGGACAGCGTCAAAAAGAGATATTTGAGTTGACTGGTGTCCAGAGCGCAGCTGCAGCTGCAGTGACATCTGCCTGCATTTGTTTGCTTTAAGGAAAAATACACGTGGAAAAGGAAATGCATTTTCATAAATTGGACTCTCCCTGGTTGGCAAAATACGATGCTGAAATTCCCAGTGCCTCCTTTCCTACGAAGGCTGTTTCTGGGCAGCCCTTTGGGGTGCCTGGCACCCTCTGCCCACCGTGCGGCGGGGGCAGTCCGGCAGGGAAAGGGCGGTGGGGAGCGGCGGGGATTGTAACCCTCATATTGCAGCAGTTTGAGGCTGGGGATGTGCAGCTCTCCCAGTGAGAGCTGCTGGGCTCTGCGTGCAAACCGCTGCAATCAGCGCCTGCCGGCATTCCCAGCTGGAAGAGAGTGAGGTTACCCCAGGCAGCAGCATCATCACACCATGGGTTGGGATCCTGGCTCTGATTTTGGTTGTGCAAACCACAGCCTGGGGCTTCTTCTGGGGCTTCTCCCCATCCCAGGTGCCGCTGGCATCACTTGGGCAGCGACACCCAAGTGAGAGACCTGGATAGACTGGATGGATGGGCTGAAGCCAACTGCATGAGGTTTAACAAGGCCAAGTGCCGGGTCCTGCGCTTCAGTCACAACAACCCCAGGCAACGCTACAGGCTTGGGGAGGAGTGGCTGGAAAGCTGCCCGGCGGAAAAGGATCTGGGGGTCCTGGTGGACAGCCGGGCTGAACATGAGCCAGCAGTGCGCCCAAGTAGCCAAGAAGGCCAATGGCATCTTGGTCTGTATCAAGAATAGTGTGGCCAGCAGGAGCAGGGAAGTGATGGTGCCCCTGTACTCGGTGCTGGTGAGGCCGCAGCCTGAGTACTGTGTTCAGTTTTGGATGCCACAGTCTAGGAGGGACATTGAGGTGCTGGAGCGTGTCCAGAGAAGGGCAACAAAGCTGGTGAGGGGTCTGGAGAACATGTCTTATGAGGAGCAACTGAAGGAATTAGGATTGTTTAGTCTGGAGAAGACAAGGTTGAGGCAAGACCTTATTGCTCTCTACAGCTACCTGAAAGGAGGTTGTAGTGAGATGGGAGTTGGTCTCTTCTCCCAAGTAACCAGCTATAGGCAAGAGGGAACGGGTTCAAGTTGCACCAGGGGAGGTTTAGGCTGGACATTAGGAAAAAAATTTTCACTGAAAGAGTTATCAAACATTGGAACAGGCTGCCCAGGCAGGTGGTTCAGTCACCATCCCCAGATGTGTTTAAAAGTCGTGTAGATGTGGTGCTTAGAGACATGGTTTAGTGGCAGACCTGGTAGAGTAGGGTCAATGGTTGGACTAGATGATCTTAAAGGTCTTTTCCAACCTAAATGATTCCATGATTCTATTCTGTGACGGGGTTCAGGGACAGTCACAGCCATCCCCACTTGTGGGGAGAGGCTTCATCCCGCCAGCATGCCCGAAGCCGGGGAGCCATGAGCGTTCGGGAACTGCCAATATCTTCCAGGTGGAGAAATGAGTTAATTAAGAGGGGGGGGGGGGAAAGCTTTTTAGCAGGGGGATTTTGCCGCTGGGGACTGCAGCACTGCTCCCACTGCCCGATCCCCGCCGATGGAGGGGAAGTGAATTTTAGCATCCCCCCTCCATCGCTTGCCGTGAAGCCAGCAACACAGAAAACTTTCCAAAATAACTCCCCAGCTTCCCGTTGCTGGGCTCGTTAGAGCCCACTGTTAGGGCCACGGGTTGAAGCTATTCCAGGCGCGTCTGAGCAGGGCAGTTTCCGCCACCGTTAACAAAGCCCTTTGATTGCAATCCTCGCACTTTCATCCAAGCCATTAAGCCCTAATGTCTGATGTTTTTGTGCTTTTAGGCATTCGTATGTTAGATGGCGATGTAACAGATGTTGTTGAAGCGAAGTCGCTTGGCATCAGACCCGATTACATTGACATTTACAGCGCGAGCTGGGGGCCAGATGATGATGGGAAGACAGTTGATGGACCTGGTCTATTGGCCAAACAGGCTTTTGAGCATGGCATTAAAAAGGTGTGGATCCTGCAGTGCCCAGACGCACTCGCCCTCCCCCTCCTGCCCCATGGGGAACGCGTGCCGGGGCCACGGCCAGCCGGGGTCCGGTGCGGGGGACGGGCGGCTTGGTCCCCCAAGGCGATGCCAATGCTAGGGCTGGGGCGGGGGGAGGTGAATCATCTCTAATTTTTCCTAGTTTTCCCCGGCATCCCTAAGAGCTCCGGTGGATTTTGTGGCTGAGGGCGGTGACGGCGGGAGGTGCCCAGCGATGGCATGGCCCTGGCAGGACCCCTCGGCATGGCCGGCCCCGGCAAGAGCATCCGGCAGTGCCGACTGCCGGGCAGAGCCCCGGCAGAGCAGGCAGGCCCCAGGTTGAGTTGCGAAGCTCTGCTGAGATGAGAAACCCAAAGCAATTCTGGGGCAGGGGCGGGGGGGGTGGGCTTGCACCTCAAAATGTCCCCATGTGGGTGCTGGCACGGAGGGAAGTGGCCACGCGCCCCGGCATCTTCATCCCCTCTCCTTCACCCTTCCCAGGCCCCCGGTGTCCTCTCCTGGGATTCTCCATCACATTAAGCATTTTCCTGGTTTTCCACCCGGAGCGAGCAGCTGTGTCCTGGCCAGGGGGGACGTGGGTGCCACCGCAGGATCTGGGCACGGGGGCACAGGAAAAATTCAGATTATTATCCCTGAAGTCCTTCAGCGAGAGGAACTCAGCTGGTGTCACGTGTGATTGACAGCTGTCAATCCCCCCCTGGGGGTGCCCTGGCCTTCCTCGCCCCTTCTCTTTTTGGGTGCTTTTAAAAAAAATGCCCAATATTGGCTAAAAGCATCGGGAAAAAGACCTTTCTTGGCAGCTTGGTGGGCGCTGCGGGTAAGTGTCGCGGCAGCTTGGGGCTCTGCAGTGAGTGTCCCCTGGGTGCTTCGGTGAATTTGGGGTTGGGGTTTTGCTGTCGGCAGCCCCAGGCTGGGCTTGGAAAACCAACCCCCTGCTTCGCTCCCTGCCTCCACTCCTGCCTCTGCTGCCTCTTCTCGCAGCGTGCCGGGGTTGGGGGTGGCTGCGGGCTGGGGCGATGCAGCCCGCCTGTTATCTAAAAATAGGGTGGAGTGTTTTTCCCACTATTTACTTGATTTCCTGCCGGGGCGGTGAGCCTGCCGAGGAATCCATTGAAGTGCCGGGGAGTTCACGCCATGTAAATACAGGGGAACAAGCTGCTTTTTAGACCTTATTTTTCCATGCAGGAGCAAATGGGCAGCAGCAGGGTACTTGCCCGGCACAGCCCCACTGTTTTGGGATGCTTCTTTCTGTCTCCCAGGGGACACCAGACCCTGCCACCCCCATCCCTGTCCCCCCACTGCCACCCATGTTTGTGGCACCCACTATCCTGCATACACAGCTGTTAATTGCTAACTTCTTAAATAACGAGGAAAGCCACAAGCAGATAGTTATCCGCCACCTTTAGTCCAAGCAAACAGCTGTAACTGAGTTATCAATCCTTAAAATTGAGTTTTTAATGGAAACATTAAAATAACCTTTATCTATTAGCGATAGGACTGTGCTGGGGTAATTTATCATCTTGTTTCTTGCTCCTCCAGCCACACCTTATTAGTTTCTGAGCTAACGAGGGGATATTTATCCTGGGCTCTCATGGAGTGTCGTTGGGCACACACCCAAGCCCCGACAGCGCTGTGGAAGTAGGGAGATGCTGTGCATCCCGTATCCGACCGATGCGCTGCTGGGGTGAGCCAGATCGTCCCCAGCCTTGGCCAGGGAGGAATTCCCTGGTTTAAATGATGCCCAGATCCAGGTTTTATAGCGGCCAGGACCCCCTTCCTGGGATGGCGTTGGCTTAGGAGGACGGCAAATAAAGAAGTTGGGTCTTTGGGGTCTGCTTGTGGAAATCTTGGTAGTTGCCTGTTTGAGAACGAAGGGAAAGCATGTTCTATTCCAGTCCCAGGGAGCTGCAGTGCGCAGTGAGCTCTCGCTCTGCTGGGAAGTGCTGTCAGGTGTTAGATGTGCATTGCCGTAAGTGTCATTTATGTACCTGTTCGTGTCCTTGTGCAACTGTGCTGGCTCCGAACCCACTTCCTCCAGCGCAGCCCTGCCCAGGCATCCCGGGGATGTGGGTTGGGACCAGGACCCAGCAGCCTTTCTCGGCACCCGTGGCTGTGGGATGCTCGGGCTGCGGGATGCAAGGGAGGTCTGGGCTCCCTGTCTACTGATCCCAGTTGAAATCATTGCTGTGTCTCCGCACGCCTTTGGCGGTCGGTGCCTGGTTTTATTCCTCTGATTAGTGATTTAGGAAAGCCCTGGTTGCATGCAGCGGGGCTGGTCCTTGCAGATGGGTGGATTTAAGTGTTGGAGAGCTGGACGGTTGCTGCCTGCGCCAAGCACATGGGCTGGGATGTTGCCGCCTCGGAGACCCAGGCGGATCCCTGGGGAAGTGGGACTGGAGATGCCAGCAGCAGAGTTGGTGGGCTGGCGAGCTGGGTCGAGCTGTCCGTGACATGGGGCAGGGCAATGATTCCCTTTGCAATTGCGCTTTTTCTTGCAGAGCTCCAGACGGCTCTATTAAATCTTTGCTAGGGAAATACCCACCCAGTTTGGCTGGGAGGCAGCCCAGATAATGAAAACTTTCATAAAGTAAGGAAAGAGCCTGACTTAGCCTGTGTATCCAGAGGCAGGGTCAGCTCAGAGAGTCTCTGCCCCAGGAGGAGGGCGAGACAGGTAATAAACCATCCTTCTCCCCCGGCGCTTAAAACCCACAATAAATCCCAGTGAATTCCTCCAGAGCAAAGCTTCTTTTTTTTTAATAATTATTATTATTATTTTTTGTGGAGGAAGCTGCCGCAGAGCAGTGGGAGGGAGGTAAAAACACCAGATCTGCCCAGGCTAGCACCGAAATCTCTCTGTGGCAGGAGCAGCCGCGGGGAGGATGGGGCTGCTCTGCCGCCGTGTGCTTCCATCGCCTGCCAAGCCCGGCAGCGTGCCGCCCTCCCTGGAGAGCCCTGCCTTACCGGGCAGGGAAGAGAACCAGCCACTTCATTTCCTGTCCCAAACCCCCTTGGGTCACCAAAAAAATCCTGCCTTGGGACTGCAGCACCCTGTTTGTGAACCCCCATGGAGACAGGTTATTCCCAGGGGGTGTGGGCACCCTGGGTGCCCTGGCAGCGGTTCGGATGTGGGATGGAGGACGGAGTGGTTCTCCCCTGCGCTGTTGGCTTTGTTAGGGGCCCCTCATTGGCAGCGTGGCTGCCGCTGCCGGGCGGGATTTTCCCCTGGCTCTGGGGAGGTCCGGATGGCTGGCACACCCCTCCCACCCACCCCCCCAGTTCCCGGTGGGCTCCCACAGCTGTACCCTGTGGGGACGGCTCCATCAGATGTTCCTGCCAAGTGATGGGGAGGGGAGAAAAGGCCGGGATTGAATAATAAAAAACAAACAAAAGGATCCTAAAGGATAGGCCAGGGGAAGGTTTCTGAAGGTTTGGGTGGGTTCATGAGGGGCTTTGCTGGCTCGGGGTGAGGGAGACATAGGTTTTGGGAGGTTCTCTGCCAGTTCCTCCTGCAGGGCCATCCCTGCACCCTAGAAAGTGCTGCACTGGGTGTTAGTGCCTGGTCCAGGGGCTCTGAGTGCCCTGGATGTTTTCCCCCATGAGAGCCCACGGAAGATGCCAAAATCCCCATTGCCGGAGTCTCTCCTGTCCTCCTGGGGAGTCGCTGCCTGGAAAAACTGGGGCTGGCTGAGCCCAGGGGCATGTTTGCAGGTGCTGACCCAGGGGGCTGAGCGCTGGGCAGGATGGGACCCATCCTTCCACCCTAACCAAACCCTACCTCCTGACCCAACAACCAGGCTTACTGACGGCATCCCAGTGCCGGGGAGTGGGGAGGGGGGCTGCCTCTTCCTCCTCTCCATGCTGAGATGGCCGCTCATCCTGGACAAAAACCTCCTCTCACCCCCGTGTCCCCTCTCTGCCTCACAGGGCCGCAGGGGCTTGGGGTCCATTTTCGTCTGGGCATCGGGGAACGGTGGCAGAGAGGGCGATTATTGCTCCTGTGACGGCTACACCAACAGCATCTACACTATCTCCATCAGCAGCACCACCGAGAACGGCTACAAGCCCTGGTACCTGGAGGAATGCGCCTCCACCCTTGCCACCACCTACAGCAGTGGGGCTTTTTACGAGCGGAAAATAGTAAGTTTTACCCCAATGTCAAGTGTTGGGGGATGTTTTCTGTGTGTCTGGGCTGGATGATGTGTCCGTTGTAAGAGCCGGGTTTTGCTCATGCTTTTTTTTTTATGGTGGGGCCAAAATTGGTCTGGTCCTTGGGAAGAGCTCAGGGATGTGGCGTGTTCCCTGGTAAATGGGGGAAAGGGCTAGAGGATTGCAAAAATACCCGTGCAAATATTTCCCTGTTCCCCCAAAGTGCCCGCTCACTGTCCTGTGCTTATAAAAAGGGAATTTTGAGGATTTTTAGCCTGAGACAGAGAAAAAAGAGGGAGGATGGAGGTGTTTGGCAGGGATGTGGCAAACCCAACTGGGGAGCAGAGATTTTTTGGAGCCCAGGAATTGCCTGAAAGCGTGTGCATGTGCGGATTAGCCTGGCTTTCCCTGCCGCACGGGCTATATTTGCCCAGTCCCAACAGCTGCTGTGGTTTCATCACAGCAAGGCCTTTTGTTACAGACATCCCTGTGCATCAGCCAAACCTCAAACCTCGGGCAGTAAAACATCACCCACCGGCATGGCACCTTATCCAACCCAGGAGGGAGTTTTCCACCCAAATTAGTTTTTTGACAAAAAATGTGGGGTTTTTACAAGTCTGTCTCTTTTTTTAAGTTCAGGAGTGATTTGTTTGGCCCCTAAGAGATTAATTCCCAGCCAGGAAACAGAATCCAAGTGCCATTTTCATGGCGCTCAGGAGCATTTGCATGGCTGAGGCCAGCACCAGTCCAGTGCTGCTGGAGCATTGCTGGGCAAAAAACCAGCTTCCAGGGGCACCTCAAGGAGAAACTGGGTTGCATGTGCCCCCCACCCCCGGCAAAAAAATATCACCAAATTAACTCAAAACCCAGGAGCCTTTTAAAAATGTAACCAACTGAGCATCTCTTTGCCCACCTCCTCTCTCCAAGCTTTTGGTACCCAAGCATTGTGCTCTGCCCTGAAATGAAAAAGCTGGAAATATATTCTTTTTTCCCCCCCTTTGTTTTTTTTCCCCATGCAAGTAGAAATTCTTGCCTGACACCAGGAGCTGGAGCTTTTAAGGAAAGCATTTAATACGGTGCAGCTCAACATGCACCCATGGGTGCAGACACCCGCCAACCCTGCCTGGCTCGCACCACTCTATATGTGGCTTTTCCTCCAGCTGACCTGCTGCAAAATTGACTTTTCTCCCCTTTCAAACAGTTCTTGGACCTTTGAGCAAAGCATAATATAAGCAGGGTTTTTTTCTCATGTGCAAAATGTGTCTGCTGCCCACTTCTTGGGTCTTGGAGCATCCCAATGGCACGGGAGCCATGGCAGGTTTAGGTACCCGCAAGCTCAGCTCCCTGCTGGCAGCATCCCAAGGAAACCCAGGATGCTCGATGGGGTAACGCCTGCACCGGCAGCATCTCTGGCAGTGCAGGGCTGCAGCTCCTCTCTCTGCAGGTCACCACGGACCTCCGGCACCGCTGCACGGATGGCCACACCGGCACCTCTGTGTCCGCCCCCATGGTTGCAGGCATCATCGCCTTGGCTTTGGAGGCAAAGTAAGTGTAACCTCACCACCGGCTTGCGGGAGGATGTTTCCAAATTTAGTAGCTGGTAAGCAAAACCAGAAAGAAAAAAGGTGGGTTGTTTTTTGGGATTTTTTTTCCTCTGGAGCAACTCAAAATGGGGCAAAGTTATTCTAAATTGCTCCTTTTTGGCAAGGTTTGATACAACATTGTTGTTTTGCATCTAATCTTCCTGCAGGTATTTTATTGAGCTAATTCTTCACTTGTTGCCATCTGTTGAAAAGTTGGGGTTGGTGAGATAAGTCAGGCTTTTCATTTGGCGCATTGAAACCGCTGACAGCCAGCTCCAACAGGAGTTTTATAAATACTTCCTGGAAAAAAAATGTCAGAAAACATCACAGAAAATGGAAAATGTCTGTAGAAGTGATGGTTTTTAGCAAGTGTTTCATTTCTAGGGGAAAAAGACTACTTTTGCATAATGTCAAAAACCCACGTGGTGTGACCAGCAGCGACACGCTCCCTGGTTCAAATGAACTGCTCTTTGCCTCTTGTCCCCATTCTGGTCCCCCAGTCCAGGAGCAGCCCCTGTGGGGGACCAGGCTCATCCCTTGGGCATCCCCATGTTGTTCCATGGAGCATCTTCTCATGAGCTTCTCACTATTATTATTATTATTTTTATGGGGTGGAAATAAAATTAAGGCTGCGAATCAGCCTCAGGGCAGCATTGCGCTCGCGTTCGGGGATGGCAATTGCAGCATGTTGGCTCCAGTCCCTCTCCTCCGGTTTAATCCCAGCGCCCAGGTCGGGTGAGCCTGTTTCTGGAGATGCCATTTTCATTACAAATATATTAAGAGCTTTAGATGTAATTTTTGAATTGTTTAGCTGAGGCATAAAACGCAACATTAAGTACCAGAGCTTGGTGCTCAGGCACTCCATTATGATGAGAAGGAATAAATTGAATTTCTTTTCTTAAATGTTGCTCAAGAGCAAGATAAATCCCAGCTCGAGATGCTGAAGAACTGACTGTAAGAAAAACATGGAAAATTCTTCAGCAATATCCCTGGGCAGGGGTCCTGGGGGGAGCTCGAAAGCGCACAGTGCTCAGTGTCCTGCATCCTGAACACACAAAGCTCATGCAAACCCAGCCTAAGGAGGGGTTTTGGAAACACTTTGGGTTTCATTTTTTCTGTTAAATGAGCAACCCAGGGTTTTTTCTAGAAATTTTTGCTGTTATTCCTATAAATGGAAGGTTTGCTCAGGATGTGCTTCATTCTCTATCTCCTACAAGAAAATGGGGAAAACCTTCTTGATTTGCTCTAGTTATACCTCAGAGCAGGAGAACTAAATACCCTTGGCCAGGAATAAATCCTGCAATGCCTCTGGGCACGTGGCATCCCTCCCTGGGGAACCCCCTTCTGCTGGGGCACCCCAAGTACTGGGCAGCCTCCAGGCAGGGTGTTATCATTTAAATCATTGATTCATGCACTTTTGGAGCAGGAAAGAGGGTTTTTTGTTTTTTTTTTTTAACCTAATGGAGGTCCCTGCTGCTGCTGGAAATACTGGAGGCAGCAGAGCCATC
This sequence comes from Burhinus oedicnemus, assembly GCA_008921705.1. Classification (NCBI taxonomy): domain Eukaryota; kingdom Metazoa; phylum Chordata; class Aves; order Charadriiformes; family Burhinidae; genus Burhinus; species Burhinus oedicnemus. Next base: position 294,744 of record VFFE01007033.1, on the reverse strand, counting down.
CCATGAGCCATGTGTTGTTGCAGCCCCCTGCTCACCTGGAGGGATGTCCAGCATCTGCTGGTCAAAACCTCGCGGCCGGTGCACCTGCGGGCAGCTGACTGGAAGACCAATGGCGCAGGGCATAAAGGTGAGGGGCCATGGGGTGGAGGTGATGTGGTGAAAATGGCCACTGAAGGAAAATAATGGTCTCCAGAGCTTCGCTCATGGGAGTGTTCACCCTGGGTGGCCACTCTCACCTGCCCTGGGGGGCTCCTACCACCAGGCTGTTGAGCAGAGGGAAGAGAGGCCAGCAATTCATGGGGTGGGAGGCTTGGAAGCCTTTCTTGTTGGAGGGTCTCCTGAGCTGCATTGTTGCTGCTTCTTTCGGTGAGCTGCTTCCAGCAATGGGTTTTCCATGGTGCCAGTGTGGATTTGGGGTGTAACTTGGGCACGGTGATGAACTCCGCGTGTTGGAGCACCTCATACCCCAACAGGGTCAATGCCATGTCTTCCCCAATGGTTGAAGGATGCTCTACCAAGCACCAAGAAGTTGCTCCTGGCCCCTGCTTGGAAGGCAGTGGGTTTCTCAGTCTTCTGTCTTTCCAGTTAGCCATCTATATGGCTTCGGTCTGGTGGATGCAGATGCTATTGTGGTGGAAGCCAAGAAGTGGAAGGCAGTCCCTCCCCAGCACGTCTGCGTGGGAAGCCTGGACAGGGTGCCTAAGTGAGTGTTGTAGGGTGGGGGGGGGCTGTCCCGGGGCACGTGGACGCTTGGAATGAGCTTTGGCAGAACCGGCTTTTGCAGTGCAAAGGCTCAGCTGCTGTCCCAGCATTTGGAAAGGCAAATTAGGAGTCGGGGTGGCCAGGACAAGCCCGTCTGCAGGCAAGGTGATGTTCATAGATTTTACGATCAGAGCAACCTGCACCATCCACCCCAAGGTCTGTTTATTGACCTAGAAGTGCCCACCCGGGGTCTGTGCCTCGGTGAGGAGTGGGTCCTGCAGGGGCTCTCCAGGACCAGGTTTGATGGCAGGTGATTTACTCCTGCCCCTTCCACGCTTTTGGTTCCCAGATGGGTGATCAGCAGGGATTTTTTGAGGGCTGACAGTGCTGCTTGCCATTTTGGAAATGGCTTAGGGAGGCCTAAACCAACTTGTCCACTGGGTCCTACATGAGTGGTGATGGGTTGGGCTCTCCTCCCTCTTCCACCAAACACCTCGTCTTGATGGAAGACACCAAAAAAAGGTGCTTTGTTGCAAAGGTTCCCAAATTTCCTGTGCCTGGCATCTCTTTGAATTTGGCTTCAGGTTCAAACCAGCTTAGGTTCACATCTTATCCTCAGTAGGTCTGTCTCTGCTAGGTTAAAGGGTGGGATCAGGGATCTGACCAAATGGACCCTCCTGGTTTACCACTGCCTGGCTGTAGAGCAAGAGAGTTGTTCATCAGACAAGCGGTGCCTTTGGAAGACTCGCGTAAGCAAAGCAGGAATGAATTTGGAGCCAAGTGTGTTCATGAAACTATTTATCTGATACAGACACTAATTACAACCCAAAGAGGAACGCTGCACTGATAATTATAATAAAGCAGCGCCCTTGCAGCCCATGAGGCATAGATCTTAGAGGCTGTTCAAACCCATCGCGTTACCATTGAGCAATTCAGCAAATTCCCGTGTTAGGACACTGTATTGCAATGGAGGATGAGATAATTTTTGCCATGAAGCAGTACGAGACTGGGTTCAAACTGGGTGTCCACGCTGCTGGGAACCGGAGCGCGCTGCTGGCCCTAGTGTGACGTTCTGCCCGTCCCCGGCAGGTACATCCGAGCAGACCACGTGCTGCGCGCCAGCACTGTCAGCAGCGCCTGCGCTGAGCACCGCGACCAGCGCGTGCTCTACCTGGAGCATGTCGTGGTGCGACTCAGCATCTCGCACCCGCGCCGAGGCGACCTCCAGATCAGCCTCATCTCTCCAGCGGGGACCAGGTCACAGCTTCTTGCCAGGAGGTAAGAGCGGCTGGAACCAGCATGTGTCTGGGATGGACAGTGTCCTCATTTAGGGGGTTGCTGCAAGTTTGCTCGGGTTTTTTGGGAAGGTAGAGGGCATGCTGGGGTCTCAGCTGCAGGAGGGCTCCGTGCAAGGGTGGGTGCACAGATCCCTAAAATCCTTACTTACTAATCTTTTCCGATTAAATAAGACATCGGAAGTCACGCTTCTTGATGCACAGCATTACTGTTGCAGGGTGTTTGACCACTCCAACGAGGGGTTCAAGGGCTGGGAGTTCATGACCGTCCACTGCTGGGGGGAGCGGGCAGCGGGGGAGTGGACCCTGGAGATCCACGACACGCCATCCCAAGTGCGCAACCCTGCGGTGCAAGGTAAGGTCCCCCAGCACCCATGTCCCCCCAGCGCCCGCCAGTCCCTCTCTCCACCAAAGCTCTTTGCAGGCTGCTTAGCTTGGCTGTAACTTTTTCTGCGAGTTTTATTATCTTCAGCAAAACTGCGTTGCCCAAATTTTTCAAAAACGGGAATAAAACTTCAGCACAGGAGGCTGCCGGTCTGGCTGAGCTGGGAGTGGGTTTTCTCCCAGCAGCAAATGCACTGCAACCGAGAGCGAGGTTTCCAAAATTAAATCATAATGAGTCAAAACGAGGAAACCCGAGAGCTGTAATTGTTGTTTGTTTGTTTTGCTTCACTGCTGGGACATCTGGCGCGTGGGCTGGTTGTGCAACGGCGCAAGGGGATGATGCCCCTCGGGCTGCAGACTGACGGACATCCTCTCCGGGCTGCCACCACACTGGCAGGGGGTGGCTGGGCTCAGCCTGGTCCCCTGCATGTCCCCAATCCCACCGTGTGTCCGCCCCCTCCCCAGCTTGGCCGCCTGCTCCCTGACCCCTTCCCGGCAAAGGAGTTGGGCTGGCAGGATCCATCCCCGCTGGGAAGAGGCAGCCGCCTCGCCGGCTGGTGGCAGCAGGGCATGCAGCATCCTGCCTGGGGCTGGTGCACATCACGGGGGTGTTAAAATCCACACGATCATTGATAAGAAGCCAGGAGTATATTAAAAATCTCTCCCACGCGACTTTCTGGCAGGACGCGCACGTGGGGGTTCATTGTGCCAAAAGTGTTTCTGTTTGCTGGCTTCACCCAAAATCTTTTGAACTTGGAGGAACAGCAGTGAAGCGCCCACGGAGCTGCTTTTCCCCCTGTATTTACGGTTCACGGCGGGTGTTTCTGAGCCCCTCGCGGGTGCCAGGGCTTGGCTTCACCCGGCTTTGCAAAACAAAATGCAAACGAGTGCATTAAGTCACCTGTCCTCAAAGGGTCTGCACCGGGTTTGAAAGGAGAGAGGGCAAAGAGGGACGATGCTCCCAGCCCGCGGCAGAAACAGGGATTAAATGTTAATTTAAGGCAATTGAATTAAACCAATTAAATTGGTTAATTTAATACCAATTAAGTACTCTGGGTGTCCTGTCGCTGGCACTGCTGCATCCCCAGCATTAGCCCCATGCAGCCCAGGCTTTCCTCGTGCGGGACACTTTAGATTTAAAGCAAACTTAATTCGCTCGGCGGAGGCGCGCGGCTGAGCTCTTGCCCAGCTGATGCCACCCGAGCTCACCCCTTTGCAGGCTCTGCTCCATCTTGCAGCAGGTGGGTGCTCTCAGGGCTTTTGGAGAGCCAAGGGATTTGGGTGTTGGAAATTTTAAGCCCTTCCTGGAAATGCAGGGATTAGTGGTTAAAGCCGAGCATGCCACAGGCGTGAAGTGACTCACGTTGATGGGGAATTGAAAGAAAAACAGTGTTGGAAAGAAGCAGCAGCATTTTTGGACCCCCTTCCCAAAGCTGCGTGGGGTGGGGAAGACCCTGGTGTGAGACTAAGGCCGTGGGGAGTCCCCATCCCCTGGGTGCTGCACAGGCTCCGGTAGCTCCCGTGGTGTTTCAGGGGACACTAAGCTCAGACCTGTGACATGACGGGTAGGAGGGTGGCTGGAGCAACAGCAGCAAGAAATAATCTGGTGTGTGACAGGTGGCTTTTATCAGACAGAAATCATCCTCCATTATGGAGCTTTTAAAGTTACTGGTTCTCTCCACAGGTTGGGTACGGTGATGCTGCGGTTCGTCAGATGAGTTATAGTGTAAAATAATCCCTTGTAGGTGCCTGAAACAGCTGCATTTGTGCAGACTGGGAGCTCAGGGGCTAGGGAAGATTTCTGGGTGTTCGTTGTTTTTTTGTGTGTTGTCATGCGCGTGGAGAAGCCCTGATGGTCTGGTCCACCCTCCTCCTGTTTCCCCCAAAGCCGGGGCTGCGCTGTGGGGTCTTCCGGGGAGGAGCAGGATGAGGAGCGAGATGGGTGACGTTGTGCCTGCCCCACAGGGAAGCTGAAGGAGTGGAGCCTCCTCTTCTACGGGACGGTTGAGCACCCCTACACAGTGCTGGGTGGCCCCCAGTCTCGTGGGAGGATGCTGGAGGTGCCGGCATCAGAGATGGAGCCGTCGAGAGCCGCCTTCCTGCAGAGCCAGGTGGAGGTGGCGGAGGAGGAGGAGGAGTACGCGGGTAAGCGCTGGCTGAGCTGCCATGTCGTCGTCCCCAAAGTATCTGGGAAAATGCCAACCAGGGGAGCCATGAGGCTTCATCCTGCCCGGGGCCAGGGCGGGCTGGGAGGAGCGGTGCCTGCGGCCAGCGTGGGGCAGCAGGATGGCGAAATTAGAAGGCAGCAAAACACCCCATCCCGGCGCTCCCGCCACAAATTGGTAGTGCAGCTGTCTGAGGAGTAAAAAAAAGCTCCTCTGCCCACTTTCCCCCCGGCTCTGGCGTGGGCACGGATGGGCGTCCCCGCTGGTCCTTGAGGAGTGGGTCTGGCCCCTTTTTCGAAGCTGCTCCTGCATGAGGGTGTTCAGCTGGAGGATGGTCGGGTGCGATTCGTGCCAGGGAGGACGAGCTGGAGGAGAGGCGGGCACCCGGAGGATAGGTAGATAGGAGGCGAGCTCCGTAGGATAGATAGGGTAAGATACATATATAAAATCTATAAGGTAATAGATATAGAATAAGATAGGTGGAGGGTCCCCAGCCCCTTCCCCGCGTCCATCTGTCCAGGGAGGGTGTGCTCAGAGCATCCTGGCAGTGGGCTCTGGGGGTTGCTCAGCCTCTCCCCCAGCTGAGCTGGTCTTTCCCTCCCCAGGTCCGTGCCACCCCGAGTGCGGTGACCAGGGCTGCGACGGCCCCAGCGCTGACCAGTGCTTGAACTGCATCCACTACAGCCTGGGCAGTGTGAAAACTGGCAGGTGAGGGGTGGTGGGGTGTCCCTGCGGGGTCCCCGGGCAGCAGCAGTGCCTTTCCCCAGGGCTCGCACTGCAGCAAGGGTGATAGTTGTTTGCACAGAGAAAGAAGAGTATGAGAGATAAAAAGGAGGGAGGAGGAGTCATGGAGATCCCTGCCCTGGATTAGGGTATGATGGGGTGGGGGACACCGAGCTGGAGAGCCCTGGAGGTCCTTGGCCATGTAATCATGCTGGGGAAGAAGCATTGGCTTCACTGGCTGGGGTCACCCACGCCCAAGGGGCAGCTAGCTGAGGTGCCAAATCACTTCTGGAATTGAGGTTTCCACTTCTCAATCTCTTGGGCTGGCACAGGGAAAGTTTACCCATAGACAAGGTTGCCGGCCAAGAAATGCCCTGGCTCTTTATTACAGAGCCATGACATTCAAGACATCCTAAATCTTAGAATCATAGAATCATTTAGGTTGGAAAAGACCTTTAAGATCATCTAGGGGGATGCTCAGAAGTAAATGAGCCCAAATCACCGCCAAGGCTGAGGGATGCCCCAAATGCTGCGGGTGAGGGGACGGCAGCGGGTGCCAGGCTGCCTGGAGGTGTCCGGGTGTTGGCACCAAAGCCCGGGCGCTCTCGGTTCCTTCCCCAGGATGTGCGTGAGCTCGTGCCCCGTGGGGTTTTTTGGTGACAAAGGTGCCCGGAGGTGCCGCCGGTGCTACAAGGGCTGTGAGCGTTGCGTTGGGAGGGGACCGACCCAGTGCACGGCATGCAAGCGGAGCCTCTACCATCACCAGGAGATGAGCACCTGTGTGGTGCTGTGTCCACCCGGGTTTTATGCCGAGGAACGTAAGGATGTTTATCACTTGTGAGCTGTAGCATGAGGATATGTAGGGGTTGCGTCTATTTTAAGTGCTGTGGGAAAAAACACCTTGATTTTTGAGTATTGGCTTTGAATTTCCCCCCTCAACCCACTTTGCATGGTGAAGGGAGGAGGAAAACCTCTGGGTGTTCAAAGAGGGTGGTGCAAAGCAGAGGCACTCAACTCAGCTCTTAATTAGGAGACTGTAATTAATGATCTTAGCTGCTTGCGAAGCGTATTTCTTCTTAGCAAGCAATGACAGGTAAGTTCATCTGCAGTAGCAGGGACCTGTCAGGGGGGAGGACATGCCTCTCCTCCCTGGGGAACTGGTGCTGGGGTGCAGTGGGGCTTTGCGGCTCTGACTGCCGCTTGCAAATCACTGTCCGGGTTTTATTCTCCCTGCCTTGCTTTGTTTTTTGAAAGGTCAGAAACGCTGCCTGAAATGTCATCAAAGCTGTAAAAAATGTGTCGGCGAAGCAGACAAATGTACTGCATGCAAAGATGGATTCAGGTAAAATACCAGCATGGGAGGAATTTATACCTGCAGCATTGGTACCTGTGGTTTAAATTTGGGAAAACCAATGGGAAATCAGGGTGTGCATTAGTTAAAGACCCAAGATCCTGCTTCCATGGTACTACAGCTGTGGCACAGAGTACTGGAGGTCTGGGAATTTAAAGGTAGTGCTTCATGTCCCTTTCTTAGCTGAAAAGCATGATTTAAATTTAACTGCCTTTTGTCCAGTGCTTGCAGGGTGGTGGGTAAGTGCTGTGCTGCAGGCTCAGAAGTGCTCGTCCAAATTTGGTGACCTGCGACCAGAGCAGCTCCCAGCGTCACAGCATCTAAAATGGGGGGGGATAAAAGCAATGAAAACGTTTACACCATGCGTTGCGAAGTGCACCTTTGCTCCTGAGTCTCAGGTGACTCCGTCGGAGCCATCCCAGCCAAACAGGACGCTTGGTTTTGCTCACCTGGCAGAGCTGGTACCAGGCTGAGATGTTCTAGGCAGGCTGAAAACGTTCCTTGCAAGTGCAGAAACCCTTTCCTCAGCTTCACCCGCACTGGAAAATTTTATCCGATGTACCTGTTGAGTGGGCCTGGTATAGGATGGACAAGTGGGTGCAGGTGGGGCAGCCCCGACCCCGAAAGGAGCACCGGATGCCCTTGCTGCTGGCCCCATGGCTCCTGCGGGATGCAGAGCCCAGCCACGCTGGCGAGCAGCATCAGCACTGGGAAGAAGCTGTTTTCCATCCCCAAGCTCACATGGAAGTAGGATCCTGTAGTGTTTTGCTTCGCTCAGGGACTGTAAGCGGGCCAGAGCCACGGTGTAGCAGCGAGGCTCTCTCAGACAAGGAAATTGCTGCTGCCAGAAGATTATCTGCTCCCTCAGAAAAGCAAAACTGGAGGCACTTGTCAGACATAATCCGCACGGTGCTTGCTTTTTATTGTCCAATATCCTTTTAAACCGGGACTTCAAATCATCCCTGCCACGGTGAAGCAGCACGGGTCCAGCCACGGCACTGAACCAATTTCCTTTTATTCCGGGGAGCCTCACAGTGCAAAAGGTCTTTGGGAGAGCCTGGCTGGCTGCCCATGGGAAAAAAATAATTGTATTTCCTCCTGGATAGTTAATTAAGGAACCTGCAGCCATCCCTTTGGTCCAGGTGGGACTTATTTCTCCTGAAGCACTGGCTGGCTTTCCGACGCCTCCTGCGCTGCAGGCTGAGGCTGCTGTCGGGCACTGGGGGATGCGGAGATGGGGACGGGCTGTGTTGAGTCCCCAGAGCCTGTAGCTTCGGGTACAAACGTTCTCTCTGCTTTCCTGGCAGCCTGGCAGGAGAGACCTGTGTGCCAGAGTGCCAGCCTGCCATGTACCTCAGCCGGGAGCCCCGGAGGTGTGAGACCTGCCCTGCCGGCACAGGTATATCCTTCACCCCGCAGCATTCCCATGCAAAACCCCAAAACCCTCGTGCATCAAGAGCCAATGTCCATGATCCCCACCCCAAGCCAAGGCAGAGCATGCTGGCAGGGAAGCGATCCCAGTTCTCCAGCACATCCCGTGAGTTGTTATGAATATTACTGGGAGTAATATTCATATTAGAAAGGTTTTTAGGGAGTTTTTCCATTTTTATTAGAGCCATTCTTTATTTCCCCGATTCCTCTGAAGCCAGGTGCTTTAGTTTAATAAGGTTGCGGGGGAGGCCATAAAACCCTCTTGGAGTGACGGAAGATGGCTTTGCAGCATATAAAAATGTCAGGCAGCTGAGGTGTGTTATCCCAGCCGCCCCGCGGGGCTGGACTGGTCACTGCTGGCTTCCCCCCACTGCCCAAAGTCGCTTGGTGTTCCCTTTAAATCCTGCCTTTTTCGCTTCTTGAAAGTCCAATTATTTTCCATTGTTAATGTTTGCGTCTGCCCTCAAAATCATCATAGATCTGATGATAATATGATCTCTAGACAATTCGTGTTCAGTGGTGTGAATCTCATCTATCATACATGGGCAATTTCCTAAGACTAAATCCAAAATATTTATTGATCTTGTTGGCAAGCGTGGAAGGGAACGGGCTCTTAATCCCTTAAGAAAATTACTTCCCTTCTAATTCTTATTCCAGTCAGTGTAAATGTACTTCACCACAATTATTTTTCAAGCCTTTTTTTGGTCGTCTTTTCCTGCGTAACCATTTCTCAAGCCTGGTGCATGGAAGGCCTCTAATAATACCCCCTCCATCACCACCGTTTGCCGTCCAGCCACAACGCACCGGCATCAGAGCAGGGCCCTCTGCCTTCCCTGCTCCTCTCCTGAGCCCATCCCTCCTCCAGCTCCTCTGCAGCCTGATTTAGCATCTCTTTTTCCACATTTTACCTTGCATAGGGTGGGAAAGCTAAACCAGTGCGTGCTTGGGAGTGGTGGCTGATGCCCCTGTGGCTCTGCAGAGGGGCAGGACGCTGGGATTTTTGGGACAGGGGATGAGTTTTTTGAGATGGGAGCTGGGTTTTTTGGGGTGGGAGCCAAGCAGCCACGCAGGACCCTGGTGGCACAGCAAGCAATTTGTTCACTCCCAGGCACAGAGTGGAGCCGGTGCCCTCCCCCCCCATCTTGCATGGGGCTGCAGCCACGCTGCTGCGACGTGGCTCCTTGTCTCCAAAATCACCCACATCACCTGTCCTCTCCCCTGTCCCTGCAGGGCCAGGCAAGGAAGACTGTGCACCCTGTGGCCCCGAGGCCCCTGCACCCCACTGGCACTGCGTCCCCGCTTGCCATGAGGGCTTCTACCCCGCCGACAGCCATGGGCTGCCCAACAAAGTCTGCAAGAGGTACATTGACCTGCCTGATCGCAACCAGAGCAAAGCCGGGACAGATGGGAAGAGCTAGCAGCGATGATAAAAAAAAAAAAAAATGCTGAAAACAGCTCACAGCTGGAGCTGTTTACTAGGGAAATTAAAATAGGGATGAGGGAGCCAGGGCAGCCGTGGGGCTGGACCCCACACGCCCCTGCCCTATAGATTTAAGGGCGGGGAAGCTGCACGCTCCCCTGCTGGAACCAGCCAGCCAAGGTGGCTTAGGGCTACGGTGGAAGGGGCTCAGCCCCAGCCCCAGGCTCTTCGGAGCATGTGTGGGAGGAATGAGGAACGGTGATGTTTAGGCAAATATTCCAGCCTTCAATCAAACCTGCTCCATTCGCCCGGCGGCCGTGTTGGAGGAGCGTTCGCCCGCTCTTTGGCCCAGCATGGGGGCTGTGTGCAGGAGACTGGGAGATGCCGGGAGGCAGCAATTTGCTCCCACTCGCCGGCACTCTGTGCTTTAAGTGGGGAGTGGGAGTGGATTCAGCCTCATTAAGGTGAACATGAAAGAGAAGGATTAAAGGTGACTTGGGAACATGCAGCACAGTGCCTGCCTGCCCAGGGTTTCGCTCACCCACGCTGGCTATCCAGCGGGGAGGAACAGGGGTGCAGCATCCCTTCCCAGGGATTTTGGGTACAGTCTGTGCAAGCCACCATCCCCAGGCAGGAAGCACAGCTGATGGGCAAATGGGTAGGAGCAGTACAGATTCCTCTCGCAGCCCTTTTTCTAACTGGGATTGCTGGGAAGAGAGGTGTATGTCCTGCTGAGCTTTCCCAACAGGCGAGTGTTTTTGGGATATCACTAGTTATCACCGAGGATCAAGCTGGCACCATGGAGCCCATTTCTCGCAGGGCTTCAGTAACTTTTCAAGCTTCAGATTCACCATTTTCCACATGCTCCAGTTCGGTCTAGATGTCACAGTGCCAGCAGACACATTTTTCTGGCCAATGGCCCATTTCAGATGGCCAGGGTCGGGGTCTCGGTGCCAGTTCAGGCCACGGCAGGGTCTCTGTCCCCAGGTGTGATGACCACTGCTCAGCCTGCGAGGGCTCCAGTGGAAACTGCCTCAAGTGTAAAGAAGGTTTCAGCCTCCTTGGCGGCTCCTGTGTAACAAATGAAACCTGCACCAATGGTAAGTAGTTGTGGCAGAACCGCTGGCACTGTAGTGTTTCCCCAATAGCAAAAATGAGGGTTTTGGGGGATTCCTTTCAGAGCAGAAAGCTGAAAGCGCTGCAGCTCCTGGGCTTGCTGGGGCGCGGCTGCAGCGAGCCGGGCTCTGGCTGTGGTGGGCAGGTGGCTTACCTGGCAGAACTGCTGGATGTCTGCCTGTTGCTCAAATGCATCCATGCGTTTTTATTTCATTATAGTTTAGTCTTGGGGCTAATTCTCCCACTTGCTGCAAAGCTGCTTTATTCCTTCATTAAAACCATGTGAAAGATGCCCTTAAAAAGCAACTCCTTTTCAATTCTCTCCCCTCCAACACTGGAACGAATTGCACCGCCTGTTACGTGCAATGTTTGTTTATTTAAAATGTTAATCTGCTCTCATTTTCTCTTGTTCCTCGCCTCGGCCTTCCAGCTGACAAGACTTTCTGTGAGATGGTGAAATCAAACAAGCTCTGTGAAAAGAAGCTGTTTGTGCAGTTCTGCTGTCAGACGTGTCTTATGGCCGGGTAAAGTTCAGCGGCTGTATCCATCCAGGACTTCCACCAACTGCCAGCCCAGTTCTGCCAAATGTTTAGGACAAAAGTTTATTTTTTCAGCTTTGGGAGAGTTTACATGGTGCTGTCAAGCATTTGCTCGTAAGTTTGATAGCTTTAATATCACTGTCAGTGCGTTTCTATAGCAATATGTTAAGCAGAGATTGGCTCATACCCTGAACGATCAGGTCCTGAAAGGCAGCAGACAAGTGGTGATATTAATACTCTCAAACACTCCTCGTGAGCAGGGACCAATGCATGATCCATGTACACACGCTTGGCTCTTCGCAGAAATCCTACTGATCTCCCCGCTCCGAGCGGCTGGCAGGAGCCCTCGCTGCAAAGGATGCAGGACTTTACACATCTGCGAAGAAAGAGCCATTTCTGGCCCAATTTTTGGTACCCTTTTCTGCTAGGTGACGGCTGATATAAACCTACATTGCAAACGGCCGGCGCCGTGCTCTGTACATAAGTAAAACGATGAATTAGGTGGTTCCCAGAGCGGTGCCCTAAAGCCCACTCTGGCACTCCTGTTCGGATTTGGTCAGTAGCTGTTTCTTTCTGGCCGTGGCAATAACTGGAGATTTGAGGACCAAAGCGAGAGCTGATCCACGGGGCTCTGCAGGCGTGTCAGCCCAGCGAGTCCAGCAGGGCTTTGCCCTGCAGGTAACTGCAGGCAGGCAAAACTCACGTGCCTACAAGGGAGTCTTACAGACTCGGGGGGATTCATTGGCACGGACTAGCCTGTGGGGTCACAGCCTTACCATGCAATGTATTTCCCTCTTGGAACTGCTAGTAAGTTGCTGCTTAATTCAGTTCTGGAACGAGCTAGATCCTTCCTCTAAATGAGATGTTGTCCCAGTTAATTTTTTCTGGCATTTTGCGTTACGATCCTTCTCCTGTTTTGCTGGGTATTACCCTTCTCTCTCAGAAAATCCTCCTGTTCATGGCAGTGATTTTTTTCTTGGGCATCTGTTTCCAAAAGAGACGTTCCAGGGGTCCAGCCAGGAAACTTAATTCTACAAAGCCCTTCCCCGAAACAAACCTTTTCATGCTCTCCCTTAATAGTAAGTCATGTGGTGTTTATATAATTGTGTTTAAACTATCCTTGGCTATGTTGTTTTACAGATTTTTTAAAAATAACTTATACAATCTTTGGGTTTTTTCTCTGTGGACTATTTTTTATATGGGAGTGGGGAATCTCTTTGTCTTACATCCTTCTCCTTTTCCCCTCTCTGACCTTGCAGAGCCCCTCTTTGCACCAGATGTATGTAAACACTCTTTCCTACGCTGCATGTTCTGATTTTCATTGTTAATAGTTTTAACGAGTTCAACCTTTTGCCAATGAAATTCACAGTACGAATTGTCACCAGTTCCTCACGGAGCTGGGATAATCCCGGCTTGGTTTCAGTCGCAATGACACACACCCTGCCTGGGCTTGCCCGCTAGAGCTTACCTCAGCCAGGTGAAGGTGGGAGAGCCACAGCGTCACCGGTCCTCACCTGCCTGGACCAAACCCAAGGAAAGATGGAGCTTTGGTGAACTGACCTTTAAGTTAATAAACTATTGATCTCCCCTGACAAATGAATCTGTGCTTTTTCCAAATTCATGCAGCCACCATCCCAACCAGAGGCAGGGCAAGGCAACGATGCACCACACGTCTTTATTTTGCTGGATGAAGCAGCTGTCCTGGCTGGAGCTCCTGAGCAGCCCAGAGCACCTGTGGGAGAAACAGCTCAGGAACAAAAACCTCACATTTGTTCTCATAAAGGTCTTTTACCTCCAGAGGAAACTCATATCCCAAATATACTCCCTGTGCCAGACTGGGCTGGTGCACCCAGGGCCGTCTGGCTGGGGTTTGGGGCTGTGCTCGGGCACAGCTGGGCATATTCTCCAGTTGGGGAGAGAGCGCAACATGCAGCGATGCATCTGCAGGTGGATGAACTGGCAGGGGAGCTCACTCCCCTCTCCCACCTGTACACGGAGCATCCTGCGGCCCCCACTGCAGTTTGCAGCCGCTGTGAACCACAGGGTGACCTTCCCCCTTCGGCTGGCTGGGGAAGGAGAGGGGCCGCTGGTGTGTCACGGAGCTGAGGGAGCTGTGGAGGCTTTTGTTTGTTGTGTTGGTTTTCCAATGTCTGACCGCGGGCCAGGGGCCCAGGGTAGTGCCTGGATATCTGGATGTGAGCTTTTTAAGTGTGAACAGAAGAAAAGAACTGAGTCCTCCCATGAGGGAAGATCCTTTCTCAGAGCTGTGCTGCTGTGGGCTCGTGTGTCTTACAGATCTTCACATTTATCAGATGATGTGAATTAAGCAGATGATTTATCACAAACCGTGATTCCTTCTGTTGCTCCAGGATTCCCCTTTCGGTCTTGGGCCAAACCAGGGGTCAGAAGAGGGGTGAAATTCTCCTGGCTTCTGCCCCTTTGGTTGTAAAATAACACACTTTCATTTCTGTTGCTGTGTCACACAGTCAGAAAACGGGAGCTGTGAATCAGGAGTACTGCGTCAGCTCTGCCTTTTCAGCTCTCTGGCTCACAGCGGCCTGCCTCTACATACTGCTCACTGGTATATTTAGATGTACTGAAATGCTATTAAAAAAAAAAAAGTCTACCCTTACATCCTTGGCATAACTTAAAATACATGCTGGGTGAAGCAATGCAATTTAAGATGACCAATCCCCAGCAGTCCCAGCTTTATCCTGCTTTCTGCTGCCCTTCAGCCTGCCAGGGAAAGAGAAACAAATTCTACACATTGAGTTCATGCAACAACATCAGCTCCCAGTGTTTCCTAGGGCACTAACTCCCTCAGAAATCACTCTTGGAAAGTAATAAAATTCAGGTTATTTATCCAAGCTATTGCAATGCTTGCTTGGAGCTATTAAAATCTCTCTGACACCAGTATGCTCAGAGGATCAAAGTGGCTGTATCTTCAAGATAAATGCATATTTAGGCAATTTATTAAAGCCTGTTTCTCTGTTGTCTCTTGGCACCAAAGCCAAATCTATAATAGCTGTTTTCTGGAAAATCTTCTTCGTGCAGCCTGACTCCTTGTTTGCTGTTTGGCTGTGAGGTTACATCCGCGGCCATCTGCCATTTTGTATTTGGCAAGTGGGGAACACACATCTTAAAAATCGTCTTTGACTTTCCATTACAAAGAAAGGGCTTTTAAGAGCTCATGTACAGCATCAGAGACCAAGAATCTGTCTGCTCTCAATTACAATTCTGTTATGGCTGTAAAGCTGAGGCGTACAGCTGTATTGTGCTAAGGGAGAAAGGTCCATGTTTTATTTGGCTTTGTCAGAGGCAGGACCTGCCTTCCAGGAGGCTGAGGAGGGTCTCCTTTTAACAACTGTCTGAAATGACTAAAGACTCTGTTGTCTTTACCACCGCGTGATTCCTGAGTCACGTACAACAGTGCTGCTCATTCTTCGTTTCTGCTTGTGACAGCTGTCCCTTTTTCTTGCTCTCTCGTAACTGCTTTTAAACAAATGCAGATGTTATAAAAACTTGATTACGTGCTTTCCTATGCAGCTTTGGTGAGGGTGTTTTTTAAGTAGGGAGCACAGGAGCTGCCTGACCCCAGCTGACACCTCTGCAGGGATCGCCAGCCAGAACAGAGCCAGCTCTGACGCTGTAGTCCTGGGGAACGAGCCAGGCATCACTCTCAGGGTCATGCTGCTAGATGCTCCCAAAAGAAAAGTATGAGCCATCATTGTGCGGTGCCAAATGTGGCTGCAGCATTTAACCTATTATCACATCCTCTGGGTTCACAGAAATGTCACGGCTCATGAACAAAATCCTTCCCTCGATAGCAGTGGATCCAGAAATCATTCTGCCTCATCTCGCTCGGGCGGCCTTGAGGGCTGGGGACGTATTTCTCCAGGGTCACAGAAGCAGTGGCTTGGTGACATTCAGCAGGATTTGGGACCTGGGGATGGTGAACTGCTTCCCTTCACGTGCCACCTTCAGTCCACCTCATCCACACTGTGGTTCACCTGTCTGCAAAGCCCTACTGCCCTGAGCCAAGCCCTGCCAGTGAGGCCAGCACTGACGCCGGGCAGTGTGCCAGTCTCAGACCTAGTGACCTGCTTTAGGTTGAAGTGGAGTTCCCCAGCCAGACACAGCAGGCTGAGCCATCTCGGCTCCCCCAGCCCTACCCCCAGCTCTTCCTCGCTGTTTCCTGAATCCCGTCAAGAGGGTATGAGGGGATGTAGTGACACTCGAGAGTGCATTTTATCTCGCAGGCAAAGCGTGAATGTCATGCCACAGCCCGTGGCATGTTCCTAGCCCAACGCAGCTTCCCCACGCATGGGGAAGTGCCAGAGCAACCGCCTCAAATGCTGCAGAGGGAAGGTGTTTATGGGCAACCCTGTGTCCAGGAGCAAATGCTGAGCTGTTGCTTGGGTGGAGGAGAAAAAGCACCGAGAGCTGCGAGTGTTGCAGTAGGCTGCCCTGGCTGCCAAGCGGGACGGGATCAGCACATGTTCGGACAAGCACCATCCCACCAGCTAAGCCAACTGTGTCCAAAGGAAAGCAGCCCGCTTGCTGCCAGTCCCCTGCGTGAAGCAGGTTCCCGGCCCGCCCTGCCTCCATTTCTGCACGTTTAGTCTGTGCTTGGAAACACCAGAAGTTGAGGGGGAACCTCTGGTGACATCCTGGCGCTGGGTTAGGGTACTACTGATAGCAAAGCCATGTCCCTCCACAGTTTGTCCGTCAGTGCTCAGGCACTGGGCTGTGTACTGGGCTGGGTGCCGGCCCTGCGTGCGGCCCTTGCCCGCCTGTGGGCTGCAGGGCGGCCCCGGGGAGGGGAGGGTGGGGGATCCTCACCTCAGCAAGGAGAGGGTTTGCTGCCAGCCGCCTCCCGGGAGGGATGGTTGCCCCCCTCACCGGCACTGCTGGAGTCAGACCAGTCTTCTCGGGGGTGGGGCCCCCTCCATGGGCGCTTGGTGCCGCGTTTGCTGAGGGACGAGGCGTCTGCGGGACGCCGGGTCCCTCTGCTGACCAGCTGCCGAAGCGCCGCCGGTGCCATCGGCTGGGGAAAGAGCTGCTGCCCGGGACGCACGGCCCCGGCCCTCCCTGCAGCCGCGAGGTTTCAACCGCACGGAAAATTACCGTGAAAAAGACCTTTAAAGGGGTGAGACGGAGGAGGGGACCGATGAGGGAGGAGAAGGGCCTGCAGGACTCCCCCTGCTCCCCGTCAGGGCGCAGCGGCCTCGGCACCTTCTGAAGGGGCACGGCCTGGGCCTGCCCAGCACCAGGCTGCCGCCGGAGTCCGGGAGAGGCGGGAGAGCAGGGGCCGCCCGGGCCGGGGCAGGGGGAGGCCGCGGCCGCTCCGCTCCTGTCAGAGCCCGCCATCTCGGGGAGAGGAGAGGGCGGGCCGCGGGGCGGTGCCTGCCTCTCACTGCTTCGGCGCTCGGCCGGGCGGCCTGGATCGGCTCGGCTCGGCGCTCAGCGGGTTGGCCTGGCCTGGCCTGGCGCGGCGCGGCGCGGCCTGGCAGCGGTGCGGAGCGGAGCGGAGCGGGCGGTGCGGCGGGGCCCGGCGGGATGGTGAAGCTGACGGCGGAGCTGATCGAGCAGGCGGCGCAGTACACCAACGCCGTCCGCGACCGCGAGCTCGACCTGCGCGGTGCGCGGGCTCGGCGGGGCTCTGACGATGCGGGGCCTGTGCCTGTGCCGGGGGCGGGGGGCGTGGAGGCCTGTGCCGGGAAGGGGCCTGCGAGGAGGTGTGGGGTGTGTGGCTGAGGCTTGGGGGGCCTGTGATGGGGCCTGCGACGGGAGGAGGGGCGGCGGCAGGACCGGGGAAGCCGGGGGGAAGGTTGCTGGAAGGGCCTGCAGTGGGTGGGCGGCTTAGAGGAGCTGCAGTGGCCGTGGAGCTTGGGGGGCAGTTAAAGGGGTTCCAATGGCAGGGGAACCTGGGGGGTGGGAGCAGGTGAGGTGGGTGGAATGGGAATTTGGGGTGAAATGTCGGAGGAAGCTGCGGTGGTGGGGTTGAGACACACGAGGCATGTGCCATAAAAGTGGATTTGGGCTGAGGAGGGCACATGCAGGGAGGGTGTTGGGGTGTTGGCTGAGAGGGAGGAAGAGGGATGCTTTGAGAAGGCTGCGGGGGTGGTTGGCTTTGATGGGGAGAGTTTGGTCTGTGTGTGATGGGGAGGGGAGTCGTTGAGGAGGTGTTTTGACTATTTGCATTCTCAGTCCGTCCAGATATGCCCCCTACGCACTGCCTCTTGCTCTTTTCTGCTCTCTTGTGGGCACCATCTGATTCCTGTCTTACACTTTCTCCCCAGGCTATAAAATCCCTGTTATTGAGAACTTGGGTGCCACCCTGGACCAGTTTGATGCAATTGATTTCTCTGACAATGAGATCCGTAAACTGGATGGGTTCCCTCTGTTGAGAAGGCTGAAAACTCTTCTGATGAACAACAATAGGATTTGGTAAGCGGTTGTATTTTGGCCAGATGGGACACTGGGGCAGAGGAAAATGCTCTTGGGAGACATGCCTGCATCTTTCAGTGCTGGGTAGGTGTAGAAATGTTTGGGTTTTGGGGAAAGAAAATCAGCACTGAATACTGCTTAGGCCCTCTTCATGTTGCCTGACTTTTCACTGCAAAAGTTTGTCCCAGGTCAGTTGTCATTTTTCAGACAGGACAATGAGGTGCAGAGTTTGGAATTTGACCAGAACTTTGGATTTCAGTAACCATCCCCATACAGACAAGAAGATGGGGATACCCGCAAGTGAATGAGCATAAATCTCATATTGTATCTAGTACTCTTACAGCGATGGCTGGTATTTATTGCCAGCTTTATCAGAAAAAGTATTGTAGGGGATGCTAACCCAAACTTTTGTCAGTGTCACACTGTTGTTTTATAGGGAGATCCTCTATGTTATAATATTTCTGTGTGTCTTTTCACCATTGCTAATTTCTGGCCTAAGTTAAACCTTTGGTTTTTGTTCTTTAGTCGGATTGGTGAAAGCCTTGAACAGGCTCTGCCCAGCCTGACGGAGCTCATTCTTACCAACAACAACATTGCTGAATTGGTAAGCTATCAATGCAGGATAAATCTAAACAAGCTTAAATTTGTGTTTGCCATCTTTTTAATTAACGTTTTTGCTGAGAGTAGTGCCATATGCTTTTGGTAATACTTGATACTACTCATCTTTCTAATTAGCCTTTTTTGTTTTTCTTTAGAGTCATATCATATGGTTTTGATGGTAGTTAGTGGTGCAGATATTTTAATGAGCATAATTTGCAGCATTCAGTGGAACAGCAGTCACAAAGTCTTGGTGGTTTTCCTGTTAAACTAATTGCAGTAATTCTAATTGGTCTCTAAAATAGATAGGAGTTCAGGAACTTTGTTTTCAAATGTTTGATTCTCACTAAATGGACTTAGGAATGCTTACTGTGTTCCCATTATGTAGGGTGAACTGGATCCACTATCAACTATCAAATCACTGACTTACCTGAGGTATGTAACCTTGAAAAGAAAAGCTGCTCTTTCTCTGCTGTTCAAACTCTGCTGCTGGCCTGGCTTTTTGCTTTGATCTGAAATGCTCTCGCTCTTAAGAGCTGTGACAGATTCTTTATGCTTAAAAATGGAATCGATAAACAATGTTTCCACTACGCTTCAGAAATACGTGGTATTTAATGGGTGAGGGTTTATATTGCTGACAGACTGTTGGACCAATGAGATGCAGCATTTCTATAAACTAATATGCGAGCATTGAAGTGACCTTAAACTTTAAAAACCTAAAAACCAAAGGTTTAAACTGTTGTTACAAAATACTTAGAAATATATGTAAACAATGACTTTTCAGTAATGTTACACTCGGTGTGAGGGACAAAAAGAGAAAAGCAATTTGTCCTGTGATTTTTCAGTTGATCAGTGTCCAGGTAGGCAATGTGATAGTTTTGTTATTTGGGGTTTTTAAAATATTTTGAGGTTGTTCTTTATGATTCTTCTTCAATAAAATCTACTTAATTGATAAGATAAAGTGCAAGTTTTTACTATAGTTTCCATTATATCAGAGAATGCTGTCACTGGGCTTATTTAATGGTATTATTTGTTGTTATAGCAGAAGGTACATGAGTGCATTTAAAGTATATTAATGAATTTCAATATGTGTATTTTAAAATGTTTTATGTTAAGAATCTCTTTGTAACCTTAATTTACTTTGTAGCATTTTAAGGAACCCTGTAACAAATAAGAAGCATTACAGATTATATGTAATCCACAAAGTTCCCCAGGTCAGAGTGCTGGATTTTCAAAAAGTGAAACTCAAAGTAAGTCTACTTTCTTCTGATTCAGCACCAGATTAATACCTTTTTTTCTTGTTACATTCTTGAAAATTCAGTGGTAACAGTGAGCTTTTTGCCATAGTTGTAAATTTTACCGAAACTGTGTATCATAAGTGGCTCTAAAACATGCTCTTTGTTTTCTTCCATGGTTTCATTTTGTTAACAATGTAGCTTGTTTAATTATGTTGAATTGAGTTTTACTACCTTTGCATGTTTAGTCTAATTCTTTTCTGGTCCTCTGGTGTTGGTAGGAACACAGACTTTTAGAGAAAGAAATGAGCAATCACAACAGAGCCCTCTGCTTTCAGTGGAGCGTGGGAGAGTTCTCACTTCTAAGAGCATTAGGTTGATACATCTTGAGTCTGAGCATTTGGGCGATGTTTATGTGCTTGTTCTTAATGTCTGGTCTCCACGTACCAATGTTAACTGATGAAGATGAGCCAAAGCATCTTTCTTCGCGAGGACAGAAGCTTTGCAAAATGCAATGTTCTTAAATTAACTTTGTGTGTGTGGTATCGCTGTAGGAGCGACAGGAGGCAGAGAAAATGTTCAAGGGCAAACGGGGTGCACAGCTTGCAAAGGATATTGCCAGGAGAACAAAAACGTAAGATAAAAAAACCAAATTTACACTGGCATTCTCCTTCAGAAACACCACTTTGTGTGCGTTATTAGGTAGTACACTGAAATATCAGCTACTGGCAGGATGCCTTAAAAGCTTTGGTAGCCAGAAGTGCCATATCCAAGCATCCCGATTTTTGGATGGTGGTGAATACATGTCAGAAATATTTTTGAAAGAGATATTTGGTCAGGGTGGGTTGATTTTAAATTAACAAGCAGGAAACCTTAACTTTTTGTTAGTTAACTACAGAGAGGTGGCCATGGTTTATTTGGAGTTATTTTCCTAGATAATTGGTAACTAAAATTTTTTGTTTTCCTAGGGAATACAAACTGTAAAATCTGCTGTAATTAGGAGGATAAATGCAGGTGAAAATCTTTAGTTAAGCTATTAAAAATATATATGCTTATTTAGTTTAATTCTTAAGTGGTATGTCTTGTGTTTGTTTAATCCTTCCTCAGCCTGTTTGGAAATCAGAATTCCGATCATGTATGGCAACAGCATTTCCAAATTCATAGTTAAATAAAAAATATCTTGGATGTATTTAGCATTTAAAACTATAGTAGATGGACTTTAGCTCTAGTTTATAAGTGGACAGGGGTTCAGGTCTGTGATAGAACAAGTAGGTGGTTGAACTAAATAGCTCAATAAACAGATATGAAGAAAATCTTTCTATAGCTGCAAAAGAGGTTGCAGCAGTCTGATGCACTTCAGGAAATTCTTTCCTGCTGATTACATCCATTTTCACAGACTACAGATTTTTCTTTTTTTTTTCTTAAAGCAGCAGCAGATAACCTTTTTCTTTTGAGTGCTGAGATTACATCCAGTGCAGTGTAGGCTTTAACTATAGGCTGTTGTGATAGCATATTAGACATACAAGAACAGGAAACCCGATTTCAGTTCCAGTTTATTTATCCACCCTGCTTTTGTAATGGTGACAGACCACCTGAGTGTTCAACAACATCCAAATCGAATAGCTTTTGTTGACTGCTTAATTTATAAAGTTAAGGTCTGCCTCTCTTTATGAGCAGATGAAAAGGTGGGGGGAAAATGGGACAGCGAGGACAAGTTGCTGGTGTTTCTGAAGGAGGCAACTCTTCACTGTATCAGTTTGTTAACAAAGATAAGATACTACACTTGATTGAATGAAATGCTTCCAAACCTAGTTTGGAAGTTGGAGAAGCACGTACTCTTCAAAGGGTGTAATGGATCTTTATTTTTTCCTTTGAAGCTTCAATCCAGGTGCTGGTCTGCCAACTGACAAAAAGAAAGCTGGGCCCTCCCCAGGTGACGTTGAGGCAATTAAGGTAAATATGTCAGGACAGCACGCATGGGCAAAAGCAGAGGGGAGGAACTGTTGTGGATCTGAACTGAACAAATGTTTCCTTCCTCCTGGCAACCCCTGACTGTTCAGAGGAATAGAATAGCGGCTCCTAACTTTGATTTGGGTGCTTTTTCTGTAATTTTTCATCTGTTACAATACACCTGGTTTTTAAGAAATTTTGGTCTGAGCTTAGAGCTCTCCCAGGATAGAGCAGCTTGTTTAATAAAGGGGGGAGGTAAGATTGTGCTTTGTCATTTGTAGAACTTTCTAGAGAGGCTTAGCTTCGCTTAACTGGAAAAAATCTTGGGTTTATGTTCATTCTAAACAGACTGAGATACTGTATGTGAAGATTCATCGTGCTCTTTTGTCTGTTTTTTAGACTGCTATAGCGAATGCCACGACTCTGGCTGAAGTGGAGCGGCTGAAAGGCTTACTGCAGGCTGGTCAGATTCCTGGCAGAGAACGAAAATCAGGTCACTCTGTGCTTTTATTACTTTTGTTTCCCAAACAGAATCTACCTCTCTTCATTGCTTCCTGATCCGTTACGGGATCTTAGTAGGGAGCTATGCTGGAAAGGCCAAACAGTTAGGGAGTTGAAAAAAAACTGTTTAAAATGAGTGTAACTTTATAGTCTGAGTAATTGAGGATTGCATCTGTAAGGCTCTGCAATTGGCACATTAGCTGCCTGGCCTCTGGAGTGCAGTTCGGGGCTGTTAGACCTGGACTCCCTGGAGAGCAAGGTGCCAAATATCAGCCCCAAGTACTTCGCTGTATTGGTGAACTCCAGACAGTTCATCCCAGTTCTTTAAAAAAATTAGAATAATTACAAAGGGTATCTGGACTCTCTTGTTTTGAGCGTTAGCACCTCAGGTGGGAGTACAGGAGTGTCTCTGTGATCTCAAGAGGTCTCTGCATGGACAAATCTTAACTGCAGACTCGCAATTTCACCTCTTTTCTGTATGTTAGAACTATGTCGATTTTTTTTTTTTTCCCCCCTGTCGTGTTTTGGAGTTCCCGTTATTACTGCCCCTCTGCAGAGGGGTGAAAATTAACACCGCCTCTCTGGGAAAGAAAACTAACGTTTGTAGTAACCCCTGACGTGTCCTTCCAGGCCCGTCGGAGGACGCTGAAGAAGAAATGGAGGAAGACACGGTTCCCAACGGATCGTAGGCCCAGGCCCATCGCCTCTGCCCGGAGCCCCGCAGGGGGAGGGCTCAGGCCGGCCCCCTCCCTTCCCGGGCGGCCGGCCCCCCCCGCCGGGCAGCCTCCCCTCTCCCCCCCGTACCCTGTCCTTGCGCATTTCGGCCTTCAATAAACGAACGTTTCCTTTTTCTACCCTTGGTGCGGCGTCCCCAGCCCCGGCCGAGCGCTGGGCCGCCAACGGAGTGGGTCAGGGCCGGCCAAGGGGGCAGCCATGCTGGCAGGAAGGGGCGGAGTCCTTCCTGCGCACCCAGATTGGTCCCCTTGCGCCCTTCCCCTCTTCTCTCATAGGCCGGCGTAGCGATGATGTTACCCTTCTTAGTCGCTGCCTCTTTCCCATTGGCCCGCGAGGGGAAGCCTCGCTTCCTGGTTGGTTCTCTAGTCCTGAGGTGGTGGAGGACGAGGAGGGCGGTGATTGGTTCAGCAGGCGGGCGCGCGGGGCGGCTCCCGGATGTGAGGCGGCGGCAGACGATGGAACTGGGGGGCGGCGGGCCCGCGCCGGGCCCCGGGCAGGCGGCGGTGGGCCGGGGGGGCCTGGAGTTCCTGCAGCACACGGGTGAGGGGC
>VFFE01007033.1:215256-271581 GCA_008921705.1 Burhinus oedicnemus | reverse complement strand
GGGGCTGAGGGGAGCCCAGCGGACTCGCTTAGCCCGCTGAGGAGAGGAGCCGGGTCTCGCCCGGGCATCTTCCCCCTTCTCGCCTGCGGGCTGGGCGGGCTCCTTCCCCCGCAGCCTGCTCTCACCTACGGCTTGTCCCCGTCCCAGTGGGCTCCCTGCTGTCCAGCTATGGCTGGTACATCCTTTTGGCCGCTGTCGTCATCTATCTCCTCATCCAGAAGATATCCCAGAGCCTGGCGGCCAGGCCGAGCAGCCAGCCGGGAGCGGCTGACGCAGCTGTGGGTGAGTAAATCTTTGCTTGCTCTTCAGAACTCTACAGGGTGGTGCTTGTGTCGCTTCTAGGTTCCTGCTAGCGCTCCGCAGCCGTGATGTCTGACAGCTGCTCAGATCCACGTACGCAGAGTCTTTATTTAATAACAACCAAAAAGAGATTCAGTTCTGAGGGATTTTAACGGTGAACGATGCTCAGGGTAACCGTTTAGGCCCACGAAAGCATACGGATCCTGTTGCTGAAGAGATCACTGCGTAAAGGTTGGACCAAGGGAAGTGGTTTTAAAAGATTTTGTCAAGGAAGGATTGTGTCCCAAAGTAATGCGGTTAGGAGAGAAGGAGCAGGGCACTGCACAACAAGGGAGTAGCTGGTCTTCGATAGCGTGGAAGGTGGGAGAACCACCTGGTTCAAATGGGTTGTGGTCAGTTATCAGATAACTTCCAGATTTATCGAAGAAAAACAAAACATCCAAATCTACTGGGGGGAAAACCCCTTTTGTTTAATATTAATTTTTTATTAATATTCATTGTCTCTCTCCTTTCAATTATTCCTTCCCAGTTCCTACTCTGGCAGGATTGTGTATGTTTGGGGTGTAAATGCCTCTCGTTTGTGTTATCTTCTGAAGCGTGGCGTAGGTTGTAAATCTTACGCAGTCATGATCCTACCTTGTTTGGAGACTCGCTGCCGTAAAGCACAGGCTATACTTCTGTATCTGCCAAAACAGTAAGTGCTTGGCACAGATACCGTTGGCATGTTGGCATGGCACTACATGGTGCCCCAGAAGATATTACTCAGGTACCCATATCCTACTGGTGTTCTTTTGTAATGCTAATTAAATCTTGATTTAGTTGCCAAAACTGCCTATAAAATGAAATTACAGAAAGTACTGAAATTTCTTTTTACATATTCATCCCTGGATGGTGGCAAACATATAACGAGACAAACAAGCCTAGAGATACTTCAGCTACTGGGAAAAAAGAGAGCAATATTTGCCTTCAGATATAATTTTTCTTTTGACTCCTTCTGAAGGCCAACCACGAAGAGAAATGGTGACTCAATGTAGATTTTCTGAGACCGCCAGTTTTCTTTTGAGATAAGTGTGATATTTGTAAGAATTTCTCTGCTGATGGAGCATGTTAAATCTGCCACTGCTTCACTGCCATAATGAAACAAGCAGGACCAATTACCAGAAGCAGCAGGAATGAATGTGGGCTGGTTGCCCCATACTTCTGCATAAAAGAAGTTCTCTGGGTGAAAACAGAATCCCTGCAAAGCATGGGTGATATTTCTGAAATTATTTGTATCAAACAAATCCTTCAGAAATAGAAGCAAGTATCCTAGAAGCTTGAATTTTAATTTTTGATGAGTTCATTACATTGGTGTCCTTATTCATTAAAATCCCATTAAAGGTAATTGCTCTGAAAATATTCAAATGTTATGAAATTTAAATCAGCATATAAATTACTGTAAAAGATTAGGTGGAAACTGAACTTCAGCTGTTATTTTCTGCAAAAGAGCTGCAGGGAGAGATGCAAGCCTTTCCTTATTACAGTTCTTTGAGGAGACCTTTTAGAATTTATTTTGAATAGCCTTGCAAACTCTTTGCCAATTTTCTAGAACCTGATGTGGTGGTAAGAAGGCAGGAAGCTTTAGCAGCAGCTCGCCTCAGGATGCAAGAGGAGTTGAATGCACAGGCAGAAAGATACAAAGAAAAACAGAGACAGGTAACCAGATAGCATTTCTTTCTTTAACTAATGAATTTGTCAAATACTTTGCTGGTATTACAGAAGGGTTTATTCCATGCTAGATACCAGAAGAACAGGAGACTCATTCTCTCTGCTGGAATATGGGTGGTGGGTTTTTTCCCCGTCCTTTACCTGGACCATTTTTGATACAGTTTGATCCACGGAGCAGTAACGAGCTGTTGGTATCACGATGGACCTGCAGTGATGCAAGCACATACTTACGTGCTGTGCTGACCTGATGTCTTGATGCTCTTCGTTGATTAGAATGATTGATGCATGTAGTATTCTGCTCCTTCCTGAAGTAATTAATCTCTGTGGCACTTGCTTGTCCACAAGAATTGTGTGTGTTGGACACCGTGGGCCTGATCTTTGGGGTTTTTGCAGGTAAATCTGTACCTACATATGCGCAGTGAATGGCTGGAGGGGATTTACTGATGTTTAGATTAACTGTACTACTGCGTAGATGTATTTTCTGTTCTTAATGGCAAATATAAGTTCTTAGAAATGTGGCTTAGCATTGCTGTGATTTAATGGTTTGAACTACAGCTTGAGATAATGAGGAATAACATTAACTATGTGGGGCAGTGTAGAAAAGTGGATGTGATCAGCATAGCAATAACAGAGCTCATTAATCCCAACTCTTCTGTTTTGCAGTCAGCTACATTCAGACCTCAGATTATAGCTGATGCTTAAAGAAATACTTGCAGTTGAAAATGAATGAAAAGTCATATTGTGGAAAGAAATAGCCACTATGTAGAAAGTCTAGGTCTAGCGTGCTTGGACTTGGGGAGCTTTGCTTTCTTTTTCTTTGACTGGATGGAGAAGCAACCTCATTTCCTTTCTATTTGTTGAGAAGAAGGCAGTCTGTCTTAACCATTAATTTATTTGGTTTTCTGGATAAATTGCTTTAGAAGAGAGCTGGGAGAAGATAGTGTATATTGGGATGTAAATATGTAGCTGGCTGTCTTGTTCATTTGAAAACTACATTTTCTTCTGTAGAACCCTATATTGCGCATTAAATTACTGTCATATGCAATATCCTTTACTCAGTACTTTTAATAAACCCAGGACTTCAGCTTGCCACTTGGTTCTGGTTTACTTTCAAAATGTTTTTAAGCATCAAGTGGTCAAACAAAGCTGCAGACACAGCCTGTATATATTGAAGAGGGATGGTTGTTCTGTGGTTGGGAAGACGTGGGTGTTTCAAAAAGTAAATGCTGCCATAAGCTTTAGGAGATACTGCATCAGATAAAGATAGATCCCTTGGTTTTTGATAGATCTGTTGTAGCTGTTTCTGTAGCACTGGCAATTCTATTAGTTCTGAAATCATAGTCTTGCATATCCTGGATTTGTTCCTTAGCTTGAAGAAGAGAAACGAAGGCAGAAGATAGCAATGTGGGAAAGTATGCAAGAAGGAAAAAGCTATAAAGGAAACCTGAAGCTGAATCAGGTAACAACTGTGGTTACAATCAGGTTACAATTATGTTTATGTGATTAGATTAGCTGAAATTCATGTTGATTAAATTCTGAGTAACTCTTGCTTTTGTGAACAGCAAGAAGTAGAATCTGGTGCCTCCGCTTCATCAGCAGTCTTGAAATCTAAACCAAACAAAAAGCCCTTGCGAGGAGGTGGTAAGTATGATACCCTTAAGATATTCCAAGCTTGAAACAGAGCATTTATCCAGCTGTGTACATAGTAATTGCACATATATTTTCTGTTCTTCAAGGAGGAAACAAAATGTGCCTTACAGATGAGCTCTTCCTCTCTGATCAATGTGGTCTGCTTTGCACTTTTTGCAAAACTTAGCAGGAGGTTTCTATGGTGCTTTTCCCCGGGGAAGCAGCTTTTCAGTTTTCTTGTAAATGCTTTTGCCATAATTTGTGGAGATTTTTGTCACTCAAAATTATAGATTCTTACAATATTCCTGGAATCTCTCCCCCATTATTGTAGAAGTCCAATAATTTAATATTTGGTCTGTCTTTCAATCCCCTCTATTACTAAGTAAATGCAGGAAGAGATTTTACTTTGTGTTATGTAGATTCAGGAAGATGAAAGACTTCATTAAACAAAACGTGACCTTATTTATCAGATAACGCAATAATGACCTGTTAAATATATAAATCCTGCAGATGTATAAACTCTTATCAACTCTTGCAAACCGCCAGAGCGTCTTACTATTAAACTCACTGTCAGCCACTGAAATCATCTTGGTGGATGAACTGCTTTCTGTGGCCTTACAAAGCCCACGTTTGGATCACTAATGGCCATGCAGCTAGTCTCCTTTATCTCCTCTTGTCCAAATAGCCTGTGCCATACCTGCAAGTGCTAATTTGGGTATCATATTTTATTTACAATTTTCTATAGTGGAGGGGACCCTCTAGACAGCCTCAATTGTATCAGACTAAAAGGGAAACTCACTTCGGGTGCAGTGCTGAGTAAGTCACTTGATTTAAATATATGAAACCTGAAGATTCTCAATTAAACATATTAAACCTCAATAACAGTTCAGTGCTGAAAGTTCTGCTTTGATTATTTTTACTGACAGCTGTGGACAACGTCTTAAGGAAGTGACTGATTGTTTTATCTTATCTTGTTTAATATGAGTGCAGTCTAGTGTCCGATACTGTCAAATATCCTTTATAGTTCTTGTGTGGGATATTTACCACAATGGGGGATGAGAAATGCACGGGTAATAGCTGTGCTAAGAACCAGGATCAGGGCAGCTGGGCTGAGGCACCCTTCCGGCTGCTACCTGTCATAGTTTCAATCTAAGCAAAATCTTTGCTTAAGTAACAGATGATAGAATTAGAGGTCTCTGATCTCCTCATGAGGTAGATCAGCATGAAGTGAAAGAGCCATCTGCACTGTTCAGCTGCTGAATTAAGCTAGAAAGGAGAACTTGGCTAGTATGAGAAAAACAAACTTCAAAGATGGAGGTGATGCTTGAAGTTTCAGTGGAACAGGTTGCTTTGAAACCTGCTTGATGAGCAAGGCTGCTAGGTTTTTGGTTTTCTCTTTTTTTTGCCTTGTACAGAACAAATTGAGGACATTTGCCAAGTTGTATCTTTCCAAGTACATACTTGTAAAATGAAGTTGCCTATAGTTATGGCATTAGGAGGTTCAAGTAAAGTACCTGTTTTCGTTACTGCATATATACTTGCCTTTTCAAATTCTTTTTAAAAACTCTTACTGTAGTAATGAGCAGATCCACCTTTTGACCTTCAGAGTGTTCCTTGCAGGACTGGAATAAAAGATTGTTATATGTGCCTAACTATTAGGGCTGTTGCAGAACCGATGCACAGAGTTTACTGTAAGAGTTACTGTTACTGCTCTGCTTACTCTACAGAGCACTAAAGCCTTAATGCAGACTTAGAGAAATTAAATTATAATTAATTTCAATTTAATCCCAATTGATCAAATTAAAACATAAGTGTGTTGCAATGGCTTTTACCATTAGCACTACAAAAATAAGCCTTCTCAAGTCTGGATACTTTCTCTGCTTTCATTTTCCTTAAAATGCTGCCTATGTAGTAAGTATAAACAAGGTGCCAAATAATTGTGAAATGTTTTTTTTGTGTTCCTTACGTGTTGGTGAAGGCCTGTTGAGGATGAACATTGATACAGTGGATTTCTCCTCTATACTTCTAGGCTATAACCCCCTCTCTGGAGAAGGAGGCGGAACTTGTTCCTGGAGACCAGGCCGGAGAGGCCCCTCAGCAGGTGGATGAGGCTAACCTCCCTAGTGTCTCACGTCACTAGCAGGCTTGATTTTACCCACTGTCTAACTGCCTACAGTTCGCATGTCACAGTGACTCCTTTGGGATGGGGCTTAGTGCAGGCGTTAACTTGAAAACAGATTTACACCATTTCCAAACAGTAATGCAGAAACTGATACTACACAAGAAAAATACCTGATCCTCTTAGAGAGGATGAAGAAGGAAACAATTTCAGCGTAATCAGTTCATTTTCACTCTTCTGTAGAGAGGAAGCATAGTCTCCAGCCAAGGTGCATCACCTGAGATTGTGAGATCTGGGTTCTGTGGCTGGCTATTCAAAAGACTGGCCTCAGGCAAATTTAATTATCTACGCTTGGTTTACTGCCGTAAAATGAGGATATTTACCATCCTCAGACATCTGTTGCTAGATGTACTGTGTTTGGCTGGAAGGTACTTTAGAGGCAAAGAATATTATCATCAGCAGATACCTTGAATTTTAGGAGGAGGGACTTTCAGAAAAAAACAGATGAACTGACAAATGCCACGGATTTGCACTGCAGGCCAGTTATTGCAGAAGAGTC
The DNA here is from genome assembly GCA_008921705.1 of Burhinus oedicnemus. Lineage (NCBI taxonomy): Eukaryota > Metazoa > Chordata > Aves > Charadriiformes > Burhinidae > Burhinus > Burhinus oedicnemus. Next base: position 265,267 of record VFFE01007033.1, on the reverse strand, counting down.
TCTGTGACAAGCTACCTTGAATGATGTTTTCCTTATAAATGGTAAACAAACCAGTGAGGATTACTGATACTAGACAGCAGATGGGGGGTTTTTTGCTATTCCCTTTTTTTTTTTAATTTCACCTGCTTTGTAAAAACAAAATACTATTAATATTAAATGTAATTGCAAACAAATCATAAATCTAGTATTTATAATCTTGTGGTTTTCTACAGCATCTTTTTATACAGAAGGTGTATGTTATAGTGCAATAGACGTGTGTAAAGCAAGATGAGAGATCAAATGAAATGATTTTCATTTGACTGCCTCCATAAACAAAAGGATTATTTCAGCTGTTCTCTTTGGTTTTTAACAGTTTTGTTTTATTTGGGTGTTCTGTGTTCCAAATCATGGTTTTAGAATAATCCACCTTCAGGTTAAGACCAAATCAAGTTTAAAAAGTGAAACACTCCATTCTCTTCCCTGCCGCCAGTAAATGATTCTGAAATTGGACAGACTGCGTTACTGGTTCTTAAGCACTTCAGCTGTTATTTGAATCCAAATCAAGAAAACATGTAACAGAGGCCTCTGCTCTAATAGAGCAGAGACAGTTTCTTTCCAAATCGCTGTTGACAAATATGGTTTGAGGAGGAGGGGATATGTAGGCACGGTCAACTCAAATTGCAAGAAATTCAAAGGGAAAAGAGAAGCCACAAACTGCTGAGATCTGCGTGTTGTGGGCAGCAGGACTGTGTATAGCTGTAGCAATGCAGCATCAGGGTTACACCTCGGGGACATTAAGAACTACGTTGTACTACTTTCTGTTCTGACCGTGTCTCAGGGTGGCAACTGACAGCCTGGCTGCACGGCTATCCTGAATAGCCCGGCTAGATGCCAAGGTGTGTTCTTACCCTGTTGCCAGCTTGTGCAGCACAAAAGCTGAAGGTGGTTCGTGCTGAAAAGGGCCTCTGGCTAGCAAACATGTAAAACCTGCAGTGAGGGACTGTAAGGAGTAATTATCTGAAGCATGTGTGGTCTTCATCCTTCTGGTATGTATCCAGCCCTGTGGATAAAAAATGAAGTTAGAGCTGGCCATCATAATTGACGTCTCCAAACATCCCATCCCCTTGATATGCGCTCTAGCACAAAATACAAAAGACGAGTAAAAGCCAGGCTGTCCTTGATAAAGAGTGAAATAATTCCTGTCAGCATACAACTGTGTCCGATTACTGTTATTGAGCTGTATATAGGCATTGAAGTATATATCGGTGCTTCATTAGCATAGCTTAGGGCTGCTTGAACACGTCTTTCTAAATACTTACACTTGGAATATTTGTGTTCATCAGTAGGTATGAGTGCCAGCTTTGAATGCACTGTTTATATGTATGTAGATATTGCTCTATATATCAGGTGATCTGTCATTTTCTCTTGACTAAATGTAACAGTAGCATGTTACTAGTGGGTTTTAAAGTTGCCAGTTAATGAAATGGAAAGGCAAAGAACCTTTTACTTCAGACCCATGAAGTGTGTGTTCAGGTGCATGTAGAAGATGAAGCAAGAAGGCTATTAATGTTCCTATGGAAACCAGTTTTCATTTTCTGGCTTTTTTGGTATGTAAACTTAAATTTCCATTGTTGTAACATAGACCAGTGTATGTGACTTCAGGTTTTAATCTTTAACAAGGCAAAAAAAAAAAAATAGAGGTGGGGAAGGATATTTTCAAGATCTGTACATTCTTCATCAGTAAAGAGGACTAAGTTGTTATCTTACTCATGCCTCTGGGGAGCGTTTTCCCCTTGTGTTGGGGAAACAGACAACAGACTGAGGTGTTGTCTTCAGAAAAACAAGCGGGGGAGATTGTTGTCTTAAAGAAGCAGAATTCCTTGTGTTGATAAAATGGTAAGGTTGGGTTGATTTAATTCAGTAACAAAGTTTTAAGAAATAAATAAGCAGGTCTGAACTGAGCATATGCTAATATTTCTCTGTGTCTCAAGACTTGCTTCTGACTGGGACTGGGGATATGGATTTTTGCCCAATTCTAAGATTCATTAAGACACATCCAGTGAGAATGAAGTGATTTACATATGTCTGGAAACTTCAACCTTCTCTCTCCCTTCTTTTTTTTTTTATTTTAATCCTAAAGTCCATAAGTTTTTCTTGATCAGACACTTCTAAGCTATTGAACAGGGTGGGAGGAAGGACCTCAGTTTGTAAAACTTCTCTTTTGGCTCATGACCTGCACAAGCAGATGGAAGGGTTTTTCCTCTGACTTCAAATAGAAAGCTCTCCCTTGACCACAAGCAAGTATGGGAAGGTTGCTTTGTAGCTTAAGAGTGAAGCATGCAGAAGGCATTAGGTGAAAGCGAACTATTTAATGAATCCCTACTTTGGTATGAATTCCCAAGAACTTGAATTATGAAAGATCATATTAAAAAGCATTCAGAAGATTCCGCCCCCCCCCCGACTTCCAGCAGTTATGCAAGAAGCCTCTTACTCTACTGATGCAGATGTTCTGGAAATATCTTTATCTGGAAGAAGCTGGCTAACAAACATAGAGTTAATGCAATGCTATTTAACTGCTGTATAATGTTATTTAGCCACTGAAGAGTAATCTGTTTGCGGTACTGAAAAATCCTAAGTCAAGCAAGTGTTCAGAGGCACAAAAAAATCCTGAAAATGTTAATTGCTTGAGAAATGCAGCCACGTATTGTTCATTGCCTTTCAGATTATTTATGTGCTGAAGGAACGAAGTTTTTTGTTTTCTTTAAATTGCAGATGAGGTCTAGTTTATGCATAGTTCTCTTAAGTATTCATCAGGAGATAGCGAGCACTGGAATTAAAGCTGAACAAAACCCCATGTTGTCAGTCTCATAAAATTTATTTGGCTTTATTTATGCCTTTCAAAAACATTGTGAAATGAGGGAAAGCTTTTAAGAGTGATACTGCATACTTAGTTGTTTAAAAAATATGTTTCTTATACTGGAAATTTTTAATAACAAGCAACAGAAGATGGACTTGGGAAAGTGAGGGCAAACCGGGAATCTGTCAGCAGAGCTGTTCCTGGGCCTTCGAAAATTACCTGTGTGTTCATCAAAGATCTATGTGAATGAAAATGATAGTTGTACCCGTATCTGCAAGGAACTGCTGTCCTAGCCGAGATTGAATGCAGGTATGAAATGCTAGTACTAACAAATCTAATCTACTGTGTTTTATACAGTTCTGTATTACTTTGACTCAAAACTCAAGGAATTGGCCTATTCTGCGGTTGCTCTATGCCCAGTCTGGTTTCCTCCTTAGACTCAGCTCAGGTGTTTGGATCGGCCTGTTTTTTTCTTGCATTTTGTGCCTTTTTTCTTCCCCCTCCCTAGGAAGATGCCTAAAGAGAGTGCTTGCATTCAGAGAGCTCTCGGAACGATGATGGCATCCAGTGTGAGAATCTCCCATACCTCTTACCGACAGCCCTACGGTTCATGGCTGCGTTTAAACCGTCCTAACGCTGTCCTTTATGCCTCCTGAGCTCAACCAGGCAGTTCCCATCTCTGGCAGTTGTCTTCTTTGAAGCCTGGCTGCACATCAGCACACATCTTTACATGAGATCAGATCCACCCTTTGGATGATTTTTGCCTTTGTACAGGCTAAAAAAGTGACACCTCTTTGAGGATCAGGTTAGCCAAGAGTGGGGCACAGCGTGGTTCTGCCCACGCTGTTGCCAAACACTGAAACTATATAATTTCCAACTGTAGAAAAAGCCGGTCTAGACTTGGATGGGCTGAAGACTTGGGTTGTGGGGTTTTTTTCTTTTTTTTTTTTTTTTTCCTTTCCCCTTTTTGGAATGAAAGCTTAAGCTTTTGGAACAGCTCTGCAACCACAAAAGAAAAGCATACGGCTGCTGGCTGGGTGGTGTCCTGGCTCGGTTGCACCGTTGTAGCTGACTTTGTGTGAGCGTCCAAGCCAGCTGTTCCAAGCCTGACACACACCCTGCCCATATTCCCAGCTCTAGAGCCAGTGACTTCAAAACCTTCCATCGGTTTTTATGAAGCAACCAATGGCTGCAGTGGAATAGGTCTCCTCGGCTCAGTTTTGGTGGTGAATACACACATTTTCATTGCAGATTTCTGTTGTGATGGGCTGGCAGGTATGCAGCCGCTGCTCCGATGTTTGAGGGGGGGGGAGTTCTGTGATTACTTGTGTTTTGCAGTGCATACCTGCTAAAAAGCACTTTCAGCACGGAGCAAGATCTCCGCTGATAAATTAGTAGTTTCATTCTTCCCTCTGTGTCTACCATAGTTTACTGATCAAGGTTCTTTCTGCGTGCTGCTTCTTACTGGGCTCAGCTTCAGAGCTGGTACTGTGGGCAATGTTAGCATAGGGATGGCAAGGAAAAGAACTTAGAACATTCTATTTAAAGAGCACGGGAGGAAAATGGATATACTGAAATACCTGGCCTTTCAATCTAGTTCTGCTGCTCTGTTGTGTGCATTAAAATGGGGAGCTGCTGTTAAGCTGGCCTACAAGATGCACTTCCAAAAACAACCTAAAACCCAAACCTGTGTCCTAAAGCTCTATCACGTACTAGAGGGGGTAATGTTCCCTGTACATTCAGATTACTGCTTCTTAGGTAATTTAATTGCCAATTCGTTAGCCATTCTGCTTCTTACGTACGTTGCATCTCGACACTTGCTTTTTAAATACATGTTCTAGGCTTGTTCAATGGTTTGTTGGTTCCGGTCTGGTGGTAGCACGTTAAAAATACGTCTCCTTCCCCTCCGTGACGCAAACCTCAAAGGTTTCGACGCGCCACGGCAGCGCTGCGACTGCTCAGCCAGCCGATGGGAACGGGAGGCTTGAGCAGGCAACTGAGGACCTGCGTGGGGAGCAGGAGGGGTTTTCCATCCCCTCGAAACCCCAAATCGGATTCCTGGCTGGGAAGGGCAGGGGTGACCCAAGGCAGCCCCCTCGGCCACGGCGCGGTGCAGCCGCTGCAGTGCGGGGCCGGGCCGTGGGATGGCAATGTTGGTCTGGCTTTCCAGCAAGGAGCAACCGGTGACATACTTTGTCCCTTCAACTGGCATCTTCTGAGTGATTCCGCTTAAGAGGAAAGGTTGGGACTGGTGCGTGGCAGGACCAGAAGAGGCTGGGGGGGGGGGGGGGGGGGGGGAAGTGGGTGCTGGAGCTGGGGAAGGAGTTTGTGTATCATTTGGGAAAATGCAACGGTGCTGGAAATACTGTGACAGAGACAAACGCTGCTGGTTGCCCGGCTAGATTTTTTCCACCGTGAGTCTGTTACCTTGAATATATGAAGTATGCTCATTTTCCAGTGCCTGGGTAGTTTTTAAAGTATCAGTTTAAGTACTGGAACATTCATAATTAAAGTTTCTGGAGCACTGGGGAAGTGGTTCACTTCTTTAACTGGTATTTTAAAATACAGTAAAGAATATATAATGTAGAAGGTACATTCTGTAAGCATTAGAGCGGACTCAGCACTGTGGAAAAACTGGAGATCAAAACACATGGGAAAAAGAAGTGGTTGTACTGCAAGATAGTCTCTCTTTCCTCTATAGGGTAGAGTCCCCTATGTGGAAGAAACATTTTTCTTTTGGTTTTAAGCGTCTTTATTCCAAAAGGACGATACGTGTTCTGCACGCACACAAAACAGTTCACTGCTTCAAGGACTTGGCTTTTTCATCGTTTAAAAATGGGATTACTGTTTTGTTAATCTGATTATGAATCTAAACTCTGTGGGCCTGTCAGACGGGCTCTCACCGGCTGGTCCGGGTGCTGATCTCACTGGTGAGTGGGATGGGAGCACGGAGACGGAGCACACGCGACGTGCATCCTCTTTGGATTTTTGGAGAGCCCTCAGAATATTTCCTCAAGCAATCCCACACAGAGTAGAAAATATGCCACATAAAAATGTGTTTATGCTGGTATACAGTGTTATATGAGAAAAATACCACGGCTTTTAATATATAGTAGCCATAATATATAGTGTCAACTATTTATTGAGACTGAGAGCTGTCTTAATATGGGGAAGCACTTGAATGTGGTTATGCAGTATGACCTTTCTCTGCCAACCAGATTAAAAACATATTCTAGGCAGGTAACAGCAGGGTTATAATTCAGTTGGAAGAACTAAAATGTGGTCTTCAAGTTTTCCCTTCGTTTGCCTTTTTTTTTTCTTTTTTTCCTATAGTGGAAACAGCAGCAGCTCTATGCAAGAACAGGGGAGGGGGCAGGAGCAGTAAAAGGGGCGCTTGCCTACTTAACACTTTGGAATGTGAGTTTGGTGCAATAAATCAAATAAAGGGAGGCACTTGGATGTGCTCAGGGAGGTTGCGTGAGCATCGCAGCATTCCCAGGTGCTACCCCCTCTTTACAGCTGGACATCTCGGTTTTATAGCCAGTGGTGTGATCTCATGTGGCGGCAGTGTGACCTCTGAACGTGCCTCCTCTCCGGGTTAAATCCTGGCACCAAGAAAGCCTCCTTTCCTTCTCCTGCCCCTTCCCCAAGTGCTCCTAGCTCACCCTCTGCCCACGGCGAGGTCTGGGACCGTAATTGCTCTGGAAGTGCAGGGAGGTGGGAACGTGCCAAACGAGAACTCAGGGCAGAGGAGATCTAACACAGGAGTGCGCTGCTCCGCTTCATCGTTTCCATGTGTGCTGAAGTCGCATGAAGTTTTCAATTCTGATGACTAACTTCTTTTCTTTATGGGAAGAAGCCAACTGACAGCTCCTCAGCCCAAACCCTTCTCTTTTTTATTGCCTTTTAACCATGCTAGCTCTGCCTTTTCCTGTAATTCATAGGCCACAGTGGCTTTCCCTTGAATCAGGAGATTTTTATTGCAGATTTGGAGCACGCTCTGAGAGTAATCCCGGTCCTGCTCATGGACCTGCCACATGTCCCTCTTTTGGAAAGGAGTGGCCTTATTTTTTATTTTACTTGAATGTCTGTTGGTGTCCTGCATTTCAGGACCTGATGAGCAGGCTTGAGGGGAGAAGCAGAGTTTGATGAGGTCCCTTTTGATGGAGCTTTTGAAAGCGGAGTAAGAGATCCACGTGTGCAGAGTGGCACAGGCTGAGGGTAACCCCAGGCTTCGCAGAAAGGGATCAGGGCACCCGCAGCTAGAAATAACAGTAAAGCATTGCAACTGCTGGGAAGTAGAAGGGAATTACAGTAGTGGTCTGGGGGGGGATTTCCCCATCTGGAAGGGATGGAAAGGACAGTATAGCAGAAAAGGTTTTCTTGGTATAAATAGCGGTTTGGGCTTATCTTAATAGGGGGAACTGAGGTGGGTCATGGGTCCCATGGCTCCCCGGAGGAAGGTCTCAAGACAGGCAACTTTGTGCTGGTTTTGTCAGAGCAAACGCAGGGCTTCCAGCCAGCCTCAGTGGCCGGGCATGGCCCTTGGTCTGCGCAGTGCCTGTCTGGGGTGGGCAACGCCTCCATGCCTCGTGCATGGCCAACCTTTGAGGAGCCTCCTTCATCAACCTCTTCTTTGCCTGGTGGCACACATGAAGGTGTTGGGAAACGGCTGCCATTCACTGCACCCAAGCTAGTGCTGCATTTGTAACCCTTCCCGAGTTTTTGGCAACTCTCGAAGACACGCAGCCTCGGCCTCGGCAACTCTTCTCGCCTTCCAGCCAGCTTTTGCAAGCGATGGTGCTCCCGTCCTTCCCTGGCTGTACCCACCACCCGTCTGTACCAGCTTGGACTTTTCTTCTTTTCCCTCTCTTTTGCCATTTATTTCTTCTCTTCCTCTTTCCACAAACATACATCTCACTCAATACTTCTGTGTTCTGCCTGTAGGCAACTGAAAGGAGACCTCCTGCTCTTCTTTCCTGTTAATTGCTTTTATTTCTTCTCTAGTTTCTATTTATATTTTATTCTTGTTTAATACCATAAATCGTGGTGGCTCTTTCCTTGGGTTTTTGTTGCTCCTGATGTCACAAGAGTTCATCGGTGCTGACCTTTGTATGAGGATTGCACCATGACGAGAGCAATAAAACCCACACAAAAGGATTTTTTCAAGATGTATCACAAAGTTTGTTAGATAAGCAGATTGTGGTATTACCTGGTAGTTCCCAGAAGCCTGAGAGTTACGTACCGTACAAGGATTGTAAAAATCTGTTGTGTGTGGCTCTTTGACCTATTAATGTACAGTATTAATTTGATACAGCGTCCTCTTTCGCAACAGTTCTTGCTCAAGAGCAGGCTGCCATTACACCGAGACTTTCTTCTTCTCAGGTTGTTGTGGATGACCCTACAATATAAATAAATTTTAAAATGGGAAAGACTGGCAAGTGGAGATGCAAAAGTGGGTAGGAAATGGAAGAAAACACAATGATAAGCAGGTCAGTGGGTTGTACTAAATATATTTCTTCTGTAAAGACTGGAGGTTTTTTTTCCTGTTAAATGTCAAGGGTTTGGGGCTGCAGTATTTGAAGCTGAAGTACTCTGTAGATGAAACGCACATTAGTGCAGACAAAGAAAAAAGAAATCTTCACCCAGTACAGCTAACGTCTTCACTCTGTCAAGCAGTCCTTACAGCCACCGGCTGGAAACAAACGGACCTATTTCTGGTCGGTTTAATTAGCAAGGTGGGAAAAAATGGAGAACTGCCTGTGCTTTTGCTCCCCCCAGCACCAGAGCACATGTGGCATGAATGCATCGGTGCCGGGTGAAACCAGGGCTGGAGGGCTGCTCCTCGCTGCCGTGCCTCCCCTCCGGCTCTGTGGGCCAAGGCAGGGCCAGTCTGGGGCTTGGACACCAGGGATCGGACCATCCAGAGATGGGAATGGCGCATTTCTGGCTGCACAGGCTTGGCGTGAGCCATACTGGGTCTCTGCTGGGATGGGTGATGGACATCTGTCACTGGGCATGGGCACCTGGTGCCTGTCCTGGGGTGGAGTACCAGTCTCCCATTGCCTTCCCATCCTGGTCTGAAGGGCCGGGCTGGAGTCCCAGTGCCGGCTCTGGCGCTAGGGTCCTGTCCTGGGGTCTCGGTGCAGGGTGCTGGGCTGGGGTCCCTGTCCCTCAGTCCCCATCCCTGGATCCCAGCACCCATGCTCTCTCGGGCTCCTGTCCCAGCCTCTTGGTCTGGGCAGCTGGGCCGAGGTTCTGGGGTCCCAGGGTGGGATGCTGGGTCAGGGTCCCTGACCCTGGTGGGCCCTAGTCTGGGGTGCTCGATCTGTCCCTGTCTTGTGTTTCCCGCTGCAGGGTGGTGCTCCAGGGAACCGCTCCCCGCACATCCCGGGTCTCGGTCCCTCTGCGCACCGCGGGGTCCAGGCCCCCACCGGGGTCCCTGTCCCGGGCGGGGTCCGCGGGGCGGGAAACGAGGGGACCGGGGGCTGCGCGGGGGCCGGGCCGGGTCACCTCCCTCCTTCCCTCCCCCCGCCCGCGACGGGGGCTGCTCCGCGGCGGCCCCGCCATCCCCGCCGCGTCCGGGCGGGGCCATCGGCGGCGGAGCGGGCCGCACAGGGCGCCTGTGCCGAGGGGGCAGGGCCGGGGAGGCGGGCGCCCCTTCCCTTCTTCCCTTCCCCTCCTCTCGCCTCCCTCCCCTCCGCTTCCCGTCCCTGCCCCTTTCCCCATGGCGGCGCTGGGCGACACGGCGCGGCTGGCGGCGGCGGCGCAGCGCGGGGCGGCGGCGCTGTGAGGAGCCGCGCGGGGCCTGCGCGGCGCGGCGCCGGGCGGGCATGGCGGGCCGCGGCCGCCGCGCCTGGCTCAGCGTCCTGCTGGGGCTGGTGCTGGGCTTCGTGCTCGCCTCGCGCCTCGTCCTGCCCCGCGCCTCCGAGCTGGCGGCGGCGGCGCGGCCCCGCCGAGCTCGCCCGCAGGGCTGCCGCCCGCCGCCCGCCGCCGCCGCCGCCCCGCCGCGCCGCCCCGGCCCGCCGGCCCAGAGCTTTCTCTTCGTGGGGGTCATGACGGCGCAGAAGTACCTGCGGAGCCGCGCCGTGGCCGCCCACCGGTGAGCGGGCGGCGAGGAGTGGGGGGTTCGGCTGGGCTCGGGTGGGTTCAGCTGGGCTCGGCTTGGTTCGGATAGGCTCGGCGCGGTTCGGCTGAGCTCGGCTCGGCTCGGCCACGTTCGGTTGGGCTCGGCACTCGGCGCGGCCGTTTGCCCCGCGGAGCGGCTGAGGTAAGAGCCCCCGGGCGGGAGGTCTCCCGCGGAGGGGCCCTTGCGGCCGGGATACCCCCAACCCCCCGCTGGGCCGGGGACCGCTCGCCCTTCCTCAGGGCAGGTGTGAGCGAGCCGAGGGGGACCCCTCAGAGCACGCTCAGACCCGGCTCTCCTCGCACCAGCCCGGGCGCAGGGTGGGCAGCGCTGGGTGGCTGGCCGGGCGGGGGTGTGGGGTGAGGGCAGAGAGGTGCCCCAGGCTCTGCTCAGCTGCCTGGACAGGTCGGTGGAGACATGAGGGGTCGAGTTGAGCGGCGCTGATGCTCTCACACGGTCTGGTTGAGCCGGTACCTGGCAGGCAGACCCGGTGGTCAGGATCAGGCAGCCCCACCGTAGCGAGGGGGCACCTACCGCCGGTCACCGGGGTTGTTGAAGGGCTTCCCTCCATGCTTCTACCTGGGGCATGGCTCCATCACACTGGTGCAGTCCTTGGCTGCTGCTTCTGAAAGGAGCCGACAGCCTGAAAATAATAAAGTTTGGAGACTGCTGTAACCCCCTGGAGAGGGGAAAAAAAAAAAAAAGACCACTGCGCCAAGCCGAGAGCATGTGCTTAGGAATGAGAGTCAGAAAATGCATCTGGGAACAAAGAGTAAAATCGTCCTTTGCTCAGCACAGCTGTCGCTAAGGCTGGACCAGGTAGCGAAACAGCTCGGATGGGGAAAGTCAAAATGCTCCTAGCTGCGTGCTGGTGAAGCTAGCGCAGGAACAGGGGTCTCTGAGCCATGTGTTTATTACCTCAGTATGCCTGGTTTTGGAGCAGGGACTATCTTTGTGCTTTGCGCTGCATGCCGCTCACTGTGGCCCGTGCCATGGTCTCCAGCCATAGCTGGGTATCACCGTGAGCACTGCGTGCTAACGGGACTTCTGTCCAAAGCCTCGGCAGCATCAGAATAATCATCTCTTCTGTGAGAGGTGTGTCTGTGGCTTTGGAGAAACTCTTCGCTCTGCTGAAATAGGCTTACTGCTCCAGCGTTCGTGCCAGCAGGCAGTGCTGAGAGGCTGCGCGGGAAGCCTGCTTGGGAAATCTGAAAGAGTTAAGAGCTAAAATGTCAGCGTGGGTATACCCCAGCTCCAATTGAGTGCTGCACAGGCAGTGCCGTCAGAGGAGCAGCCAGGAGCTCTGGGGCAGATCTTTCTCTAATAAAACATCCCCCTTAGTCTTGTACTAGAACAAGCCCTGCTCCATCTCCTGCCTGTCCAGGCTGAAAAATACTTCGCCCTATTGGCCAGTAAGAACAGGATGGCAAAACCATGTATGATGTACTATCTCCTCCTCCCCCTGCCCAGCCCCAGTTTTGGGAAATTGTAGCTCTCTTTATATCGGCATCAAATGCAGTAAAATTGCTTAATTTGGGCAATCTGAAGCATATTGTCCACCAATGATGGTTTTAATGGAAACTTAATTCCTTCTTTCCTGTAATTAAGTTACAGAGAGTGTGTGATTGATGCTTTGAAATGGGTGAAAGAATCTGTTTCTTCAGGGTTATGTATTCTTCACCATGTGGGATGGAGCGTTTTGGATTGCAAATCTCATGAGCCGTGTAATTCACATTTACATACAGAAAGGCTGGAGTCATGTTGGGACATCCCATAACAGGTTATATGGCAGAATAGTTTGTCTAGCATCCATCAGATTTTGCGTCAAGAATTCAAGAAAGGGAAATTTATCACAATATTGTCCAGAGATGAGTGTTAGCTGTGGAGCATTTCACTTTGCTGGTGTGGGAAGGATTCTCATCCCTGGCTTTGCCCATGCTTGCTGAACAGTCCCATGCTGTGGGAGAGCTGGGTTTACAGAACCAGGTCTGCAACATCTGCTCACACACAAAAAAATGGCTAAAGATGCAACTTAATAAATTCAGCTAATGGCATCGGGCTCCTTCAGCCCTCGGAAGGAGATCGGAGTATTGCTTTTTACTGCCTTGCTATTTTGGTTTAACCTCTAGAGATGATGTCTGCTCTCGGAAGGGATGAATAAAGAGACCTCTTAACGTTGCGGTAGGGCTAAATGCATTTTACTCCCCTCTGTTGGTAAAAGAATCATGCTAATGTCCTGGTGACAGGAAGACATCTTTGGGGAGAAGCGGGGAGAGGGAGAGGGGAAGACAAACCTGAAATCTTAAATGGCTTTTGATTGCCATGAAGTACTCAAGCAGACAATTGCTGGGATTACTACATTGACAAAGCATCCTGGTGAGCTGAATCGCTGGCACAGCGAGTGAAATGGGAAGCTGCTAGCAAGGCATTCCCGGGGTGGCAGCGTGTGCAGAGCCTTGATACCACGCTAGCCAGAGCGCTGAAAGGAATTAGGGATTCATAGGCTGAATACCTCCAAATTGCTGTGGCTCAAAGGCCATTTACAGACACAGCTAAAAAGGACCTGAGCGGAAAGCATTTGCTGATCCTTGCTGCTCTGAATCCAGATCGGGTCTAACAAGAGGGGAAGCAATCCACTTCCTGAACATCAATCATGAGCAAAATGACCACTGCAAGGCAAAACGGGCCTGCTGGATTTTCAGGAGATGCCGCCTCTTTGAAACAGTCGTGCTTTTGTAGTCTGCAAGGCAGAGAATAAGCTTTAGATCTACAGGTTTTCAGAGGGGAGATCTGTATCTTCAGCAGTTATTGCATGCGACAACCAGGTTAGCAGAGCTTCCCTTCCAGGAGGCCGGTGAAGTGCAGCAGCAGAAACTGTGGTGTCACATCAAAGGACAAGAAATAGTCAGGAAAAGAGCTGTGCAGGAAGGAGTTAAGGTACGGCTGGGATTCAGGGAAAGTGCAACAATATGTGCTAATGGTTTTGCAGTTGAGGGGAGTTGTCCTAAAAGAGCTGCAGGAAGGAGAGGGTGGCAATAAGCAGTCTCCCAGAAGATTTAAGTCTGCTGTCTCAGGAACAGAAATATCAGGCAGTTAACTTTTTTTTTTTTTTTGGCGTAGCAACTAGATTTCCCAGGAATCATGGCAGGAGACTAGTGTGAATGCAGTTAATGGCGAGATGTCAGGTTGGCCTTTGGCAGTATCTGTGCAGGAACACAGCTGCAGTACTTCTCAGTTTGGGGCAGTCTCCACGGCACCTTGAAGTGCCACAAGGCCACATGCAAGAGGACCGCAAGTGATGCCGGGGCTTGTGCTCAGCCATCCCGCTCCTGTGGCAGAAGGATGCCCTTTGGTGACGCTCCATTTCAGACATGCTACCACACCGTTCGCGGTGGCTTATAGGAAACAGACTGCACTGGAATCTAAATACCCGAGTGCTTGGAAGAGCTTAAGTGAAAGGCAGCCAGAAGGATTTGGGGTCTAAAGGAGTTTGTATTATCTGTCTAAGCCTGCGCTAGCTGCTGCAGAAGCGTAATACAAAACACGTTTTTGTGCTGCTTTTAAATTCAGAGCCTAGGTCGAGGCTGTTGGGTGGTAGCGGTTTTGGTCCTTTCTGATTGCTAGTGAGGTAATACGATGGATAGTGGAGCGTGCACTCTTGCCTCTCAGGAGAAGGTCATGTGAAGTGACTTTGACTGTTGTGACAGTGCAATACATGTTTTGCTTAACGTTATCAATCGTAACTCAGTATTGCAGTAGTGAGAACTCTGTGTTTCCTGCTCTTCGATCCTCTAGCAGAAGTGTGACGTACTCGGACTTTCCGAGCAGCAAGCAGTTAACTAAAGTTTGCAAGAATGTTGAAGGAATGGTATGAAGCAAATATAGTGGGAGCAACTGGCATGGATGCCTGGGGGATATGGAGAAATTGAGTCACCTACATACCCTAAAATAACCGTATGGCCCAAACCTCTTGGACACTTGGACTTTGATCTTAGTCTGACCCACTGAGTATCGGTGTGCCTACGGATGATGGATCCGTTTCTGTCCCTCCTTCCACAAGGAAGGTGGATGGATATCCATGGACAGAAAACTGGTGTCGCTTCAAATTGGAGGAGTTTAATTCGAAGGACTCTAAGGAGCTATGGAAGCTGCTTGGGTTCTCCGTTAAAGCTAGATACCAAGCTGTCCTGCAAAAATTTGAAAGGAACTCTCTCTCAAAAATCTGAATTCTGTAATGCAGATCTTAACTGACAAGCTCTTTTAAACCTATCTGGAAACTTATAAAAACAGCTTGTTTTTCTGACCTCTTGTGATGATCATCTGCAGTACCACATGAAACCCAGCACACTGCTTCTGCTTGCTCAGTTCTCCTGGCTAGGCTGTGGTTCATTGCTTCCCCTGTAGCAAGCGTTGCTGGAAAGAGGGGACCTTGAAGAACAGTTACGCAAAACTAGCCCTAATTCCACATGAAATTTAGCTGAACCATGTATTCAAGAAATCAGCCTTTCAGGTCCGTTTATCTTGCCGAGTTCTTCACAAATTATGATTTTCTTCAGCATAATTATACAAGATGACTGTTTCTCAGTACTTTAAATGGTTTCTCTGATCTCCTCTAAGGGAGGTTCCCAAGCTGTAGACAAAAAACAAATACACTTTTTATAATCGTCTTCAGTTTGGGTCTCTACAAAGGGAGCACTGTCTGTGTAAGGCTGCTGACTGTGCTTCTGCTGAGTCTGCAGAGCTGATAACAAAGCAAGGTAATACAAATTAATAATAAAAACTGGAACCTGAAGATAAAAGATTCCAGGTCTGTGCTCCTACTGCTCCAAGCTATGATTTTTGAACTTCTTAAATTAAGAAATTACTTACAACAACATTTGGTGACTATAGTAGTGGTCACTTTTTAGAAAATACCGGGGTTTTTTAGCACTCTCGTTGTGCACACAGTTTTCTGTATTGTATGAATACCTGTACCAGCTGCAACAAAATCTTTACACCCAGTTTGCTTGTGACTTGCTCAGATTAGGGTACACGTAGGATATCCAGTGTGCAAAACCAGTTAAGGAGTGGTAAAATTGACTTGGTAGCCACCAATACTGGAGCAGTCCTAATGTCCTCTGCTAAGAGGTTTCTTCTAAGGAAGGTTTACCTATTTTTTCTATGTTTGTTTTTGTTTAAATTGCACTTTGATTCCCTTGTCAACGATAGCTTCTAGTTTGTTGGAGCTATGTGCCCCACGCAGCGAGAGAAACCAGGTTGCACACTGTCATGCATGTTTTCAGTGCTGCTCCAGGGGAAGGTAATAGAGAGCCTTGCCGTCCTGATTCATGCACATCCTCCTGTTTAATGCAGCAGATTCAGATTACACGGAGGAGATAAGGTTGGGATCTGTCAGAGCAGTTCAGTTGCTGAGTTTTTAAATGACCAGTTCAGTATACGTATCGGTTGTATTCAGAACCTGATATTTCTGTCTGGACAGAGTCGAAATGGCCTTAAGTTGGCTGAGGCCACCAGTGATCACTGCAGTGGAGGTGGTCTCTGCAGATGTAGATACCAGAGCCTGGTGGCAGAAATGTTGTGACTGCATTTCCTTTAAACAGCTGAGGGTGACAGGGAGCCCTTGTGGGGGGAAGGAGGGCATCAAGTTCCACTAAAAATATTTTTCCTTGTTTTTTTTATTATCAAACTTAAAATTCATTTGCAGATGCGTTCTGCAAGTCTTGTATTAGAGAAGCCTTGACCAGGAAAGCGATGTCAGCCAGTGGGAGTGGGTGCTGGTGGGGCCACAGGAGTAGGAGGGTGTTGAGACAAGAGCTTGGTGCCTGAGGAGCAGAAGGCGTCAGGTTGCTGCCCATAACCTGAGAGCAGACATGGTAAACTGGACTGGACGTGGGAGGATGGGCAAGAAATGTAGCTGTTAACACACGAATCTGCAGAATCGCTTGTGATTGAGCCAGGTCTGATTCTTTGCAGTGTCATACAAAAAAGTTAAAGGTAGCTTTGATCAGAATTCATCCCTGCATTTACCAGTCCTTATATTCTTCTGACCCCAGCTATCAGCAGATCTACGTACAGTTCATCTTACCGTCTGTGGTTTGGCTTCTTTGGCTGGGTCCAACAACGTATTTCCTGAGCAAACTGTTCTGTATTTGTCCCCAACAAGGGGCCTCGTGGAGCAGCGAGCTGTGGCTTAGGCATAAGGAGCAGCACATGGTGACTCCCATTGTTTCAGCCTCTTCTGAGCAGCGCTTGCATTGACACAGACACTCAGGCAATTTTTTGAGGTGGGAGCGTATTTCATCTGTCTAAGTTCGAACAAATGCTGAAAGCCACAGTCACAAATAACACAGCAAGTTGTCTCATCCTAGAAATTGCGTCGTCGCAGGAAATGAACAAAGGCTTAGTCAAGCTGTGGTGGGACATGGTCGACATGAGATCCCAAGGCTGAAGTAATGTTGTGGTACCAACCCAAGTTGCACGCTGATCCTTGGGGTGGTGTTATTGTTAGAGTATGGTCTTCCTGTGTGCGTTGTGCCCCCACGTATGCAGGAATATATCTCTGTTTTACTCGTGTTTTAGTATGAAACCTAAATATGGCCCAGATTCATGAAAAGGTGGGGTCAAACTGGCTTTGAGCTGAGGGGTTAAATGCAATACAAAGACTGGGAATCAAATGTACCAGGAATGTACATACATTTTGTTCCCTCCCCATTGAATGAGAACTCTTCCCTTGACACTACTTAGGGGGGTCCTGAGGTGAGAGTACCTGGTTGGAGAGCAGGGAGCTAAAGCTTGGAGTGATAGAAGACATCCTGAGTTGGTCCATAGTTTGTAATCATTACAAAGGCGGATCTTTCAGGATATCAGGAGCAAGTCTGAAAATTCATTGTTTGCTTTTGAACTGAAAAAAGGCAATAAGCAGAAATTTCCATAAGACTTTAGCTTATAAATTCCCCTGGTGATTGTCTGGAAAGTGGCCTGGGTCCACCCAAAGCTGCACTGGGAACTGGCCACAGTGGATGAGAGAAGCTGCCTTTTCTTTCTGTGAGATTAAAATTTGAATGCATCAAGTACCTTTAATGAAGAAGTCTTTTAGACTTAGATTGGGAGTTGATATGGGAAGACCAGATGATTTGTATGTGGAGTGTGGGTGTCAGAAAATAAGCAGCGGAACTTCCTTAATAGTTAGTGAAAGCTCAAGATATAAGCATCTCTTATTTTAAAATGGGCAGTTTTCAATGCTTTAACAGGATGTGGCTTTATAACCAGTAAGTACTGTGCATTAATTGCATCACTGATGATTAGCCTCTGTTGTGAAGTCAAGAGGAATGTTTCCATGGGCTATACTCTGTGCTCTTCTGGGAAGCTGGGATCTAAACTTTTTCAATGAAACACTATCCATGGCAGTAAGAAATCCAGAAGACAAAGCTTTTAAAGTAATTGGGTGATACTCATTACACAAAACTCAATTAGTGTGTAACTGTTAAGGTGTTGAAGTTGACATTTAGTTAGTACTAACTGAATACCTTTGTGTTTCCCGGTGGAACTTAAGGAATCATTCTTCTGAAATATTTTTACAGTTCAGACTTTGTATGGTAGCTAATTCTGGAGATTTCAAATTTCAGGTGGTCTGTACTGCCCCAAATCTATTCTGCTTTTGGCAAGAAACCTATGTTGAGAGGCATCTGGTGAAGTGACAGTGATGCATTGAGGGAATACTGTGTCCTTTAGCTTGAGAGTGTTTTCACATTCAGCTTTGAATATAAGTTATATTCTGAGAAAATATTCTCTCCCTATACAAGAAGGGTTAAAACCTGTTGGTTTACCAATAAAAATAGTTTTCTGTGAATTTCTGTGAAGGATACCTGAACTCCACTTTTTCCCAGGTAGAATTTGAGAAAATGTTACTGAAAGCTTAAAATTCATAATTTTTAGGGCAAGGCTGTAACAGTTACATGATTGAAAATCCTGCCTGGAGGAGGTTGAGTGTTCTGCAGTCTGCCTTGAATCAGCCTACATCTCTTCCTGCATTATAAGTGACCCACTTTGCCCACGCAGATGGGTTGGATTTGGCAGAGAGGAGCATGGAAGGTGTGGAGCAGATGTCGTCACTGTGCTGCTTTGCACAGAAAAGGCTCCTCTTTTGTGATGTTCCTCTCTACTAAAATCTGGTTTGAAGTGTGCGGAAAGCTGCTGGAGATGCGGGTATTGGTAGCACCAGGTCATCTGTTGGGATTCTATGTTTTGCATGCATCTCTTAGGACTACTTTTCTACTAGTTCTTTGCTGGTATGGGCAGACCCATTTGAGGTTACTGTTGCTACCATGCTCTCTGCTTCTCCGGCTGTTGCAAACAAGCAGGAGCGTTTTATTTCTGTCAAACCCCTACGTGCTTCTCCACATAGCATCTGGAGAAGTTGCTGTTTGGTTGGTTTCCCACGGGATACTGTTTCCTCACAAGTTCATGTGAAATGTCCATCTATTTATTCTCTGGAAGTTGGGACTTCTGAATGCACATTGGAGTTTTTGCAGGTCTTAGAGGGAATTGAAGGTGGATGTGATGCTGAATAACTTGCAGGGAAGCTTTGGAGACATGAAATCCAGTTGTATGTGAATTGTTTGCCCGTCTTGGCTCCCTTTGGCTTCACTCTGTATCTTGTGACGAGTAGTTGTTAGACCAATACCGAGTGTGATTAAGAAATCCTGCCTGCCACTAGTGAACTACTTCTGTTGAATTATTTTTCTATCAGATAGATATCAAAATGATATTCAGATGCTTGTCATACAAAATTTTTTTGGTGTTATACCAATTGCTCTGTGCTGTGTGAATGTCCTTGTTTGCCCTTCAAGGCATTTAAAAAGAAAATTTGTAAAGCAGATGAGGTGTACTTCCTTTGAGTGGTCTCTGGTAGCACTCTCTGCCTGCCTGGTTTGCATACTTAACTAGTCCTTATTGTCTTTTTCACTCTAGAACGTGGTCCAAAACCATTCCTGGCAAGGTTGAATTCTTCTCCAGTGAGGGTTCGGACACCTCTATTCCCATCCCCATTGTGCCACTTCCAGGCGTAGATGACTCTTACCCACCCCAGAAGAAATCTTTCATGATGCTCAAATACATGCATGACCACTACTTGGACAAATACGAATGGTTTATGAGAGCTGATGACGATGTTTATATCAAAGGGGACAAACTGGAGAATTTCCTCAGGAGTTTGAACAGCAGCGAGCCCCTCTTTCTTGGACAGACTGGCCTTGGCACCACGGAGGAGATGGGGAAGCTGGCGCTAGAACCAGGTGAAAACTTCTGCATGGGGGGACCAGGAGTGATCATGAGCCGGGAAGTCCTGCGGAGAATGGTGCCCCACATTGGCGAGTGCCTGCGAGAGATGTACACCACCCATGAGGACGTGGAAGTGGGAAGATGCGTACGGAGGTTTGCAGGAGTGCAGTGTGTATGGTCCTACGAGGTAAGGATGAGGGCGTGGAGAATGAGGTGTGTGACTTGGGGGAGGTGGAGGAGAGGGTGGGAGAGGCTGGCAGCAGGGAATTACTGTTGTATAGCTGTGCAGCGGTTGCTCCAGAGCTCACCTCCCTTTGCAATTTGACCATCCAGCTGTACAGTTTCTACGTTTTTTGTTTCCTACGAGTGTCACCCTGGGAGAGACCTCCACAAATACGGAAGTGCAACAGTAAGGAGGGAAATGGAACCCGACATTAGGCACGTTGGGGTGAGGGGAGGGACATTCATCATTCATAACAGTTATTTTTATTCAGGCAGAAAGAGAATAAGCTTAAATCAAAATGGCCACAGGTCCCTGCAGTCTTGACTGTCCAGGCCTCTTTTATCTTTTTCAGTTGGGTATGTCATGGTGTCAGTGTGGAAAATAGATGATACAATTACTGTGCAACTTGCTGCAGTTGAATTGTGTGAGGCTGACAGATGTTTGCCCTGACAGTGACAGTTTTTTCCCAAACTACAGCCATGGCGGAGATGTCTCATGGTGGCTGGCATTGTCACCCTGCCACTGAGCTGCCTCCCAGGCTGCCCACAGCCCAAGTCTGCTGCTGCTCAGGGGACTCACTGGCAGCCCCATCCTGCGGATGCCTGCTTAACAGGTCCTTGATGTCAGCAGAGACAAGCCACCACTCCTACACTGAAATTCGGGGTCTGCCCACACTGATGTGGCGGCGAATTTGGCATCTTGGGTGGGGGGGGAAACCCAAGAGTCCCAAGCCTGCTTGTGGCAGAATTTCCTGCTGCTGTTCCTGCTGGATGCTGGGGGCTCCTGCCAGGGGCAAGGGGGGGCTTCTCCTGCCCGGGTATGCTGGGCTCTTGGAAGTGAGTCCTGGGTGTTTACAGACTGTCTGATTGAAAACACCTGCTGGGCTTGAGCTGCAGTTTCTTCTGTAGGACCAGGGAAAATGCTGGTGGATCTGCCTTAGAAATAAGGGAGAAGTTGAGGGCAGAAGAGAGGGTGAACAGTTTGTCTTTTTACACAAACATTTATGACTTCTATGCAGCTATTGCTTTGTCCTTTTATGAGATGTGGTAAAGAAAGGGATTCTTCTGCCCACGTGACAGGGAAGCTGTGGTCACGCATGATGACAGATACTGTTGCTGACCCGCTCTTTCACTGGTAAAGACTTGTGTTAAACTTTTGACACCAAATTTCTGCCCCCAAAAGCTGTTGCTTCTTTTCAGTTCACAGTTCAGTGACAGGAAAGCTTCTCAGGAAGGGGAAGGAGGTTTCCAGCTGCAGCATTTCATTCATATCTTTTGTGCATAAAGACTTTCTGGACTAACAGTGGCTCTCCACGTTCCCTGCTTACAGACGTGGACCTAGTTTATGTATTGCCAGCATTGTGGTTAGCGATTCATGAGAAGTCAGTAACTTTTTCCACAGTTTTTAGCAGCATAAAGTTTTTACTCTAGGCATTTTGAGTTGAAATAACTTCTGGTGTGAATGCCTGTACCATGTGGTATTTGATAACTTACTGAAGGGTCAGCATTTTGGTCCTACTGAAACTGGCAAAGACCTCCTAAATTCAGTATGATCAAATTTTGGCTTGAAACAGCTAACAATAGCACAGAACTGCACTAGGGGTGCTATCTGACAGAATTAGATTGGGCTTTTCTCAAAATCAGTTTTGTTGGATCAGCTTCTGTTAAATTATCCAGAGTGCTGGATTCTCCCAAGTACCATGAATTACTTAAAATTGGTTTGTGTGGAGTGTATAAACTGCAAGATGTTCAGAAGTAACCCGTGAGTGTGAGGTGTTAAGGCTCAGCTGTTCTGGAGAGAGGGAAGAGTTTCAGTGATGAAAGCATGCTGCTTCTGCAAGGAATAGGTCCACTCTCATTTGTTTGAGGCTTTTCAATTTAAAAACCTGTCATCTTTTCCTTTTTTTGATCTGGTCCTCTCATTGTCCAGACAACTAGATTAGATGTGCCTGGTATTTTATTTAAGATAAAGCAATAGCTGTGTGAAATAACACAGCTGTCATAACAGCTGTGTTAGGAAAGCCTGGTGTAAAAGCGACATTTACCATGTCTTGTATGTTCATGAACATCAAGTAACAGGCCACTGTAAGTGAATTGCAAAGTGTTGTATTTCAGTGAGCTTCTGATGGAGCAAAAAGTTTTATCTGTGCCTGCTCTGCTGGGGCACAGCCACACATTCTTCACAGTTCCCGTCGAAAGGGAAGCAGTGACGGCACGAGGCTCAGCAAACAAAACGGCGTTGGCCTCAGAAAACCCAGACCTCAAACTTCTCCTTTGCTTCCTGCACTTCCTATTCTGGAGAGTCTCAAGTGGCAGCACAAACAAGGAGCTCAGGTCTTTGCAGTCACCCCCCAGCTCTTTGGTTTTTGTTCTTAGCATCTTGGACATGGAATGCCCTGCCGGACCTCAGTGCGGGTGGGTTTTTTCCCCGCAGTGTTCTTGCAGTGGGCTCTATGCCCAGAGTCGTTTTACTCATCTCCACGACTGTCACTGCCCTCTTTCTCTGATTTTAGGATCTCACAATGTCTTTACTGTGTTGCTCATCTTTCCTGGCTCTGACTCTGGTGGTGTGCCCAAATGCATCTCCAGGCCCGGCTCTGTGTTTTTTTTCTACTCGCAGCAGTCTGTCTCAAAACCCTTTTTTCCCCCCTTCCTGTGTTTCTGTCACTTTGCTGCTCTCTGCAGTGCCTCTTAGACCACTTCATTAGTGGCACCGGTTATTACCCGTTTCAAGACTTGTAAAGATTTGTTCACGCTCTTCCTGCCGTCAGGAGCTTTTCAGCAAATACAGTAAAGGAATTGACACCACAGTTCTTTGGACTTCCTGTTTCATCTCGCCTCAGAAAAGAGGCAGCAACAGTATGTGCAAGCTTGAGGAGAACTGAAGCTCCCTGGGCTCTGGGGAGCTTCATCTGACGCACCCAGGCTGCGGCTTCAGGAGCAGTTTGCAGCCCGTAATGGATTTTAGGTTCCTGTGACCAGGCTTGTAGCTGTTGCCTTACTTGAGACAGGTCAAGTGAGTCATAGATGAGACACGCCTCTTAAATGTAAGTTCTTTATGGCAAGGATTATCATCATTGTAAAAACAAAACTGAGACTGTTACTGCTGTTTGACAAATAGCTGTAAAACTGAGCTCTCTATGGGGTGGAGCAGCCAAAGCTATGGATTTTATGAAGCAAACTGGAAGAAAAAAAACTATGAGAAGAATGGAGCTGTGAAATCTCTGAAGCTTATAGGTGGGAGCCTGACAGTTTATAAAGCGATACAGAGTGCAGTCCTTCCTCTTGAAGAGGACAAAAGGCTTGTACTGAACTTGCTAGGGAGTGTTTCTGCATTTCTATCGAATATTGGTATTTTGAACTTCTGGTGCACTGCTGGGTGTTTTTCTCAGAAAAAGTTCACATGTTTAAGTCTCCTTTCTTCTCTTGTTTCCTCTGGCTGGTAGTTCTTCTAGTTCATCTTGCGTGGATCACAGAGATGTGCTAGTTTTGTTTTCTCATGCACTGCCTTGTGGTGCCATGTGTGGTCTTGGCTATTCAGCCTGAGAACAGGTTTCAGGTTTGATGACAAGCTATCTCATTAGTGATTTAAATGATCCCAACATGCTGTTGATCTTTGTTTTTGTTTTGAGTCTAATGTTTCCTTCGAATGCATCTGAATTACGAAGCCATCGCTCTGTAGCATAGTGTTGTTTCAGCCTTGTTTCGTAGCTGCTGCTGAGTATTGTTCTAATTTGTGCTTAATATCCTCACCTTCAGAGCGCTGGTAACTTTAATGAGAGCTCTTTGTAGCTACTAGAAATCAAGGCAGTGCTGATACATATCCCATTAATTTCTTCAGTAATAAAACTTTTCTGACATACATGCCTGCTTCGTGTCCTGCAGCGCAGTAGAAACAGTTGGATCC
Source organism: Burhinus oedicnemus (assembly GCA_008921705.1). Taxonomy (NCBI): domain Eukaryota; kingdom Metazoa; phylum Chordata; class Aves; order Charadriiformes; family Burhinidae; genus Burhinus; species Burhinus oedicnemus. Next base: position 241,897 of record VFFE01007033.1, on the reverse strand, counting down.
AACGGAGAAGCTTATGCTACCTCTGACTGCTGGTGCAAATGCCCAGATGTTTTGTCTGTTTTTCCTTCTGTTCTGATTGAGGTGGTAGGAGAAATTACGTAAGAAGCATCAAGTGTGTCTGTGTGGAGGGGACAGCGCTTTCCTCCAAACTAGTGACAAGTACTCTTAAATGGCCTGAAGAGAGACAGAATTTTTTATAATATACATGGAAAAGAAGCAATGACAAAGGGAGTGATCACACCAGGAAACATGAGCATCAAGGAAGAGTAGGTCCAACCTTTTGGGCTTTGGCGAGGGGAAAAAAGTAGGGCAGTGGTGACTAGGGATAGCAGGGGGCTTCTGGGAGAAGGGGGATTTGAATTAATGTTTTGTGTAGTCTTTCATCTGGAGTAATTGAAGATAATTGCTACTCTGAAATTCAGTGACATTAGGAAAGCCCTTAAAGTGCACAATATATCTGCCAAGTACATTGGCAGTGCCAGAACACACTGTTTCTGGAATGGACTCTCCCATGGGCAAAACTGAAGTTTATGGTTTTCTGTAAGATAGCCAGAAGTCAAAAAAAGATAAAAGTCCTGCAGCGATTGATCAGAACTGAAAGACTGGGGACAGATGCAACTGTTAACCGCTAACCTTCAGTTGCCTTGCTTTATTCTTTGAGAAAGAACCTTCCTTCATTAACAAAAAAGGAGATTCAGTCTTTTTGTAGCTGGCTAATGCATGGCACGCAGTGACTTCAGCAGCAAGAGCTGTACATCTCGGAGCAGGGCAGCATGGGATCTGTGAGGAGATGCTTTAGGCAGGGTGCTCTGAAGCACCTCGGTTCACTGCAGTCGATGCGGGGCAGTAAGGTTGGACCATGATGTTTGGTCACTCTTGCTCTGTGAACCTTTGCCTTGGACTCCAGGCAGCAAATATAAGACTCGACTTGTCTGTGTGGTGGGAGCATCCAGCAGCACTTCTGAAGTCAGACGCTCTAATAGATATATATTGTCCCGGCTTCAAAGCTTGTACGGTTTTTTGAAGTCAGAGTGTAGGAACTTGGCAAACCCTGACAGCAACAGATACCTTATCTGGCCATGTGTGTACTCCGTTACATCTCTTCATTCAAGAAATGTATGATACAAATAGCGAGTGTGTGTGTGTGAGAGGGAGGATATGCCCAATGTTTTCGGGTGGATGTTGATAACTCATCTTTTCTTAAGCACTAAATTTTATCTTTGAAACACTTCAGAGATGTCTTTTTGGCTTCAGAGTAAGTTGGAAGCGGGTGGCCATCCGTTCTGGGGGTGGATGGAGATTGAGCTTCATGAAGGTAATGAGGAAAGGCATTTTGTGAGAGGACAGACAGGTAAGAATAGAGAAGAGCTTTATCTGGGCAGCGAAGGTGATGCATGGGGCTCAGTGTGAGACTAAAACACAGGACTGATGTGACGGGGAGTCTGTGACGACAGTGGGGGAGGCAGTGTGGTATGACCACTGTGGTCTAATTTTAGTAGCAGTGTTTGCTGAGGAGGAGGGCAGAAAGGTCAAAGAAGAGAGTAAAGGCTGCAGTTTAGGTTTGTGAAACCAAGGTGTGGGTTAGGAGGGTTTGGAATAGGAGACATACCTCAGATCTGCACCCAAGTCCTGACCTAGCTCTTTCACTTCAGAAAAAAATTAAATATTTGAGAACCAAATATTTCAAAGAGTGAAAAGTTGACATCACTAAGTGATTCCTTAGGGACTTCTGAACTCAGGTTGGTAAAGGTTTCTTGTTTGTTGTAGAAGTCAAGAACCACTTTGTATATAGCGCTAAGTGTTGTACCAAAGTTACTTGAGTCTGGATCTCGCCAACTTTCTGCTGGCCATCCTTTTAAAAGAGGAAGGCTGTGCGATGCGTGCTTACACACAGATGCCTTTCCAGGCTATAGAGACTGTTTGAGACTGACCTAGTTTTTGTGAGCACATGGTTAATCTGTCCCTAGTTAACTGGATGACTTATCTAATGCCTAAGCTGAGGGTTGCTGAAATGGGAACTTCGATGGTGCTGTGCAGACTCTATCGAAGCTTCAGCCATGAATCCAGCAAACAGAAGTACTTCTTTTTTCCCTGTCTTCCTGAAGTGTAGTGGTTCGGTCAGAAATTAGGATCTGTGCAGCCTGTTGAGTTTAGGGAGCCATCGGGATTAGTTGTTATCTTGAGGACAAGTCAGGAAAGGCTAATCCTTCATTGCATGACAGGACAAAGAACTCTTAATAAAATAGCTCATCATCCCAGTTTCTTAATTAAGGCACGCAGAAAATACTTGAGGATTTGAGTTTGTTCTGTTGAGCAGCAGTGGGGATAGGCAGAGGGGGGTGAGCCTGAGACCAGAAGCTTTCTAATGTATTTTTCTCTTCTGAACTTATGGGAAAGCCATCCCTTTTTTGCACGGTCGATTCTTACTTTATGGCTTGCTGGAGCTGTAAAGCTCAGTACTTGGAGAAGGTGACTTGATGCTGTGATCAGAGCTACTCATTGCACTGCCCTCTTGTAGGTGAATCCCACCTAACTGGAGACCTTGGAAAGACACGATTAAATTCCAAACCTAGTCAATATAAAAATCCAGTAATACCTGTATAGTCAGTTATCTCCCATGGGTCAGCTGTGTCTGACCAAACTTTGAGTTGGCAAGTTTTCTTTTCCATTTTATTTAGTGCTTATCTCTGTATATAAAAGATGAGGGGGGGGAGAATAAACCGCTTCATGGCTATCTCTGTGTAAACAGAATCTCTGTGAAAGTTCCCATGTGACTTGACAGTTGAGGAAAAAAAAAAAACCACATTGTCAGCTGAAGTGGACATGAAGTGTCTTCAGCTGGGGCTCTCGGTGTGGAAGTTTTTAGCAGATCTACATCTAAAGGATAACTGTGACCTGGATTTTGGGGGTGGGGGGTGGTGTCTTAATTGTGTAGATTTGGAGAGAATATTTGCTTTTCTCCCCTGAATCTGTTAGAGCCATGTTCTGTGTGCAGCTTAAAGCGCCAGCAGCACAGAGGTGTCAGAGCCTGTAAGCATGGGAGAGAAAAGCCAGACTTGTTTGGTGATGGGAAATAGAAATGAAGTGCTGATGTGGGGAAGGGGCTTAATATAAACTAGCTGAGGTCACCGAAGGGATGGTAGAAACACGTTCAGCTCAAATGCTTTCAGAGGTTGCTGTATTATACTTGGGAGTGTGGTGTTTTGAGAAATACTTGGATTTTTTAAATAAAAACAATAAAAGCAATTGAATTATTACAGAGAAGAAACAAAAGGTGGATCTTTTAAACAGATGGATATGATGGGTTTTGATGTAAAATCTTGTTTTACTATTTGTTACTTTTATAAAAACAATTTAATGTAAAACATCATTTTCTTTTGAGCTTTGAGTGGATGGACACACGTAATTATCCAGAGTTGCTTTAGACAGTGGTTACAGCCAGCTGTATCAGTGTGTAGCACTAACCTGCTACAAAGGCTTTTTTCTTAATGCTTTTGGAGAAAATAGTACATAGCAGGCTGACTCTGCCTTGACACAGCACTGAGCAGCTGCTCTCTGAGCATTTCCCTGTGCTCTCTGGGCTGACGGTGTACTAGGGCAGTCTCTGAGGATGCATTTGTGATCTCTACAGTTATATTTTGCCAGTTCACCATGTTTGCAGTCACTGGTCTGCTGCTGGTGCTGGGAGATATATTGAAAAGAGCTGTTAATGATAGGTGACTCCTCACCTCAGCCCAGGAAGTGCCAATTCCTCTTTTGCTTCCCAGTTGCCTGCTCCTAAAGTTGCTGTCCTTGATGGACTTTGTGGTCCCCCAGTGCTGGCAAGCCAAAAGATGACATGCCATGTGTGGCCGTATTTCTTTTTTTAATAGCTTGCAGCTGCAATTACTAATGAGAAATGCGTATCTTGAGTCTTCCTGTGCATTGTACCCAAATGCGCTTAACGTATGTCAGTAAGGAGCTTGGCTTTTTAGGCTGTGGTGGGAGAGCCACTGGTTCAGAGAAGATGCAAGATGACAACCTGCAATGCCCAGTCCTTGCAGCAAGCAGGTAGCAGTTTAACTCGGTGCTCTGTGCTGTTGTCTGATAGCTCTGCGGATGGTGTGAGTATGTAATCTGACTGCATGGAGGATTAATTGTCTGGGATTTGTCTAACATCATTTCCTGTAGCCACCTCCCAGCTGAAGAGCTGCTGCTGTTTTGTGTTCTAAAACCATCTGATTTGGAGCAGAGAACTTGGTTCTACTTTGCTGGACTGTTGTACCATCCTTAATTGAGCCTTAAAATGCTTAAAACATTTTAGCACTAATTTCCTGCGTTAAAAGCTTATCTGGACTCCTGGTGGTGTGAACTTTCATGGTTATCAGCTGGAGACCTCTTAAAATCTTGCCAGAAATCCTGATTGCCTGAAGGGTGGAGATTATCTTCCTGCATGCCTAGACCAAAATGACCTTTATGTGTCACAAAGAAGTTGGGAACATAATTGGAAGGGTTTGGGAACTAACTGGTGGTGTTTTCTTAAATCCTGAAGTTTCAGGCTGATAGTCTATTTGGGGATCCTTGCAGAACTGTGAGTTCTGGTTATTTCTGGTTAGTTTCTTACATAAAAGTGAATTTCTGCTGATGTCCTCAGTGAAAGCAAGTTAGTTGTCAGTGATTCTTTCAGTTCTCTTGCACAAGTTTAAAATAGTGTTACAATAACGAAGCAAAAGTACAAGTTCTGGCTGATTTTTATCAGTGGGATTCTTGAGAACAAATTGAACTTAATGCCAGTTACTTGCAGCTTGTGTGATAATGGTGACTTCAGTAAAAGAGTCAAAGCCTGCATATAATTTAAATTGCTATCAGGGACCCAAAGTATTTTTTAAGACTCTTTGAATTGGAAATTTCTGTCTGTCCATTTATACTTTGTCCACAGTGCAGTGTGGAGTATTGCTGATAAGAGGAAAACCACAACGGTGAGCTCTCCTTTCCAAGGACCTTCTCCTTCTCCTTTCCAACAACCTCAGCAGTTTTTCTGCTTCATGGCAAGCTTTGCAGTCTGCATAATGCCGTTCTACCTGTGCTGCTGGGAGTGACTTGCTCCCAGGGCTGCAGCGTAGATGAAGCTCCAGCAGTCAGCTTCTGTGCTTGGTGGTCTGATGTCCTGGGAGCATTGCTAGGGTAGAGCAAACTGCTTCATTTACCATCTGTTCTGGTTTATAGCTAAGAGCACATGTCAGTACAGGGTGGGAGCCCTAAATGTTTATGCAGAGCTGTGAGATGAGGCTCCTAGAGCCAGTGCTTTGGAGTCATTAGCTTAGAAAGAGGTTCAGGAAAAGGTATGACATGCTCTTGTGTAATGAAGAGGGCACAGGTAGGGTCATGCCCACTGGATCTAAGCTCCATCCAAGTCTCTGAGTTTAATCCTGCCTACTGAATGGCTTTAGGGAGCTCCAGCTGAGTGCTGTGTTTTTGATCTTGGAAGCAGTCTTCAGAAGCATCTGGCGCTCTTTGTGGATTAAGCACAGGTTCTTAGACAGAGGCTAGGATTAGCAGTGAAATAAATGGGAAGCCATGGTTTGGACTCAGCCAGCGGTTCATTAGAAAGCAGAAAAAGGGTAGTAGAAGGCTGTTTGCAATTCCAGAAGTGCTACTGTCTCCTTCTTCCTGCTGCAATAAAGAGAGAAGCACCTTATCAGAAAACTCGCCTACCTTCGGCTTGCCCCAGTCTCTCTGAGTAGGCAGCTGGCGTTTGGATGCTGCTTCCTTGCCCACTGTCCTCTTGGCCATGCTCAGACCTTGTGTTGGTACACTTTCTGAAAGGCAAGCACAAGTTTGTTCATGAAAACCTGTTGCCTGCTCTTGTTTATGGTTGCCACTTCAGATTGGTGCAGCTGGTTAGAAAAGTGCTCTGAGAATAGCAGCAGAGTATTAATGAAGGTTCCTCTGCTCATAAGCCTTCAATGGGTGTAATTACTTGGCAGTAACTTCTTTAAACCTTATTTGAATTAAAGCTACATGTTTTGGCTGGTTATGTCACCACTGTATTAGTGAGGAATGCAGGAGAGAGTGCTAGTTTGCATTAACTGAGCTGCCTTAATCCTTTGTAACCATACTTTTTGATATCCGTTACTGTCTTGCAGAGAGAGAAAACATTTGCCCAAGGGGTAGTGGAGTTCCCTCCTCAGCATCTCTGCGTAAGGGCAATGTTCTTTGCCCTCAATAAGGACTAAGGAAGTTCTTAGTAAGTGGGTGTTGAGAATTAATATTGTATGTAATTCTGTGTAGATACTTGATGGGAAACTCTCTGTATCTGAGGTGTGAGGTTTGTATAAATCTTATTTCCTACAGTCCCTCTCAGCATATGGGTGCAGAGTGGTTTAAATGCCTGACCCAGTTTTTTTTTTTTTAATGGTTTCATGCAGCCTTCAGGCCAGATAATTCACTAAAAACAATCTTGTCCAACTAGAGTGACTCCAGAACACAGACCTCTCACGTTTGTTGTCCAGGTCGGCAAAAATATTCTTCCCGTGTATGCATGTCTTTGCTGTCTTGACAGAAGAGAAATTTGCTTAACCTTATCGCAGATGATTTGTCAAGAAACCTCACCCTTACCTTACATTACCTTGTTTGTTTGACCTTATCACAGATTACTTAACTGACATACTTGGTTTTATATCCTTCTCCTATTGAAGACACTTCCTAACATCTTTGGCCAAGGGGAACTTTATTTAAAAAAAACCAAACAACCAACAACTGAGAGACAATAGCAGATTTAATCTTCATAAAGCAGCAGGGCTTTTGCTTCCCTGGGAATGTTAGCGAGCTGTGGCTTTTCCAGGTTTTTCAACAGAGCAATTTTTCTTTGACTTTTTCAAATAATCTTTTTTTCCCCTCTCTGACTCCTTTGAGTTGAATTGTGCTCTGTAGTCACTGTGAGAGCCTTTTGCAGTTGCACTTTGTCTTGTTGCTGTATTTTACTGGAACTGGAAGCCACCTCTGATCCTATGGAATAACGTGTTTGGCAAAATCCTGAAGTTTGCCAATGGTAGCATCGCTGCTGCATGCGCTCGTACTGAGGAGAAGCCATCCATGTGGTTTCTTACCTTTTCTAGGCCAAAAATAACACCAGAGCTCCTGCAGCCTTGAAGAATTAGCCTAATTTCAGAACTGAAAACTAGGGTGAAGGTGAAAAGGGTATTTCAAAATATATAAAATAGGAGCTGGGTGCCTAAGCATTAGGATGAAAAGCATTTGTCCGGAGCTCTGGACAGTGAATCGGAAGTATTTGTGATGATCTCTTGCATGGACACTACCACAGGGGCAAGTCTCTCCTGAATTGCAGGTCTGCTCAAATTTATATCAAGCGGTGCAGTTCTGCTACGTGAACTGCAAGCAAGGAAGATGGAAGGTGAGGGCAATGTCATCTTCCTCGTGGTTGTAATGTGGCTCCTCTGGATCGCTGATGTGACTCTGCAGAAGCGACTAGGTCATTTCTCCAGCCCACGGCGTCTGCTTTGTGCCATCTGCCCTCGCAGTTCCTGGTGCAGAGGAAGTGTGAAATGTGTAACCCCGTTTATTCTGCTAGGTGGTCAAGGCTGTCTGCCTTACAGAAAATGCCTTGTTTCTGTTCAGCCAGCACAAAGGCTCTTTTATAGCTGCTTGGCTATACATCTGCTGAGGTGCCTCAGACTGTTAGCACTGGTTGCTGTTTGAGGTATGCAGGCTCTGAGGCTGTGATGTACAGTGATATGTTGTTTATATGTTGCCTCCCTTTTCCTTTTGAGGATAGGGAGCTGTGCTGTGTCCTGCCCTGAACAAAGCCTGGTGTTAGTTATGTGATGGAGTGGTGGCTTGGAGATTTTCCCTTTAAAAGCAGGACTGGAACCCTTCTGTTTCACACTTTGAATTACATGTCTGAATTTGGCAATGTGACTGCAGGACAATAGAACTTTCTCTGGGGAAAAGCGTGTTGAATTTCTGCTTCAGAGACAGACCTGGCTTGAAAGACACTGTGTGCACCAGCGCAGAGGGACCCTGTCCTTCACAGGGCACTTAACAACTCAAGAAAAACCCTGGCTTCCTAAAGTTTCTGAACTTTATTGCAGCTTCTGGATTAATTTCTCCATCTTCTCCCCCCTCCCACTGATATTTTTTCTCCTGCTCATGTCCTCATGCTTGTTTCACAAAGAGACTTTGCTGAAACCTGTGCAGAAGTGCACGCTCATCTTTTGAAATGTAGGGGAGGGAGTGAAAGGAGAGAGGAAGCTCTGTGAACTGACAAAGTTCTGGTGAGTTCTGAATCTCTGATGTTTGTCTCCTTTGGCTTTCAGGCATCTTAAGGTTTGCCATCTCCTGGCTCCTGTGTTTGGTTTTCGATGTTGGTTTTCTTTAACCCCATAAAGCTAGCTGGCAGCTCTTCAGTTCCATTCCCGAATAGCATTCTGACGCTGTCACTGCTGGCTTCTTGACTCAAGTAGAGCTTGGATGGAAAAACAACTTTTCATCAAATTATCACCATATAGGTCTCACGGGATAAAGGAAGAGCATGAGTGGGATGCGCCCTGTTTCACGTTAAGCTCTTTTGCTTTGACGTTGATGTTCCCTTCCACTCCATTAGCGTGGATAAACACTGAAATCTCATGGCTGAATGTGGCAAAAGGTGACTTGGGGCAGATCCATGGTATGTTTCACCACTGAGTCCCTGTCCCTTGAGAGCAGCAGCTCCGCCTTGCCCAGGCCCTGGCGTCAGCGCCTGGCTCTGGCTTGTGAACATGTGCCTGTACTTGCTCTCCTCTCTGGGGAGTATTTCTTTCTTGTTGAAGATCTCTTTAGGCTTTGAAGATTCGTTTAGGCTTTTTGTGGCCTCTTTCACAAGACGGTGCAAAGTTACTTTTCAACTTAATTTTAGACTGGCTGTCATTCTCAAGCAAGCTTGAAGAAGTGTGGTTTTGACCTTGCTTGCAGGGAAACTTGGAGGAACCTGATTTCCCAGTACATTGAGGCAACTGTTACCTTGGGTCTAGAATTTTGTGCTTCAGCATCAAAGCACTTTGCAAACCTTTCCCATGCTCCCAGCCCTGTGGAACAACAGCTCTCCCTGCATGGCATGGGGTTATCCCCGGGGCACAGGTGGAGGTACTGTCAGGGCAAGGTGTAGAGTGTAAGAGGTCCCAACTCAGTGTCCTGCAGCCAAACCACACCTTCTCTCCACTCTTTCACCAGTCACTTCAATTAAAATTCCACCGTCAAGGCTGAAGTGAGGTGAGGCAGGAGCAGACTTGTTTTCAGGAGGGAGAGGGAAAACCGAATTTTCTGCCAGAATGGGTCTTTTCCCAGAGCAGGCTCAGGAAATGTCCCCTCCCCAGCAGTTCGGTGCAGAAAAGTCACAGGTAGAAATTGCGGAAATAATCAGCATTGTCTGCTTCAGTTCCCAGAGGGCATCAAAGAGTGAACGAATTGAGCTGAAAGTGAAGAGCCCTGCAGAGACAAACCTGCAGTTCTCCATCAGTCTTTCTGAACCATGGCCCAGAGCACTCATTGAAGATGATTTCTTAATAAAGCTGGGGGAAACCGAGCTAGTAGGGATGCAGATGAGACTCTCTGCTGGCATCGGGGAGCAAAGTGGATGAACCTCCTGAAGGTGAAAGGTGGCGAAAGCAAGAGAGCCAGAGTGAAACCCAGGGGGGTCTTATTAGTGTGGTGGAGTCCAAGTAATTTCAAATATTCTAAACAGAGGTCCCGTGAGTAGAGATACGAGGGAACCAAATTCCTTTGGCATTTGCAATATCAGGCTGGCTAAAATAACTGCTCTTGTGCAACGCTCCGCTGAGCAGTTATGGAGCAGACATTGCTCCTTTTGTAACTGCTGCTCAAAGTGAACCATTTTTTTGCCATGAGGGAGAGTCTGGCTACCTGTGTAAATCAGGGAGCTGTTTTACAGGTGCTCACCTTTGCAGAGGGTCAACCCAGTGATAGAAGTTGAAGTCAGAAGTGCTGAGAGTGGAGGAGAAGCAGTCACCTGCAGTTGCTGAAGAAACTGTCTACCTAAGGAGGGTGAGGACAATGTGACCCTTAAACGTGCTTAACCTTAGTTGCAGGCAGTTTCTCTAATGAGAGTACGGGAGCTGGGTGTGTGGCGGGGGTAGGCAGAGAAGGACTGAGATACGCTTTCAGAAAGGAAATCTGTCTAAACTAAGTGCAAGTAAACAGTAAAATGTTACAAGGTGCAAGCTAAGGAACAACCTGCTGTTTTCCCTGGCTCTCACTGTGACACAGCTCTAACCCTTAAAGCCGGAAATCATATCTGATGGGCTACAATAATCTTGTTTTTTCTAGACGTAGAACTCCCCTTTGTCTGTCTCCCTCAGGCAAGGAGGAATACCTGCCAAGAAAGCAACGCACTCTGAGACTCAGCTGCTTTGGCATGCCAGCAAAACCATCCTGCACTAAAGTGACAAGTGTGATGCTGATGGGATGCATTCTGGCGTGGCATCCAAGTTAGATCTAAGTGGGAGCACTCATGCACCTAACTGATGGCCAACAGAAAAAACACTGAGCAGCCTGCATTGTATCTGGTATAATTTTTATGCCTCGTTACCATGCAAAACAGTCAGCTCTTTATCCAAAAACAAGGTTTGAAAGTGACTTCTTAGAGTATGTTTTCTTCCTGTCCAAGCAGAGTGCGCAATGAAGAACAGTGGCTTGGATTTTGTTTTCTTTGGTAGTCAACATAATGTCAGTGGTTGTCTTTGTGTCTGCCTCTCTTTGTGTGGTGGGACAAAAAAGCCAGTTTGGGTTGGTGCCAGTTTTATCAATATGATGGTTACATGCAGAAGAAAGGAGCTGCAGTGGTTCTTGTGGTGCCTCGATGGCAAGTAATAGTAAAATATAGCTATCTCTTGATATTCTGGTTAGACTCCCCCGATTGCCACACACTGAAAAGCACCTCTTTTCATGTAACTGTGCATGCTCATGCACTCTGTGGTTAGCTAAAGTAAACGTTCACATCCTTGTGTGTGCTGGAATATAATAGAATCACTGTAAAATATTCCAGACCCTCTTCCTGAGCATTGTCACTTGGATGATGCTATTGCAGGTTTGATTGGCTGCTCTATTGCAGGTTTGGTTGGCTGCTTTTTTTTTTTTTTTTTTTTTTTTTTTTTTAAAAAAATCCTCAGGTGTTTTGTAGAGTTGCTGCAGTCCTTTCTATATCAGCCTTTGGGAATAAAACCATGGCTATAACTTTCAAACTTGGAAATATCTGTACAGATTCAGTCCTGCATCTCACACCAGACAATAATGAGCACTGAAAGCTAAACTGAGCCCATTGATATGTTGATCGTCAGTACTTTTTTCTTTCTGATTAACATTCAACCTGTGTCTTCTATAATGTTTCAAACAAACCATGGGATTGTCCATTATTCTTAGATCCAGTTGCCTGGTGGATTTGAGCCCATCCTGCCAGAGAAGCTGCTGGCACCGTATTCTGTTACGCCAGTATCCATGTTGGCCCATGGTACTGTGGTTATATGTATGATCCAATTTGGGTTATTTTTCATTCCTTGAGAGTGGTTGTGGGCTGAAGGTGACAGACTTGACAACATGGAGTGAGTTCCTTATGTGTTTGACCCGCTGTGAGGTGGAGTCTGTAATCCCGTAAGGGCTCCTGCATCTCTGCTGGGAGTCTGCATCTGCGTGTTGTGCAGAAAGTGCCGAGGGCTCTGTGCTGCAGGCTTTGCCTTGGAAAGCTCATGTGCCAAGACATTTGAGAGAGGCACAGTAAATGGCAGGACATCACACAGTACTATGGGCAGCATTAAGTGAGCAAGAATAGATGCAGATATTTTTAATGATGTTTTAAGTTAAACCAAATTCAATTTAGACAAGCAACTTGGTAAAGAGAGAACTTCTTGTCTGTGCTTTAGGAGAGCTTCCTGGCTGCCCTCTGGAGCTTCCTGGCTGCCCTCTGGGTCAAGCTGGTTGCTTTGGGTCCCCCTTAGCTCTCATCTGCCCCGTTTGCCTTGTCACCTCCCATGAGTGCTGCCGTGGAGTGGCCACCTTGGTTCTCCTATAGGATCAAGGGTAGGTTCCCTGTAGGAGGTCTGATGGGGGTAAGCCCGGGCTCACTGGAAACCCCAGCCACAAAAGGAGGCAAGCCAGCAGGACAGCAGGCTCTCAGAGGTTCGGGATAAGCGATCCTCTGGCTCTTGGACGTAAGAAGGTACTTGAATGAGGCACGTCACATTGGGAAGGCTGGCACCTTCCATCCCATGCTTTTGCTGTAAGTTGCCGGCTTTCGGGAGTTGTCCTTTAGTCTTTGAGAGTGGGGACTCAAATGTACTGGTTAACTAGGCTGAGTTGGCAAACGTCCTGGCTATAAGGTACGGCAGATGTCACACCAGCCTCCCGAAAGGGCAACAGGAAGGATCTGTGTCAGGTGGCCAAACACACCTTCCCACCTTCCCTCCTGTCCCCAGGCACTTCAGTTGAAGATCAAGGCTGAGAGGTCTGCTTTTGATGCCAGGAGAGCCTGGGAAACTCATTGCCATGTAATGTCAGTGGAAGTAAGACATTTGTAAGATCTGAAGGGGAATTAAAACATAAGGGCATACGGGGAGTGCTGGGGCTCTCATCTGTGGGTTGTACATTTCCAAACACAGCTACCACTGCACCGGGCTTCATCTGGTGGGTAAATCCCTGCTTGGCCAAACTCGGCCAATTTAACAGAATCATAGTTTGGAGAGATGGTAGTTCACTCTATTTGTTTCTCTGTCTTCTGTTTGTGGGAAAGTGCTGGAACGATTAGGGATTTGCACATGTGCATGTGATATATATCTCTCTCTCTATATATACGTACATATAGAGAGATACATATACACCCCTGCTCCCTGAAGGGAGAAGGTGCACTGCAGTCAGTGGTGGGGAGATGCTCTCCCAGCGGTTCTCCTATATCTTCTCCCTGGGAGCTCTCAGGAACTTGAGCCATTGGGAGGAGTGAGGAAATGAGGAGGACGAAGGGGGAAATAATGTGTGAGGGTCATCCAGGCTTTATTTCTCACTCTGCAAGAAAGATGACCTTGCTGGCTTGATTGATTTAGGTTTTCTGCAAATCTCATCTGCTCAGCAAGCTGCTGGAGGAAACTACTGGCAATGTCTCCAGGTAACAGTAATAAAACCCCAAGTGATTATAGTATTATTTCATTTATAACTGAATGAAATACATAGGGGATGGCCGCAACAGAGCAGTTGTATGAAAGGGCAGGCAGGCAGCTCCCTGCTTTGTGGGGGAAGAGGGAAGGCAGGGGAGTGGCTCAGGCTTCCCAGTGCTCTCCATAGGCACAGCTCAGGATGTGAGTTTTTTCCTTTTTTTTTTTTTTTAAAAAAAAAAAAAAAAAGATTTCTAGGAAATGCAAGATGAAGTGGTCTTTGTTCGGACTGGCCACACAATCCCCTCACGAGCAAACACTTTATCATGGCAGTTAGGCTGTGATGGGTGATGTATTACAGTAGCAGGCTTGTTACGTGGTGTAACTGCTGCTGCCTTTATAGCCAGAGAAAACCAGGCGGTGAGCTTGCTTGAAGCAGTTGACTGCTAAATTTGCTGTTAAAGCCCTTTCAGGGGAAATCCTTATGGCAGAAGGCTTTCGCATTTATTAAATCATCTAATTTCTCTGCCTAGTGAAAGATGTCTTAAATCATTCCAAAACTAAAGAATCAGGGCCAGGTAAATTTATATTTCATAAGATAAGATTATAACAAGAGAGAACATTGTAGCTATACAGAAATGTCTTAGAAATGCCTTTTGCAGTCGTAAAATGGAGTGAAGATACTTTTTTCTTTTTTTTTTTTTTTTCCCTTTTGCATTTTGTCTACCCTCCAGCACAACCTTGCTGAACATGTCTGGACAATGAATGTTCTTTTGTAGGGATGAACGCACAACCTCGGAGGTTAAACTTGCTCTGTAAGGTGTTTGCACTCAGATAAAGCTCTTTTACACATGACATTTCCTACATTGTAGCAACTAGCTTTAACAGTGTGTTTAAGGAAACTTCAGGTAAGTGCAAGGCTGTACTTAGCTTGAGCTTCCCTTTTAAAATGTCAGTGTCACAAAGGCCTTAATGCTGTCCTCAGCGTGGCTGCCGGTCCCTACCCAGACCTGGTGCATGGGGTATCCATGACCTCAGTGAGTGCAAGCAGGCAATTCTTGCTGTTGTAAGTTTGGGGATTGCCTGTCATGCCTATGATAAATGTGTATCTTTATGTACTCCCCTTTCCTACAACAAAGGCCTCCAGTTTGTAACTCACTGAAGAAGCGTCTCTGTCAAGGAGAACTTCATCTGAGTAGAAACTCAACACAAGGCTTTTCTTAGCACACCTCTCCCAGGAGGAGCCTTGCATATTGTATTTTTTTAAAAAAAATTCCTTTTATCCATTCAGGAGTATCACCCTTAGGACTTTACCTGCAATGCATGGAGTAGACACAGCACAGCGGCACTCCCTTTGCTTAACGTGAGCAGCTGTGTGTTGAGCTTGAGCCACTCCTCTCCATGCATTTAGCTGCTTTTCTTCTCTTACAGATAGGTTTTGGCCATTGCTTTTAAAATTGTCCAAATTTCCATCTTAAGTAGATGAGGCTAACCACTGAAGCTGTCTTGCTTTTAATGCTATTCAGGATGTGTCTTTTTTTTTAAAAAAATCTTTTTCTTTCCTTCTTCAGTCAAGTCTACAAAGAATACTCTGTTTTATGTGCTTTATATGTATGATTTCTTCTTAAAGTACGACTCATTTCCGCTACTTTAGAGGTATTTTCTTAAATCTGTCACTTCCTGTCTCTTTCTTGGCTGTCTGATTTGCCAATTTTTATATTTTTTTTGTAACTGTTCCGCTCATTAACTTCTCAAATCCTTTGGGAATTGTGTTTTGCCCAGGCGGGGTGAAACTCTGTTTTTATTCTCTGGCAAGAAATATTTGATGATTAATTTAATTGCTAAATTGGCTTCTAAGCAGAAGCAGGCTTGGAAAACTGCAGGGGAATTAATCATGCCCGCTTAACAGAAGGGACTTGAAAACGTGGAGGCTGTGCTAAAGACGTCAGTGAAAACCGAGGTGCACAGTAGCTAACAAGCTTTTAGTATTTTATCATACTTTTTTTGATTTCTTGCTGGCTGTCACTGTTTTCTGCCTGCTTGAAGAACAGAACGTTCCTTCCCAAGAAGAGAGCAAAGTCTTCTCATCTCTGGAGGGCGCTAAGTGGCTCCAAGAGTAAAGCCTCTGGGCTTTCGAGTGAACACCTGAAAATTCACGTCCCAGCACAAAATACACACACGGGGAAGCCCGCGGAAGGAGGCGTGTGGGTCCTTGTGCTGCTTTTCAGAAACTAAAAATGTGATCCACAGCCTCTATAGGTTTGGAGAGTTAAGAGGTATTCCATGAGCTGGTACCTGAACGAGCAGGAGGAAAAGCTCTGATCCACTTCTTGTAGCCTCAGTGCTCATGAACTGTACTGAGGCCTTTGTCCTTCACCGGTCCTGCAGCAAAAGGGCTGGTTTTGCACTCAGGTTCCTTGTGCAAAAGCAGCCTCATACTTTTAAATGTTTCTCTTGAACTTTCTACAGATGTATCTCAATCAATTTGGATTGAACTGTCTTTAATGTGTACACAATAGAAAATTAATTCTGGTATACTAAAGAGCTTAATTCAAAACAGCAAGCTCTGTATCAGATAACATTTAAGATATTTTTTTTTTAAATTTATTTATACTAAAAATGAAATGCAGATGACTTACAAGAGCTACTTCTAAATAAGACCTGGCATAAGGTTGAATTTTCCTCTGATGTAAATGGGTGTAACTTGATCAGGTGGCAAGGTTATGCTGATTTACATCAGCTACAGATTAGGCTTAGAAATTTTACATGTGACTACATACAACTACTGCAAGAAAGTAGTAAAGTCTAAAGGATGTTTTTGTTCAGTATTTTATTAAAACAAATTGAATGCCTTTTGAAAATCTGCCTGCAAGACTATGTGTCTTAGTTACAGTGAGCTCAAATTCATGGGACTCCAAAGGCATTATTACAACTTCTGTAATTACCCAAAATAGCTGTTCTTTACATAAGATTGGCATGACATTAAAGCTCAGTGTCTTGGGCATTTGCAGGACTAGGCTCCAGTAATGACTCTTCCATTATCTAGCTGGGAATCTCCCTTTGGAATGCATAAAGCCCTTTATAAATAAGGGAGTGGGGTGTCAAGCTCTAAAATGTCTGATTTTTATTAACCACGTAAGATCTGCTGTTGGTAGGAGATGTCACTAAGGTCTTGCATATACTGTGACTTGGGAAGAAATGGGAACTTAGGGAGCAAATTTTGTGTTCAGAGAGGTAGGAGAAGCACTTTTATTACGGGTTATCTGTTTTGCCTGCTGTCTCCATTGGCAGAGGGAGAGATTAGCGCTGTCGTGGCAGTATTAGGATATTAGATTTGGTGTTTGGAGTTTAAATTAAGTGGAGGAAAGAAATGAGAAATTACAGATGTGAAAAATGTTCTTATGTAGGTAAAACCACGGAGGGTATTCCATACGCTAATAAATGACGTTTCTTATAAAACACACGTGTAACATTACAGTCTCCAAGATGACTGTAACTTGAAGAAATACTTTTCTGCAACCCCTAGATAAAGACATTGACTGTTTCTGCACCATTTGCCATGCGTTAATTCAGACATGCAAATTATGACTGAAGAACCTTATTTCTGTAGCGCAGGAAGTATTTTCTGAGGAACAAGCAACTCTGATTGGTATCAGCATTGTATTGAACATGGACCTATGCTTTGAAAATCCTTTTTTTGCTCGTTAAACTGACTCCAACTGCAAATCTTCTGGTTTACTCAATTTTAATTATTTTTGCATTTGTTTTTCAGTAAAGGTCAATAGTCTGAGAACTGCAGTCTATTGATAATTTTTCCATTATTTATATAGCAATTCAGCAGAGCCAAAATATATCTAAGTGGTTTTAAGCATTGTTGTTTTTTAAGTGTATTAGATGTTATAAGGCAGGTGTAAATGAAAACACTGGGGTTCATGCCATCATTCTGTGCAACTGACTGGCTTGGTACTTACACAATTGAAGAAATTAAAAGGTATCTTGTGCACATTGGCATGTAAATTGAGATCTAAAACGCCTGAGTTGTAAGTCTGCATTAATTGTATGCACAAATTTCCTGCTGAAGTGTTGGTAAAGCGTTGGGCATCTGGTATCAGCTTTGACCTACAGATGGGAAAACTAACAGGACAAAATAATTATACAGTAAAATTGAAATTTCTGTTTTTGTAACAGAAAAGAGTAATGGGACTTGAGACGATGTCTGTAATCTTTACTTTTCCTCTCCCTTGAAATCTCAAGGGAGAACCCAAGACTTCCTCCTTGTGCATCCTGTTAAGTGCTGTGTTCTATACATTTCTGTGCACCTCAACCACTTTTTCAGTGACTTTTTCTTTAATCACTTGGGAGATCTGTTTTTTCCCTTTATGTTATAACCAAATAGTGTCTTGTCTTAGGAACAGAGAAGAATACCTTATTTACACTGTTAACCAGTACCTTCACATTTAGATTATTGCTTTGCAAATATTTGTAAACATATTACTAGATCATACCTTGGCTTCTTTGAGACTCATGACATTATTCTTTGTCCATCTGTCCACGGTCTGTCATATGCTTGTGTAGTTTGTTGCTGTGTTGGGTTTTTCCCTAACTCTTCTAGTTTTGCAGCCAGCTTTCTGGCAGGAACATTTGCAGAAGGTGCAGTATTGAAGTAAATGTATGATTTTTAGCTCCCCAGCCCTAAACGTGGGGATACCACTAATATATCCCAAAGCAATAGCCTTTTTGCTGCACTGGTGATTAAATTGCTTTCTAGCTCAGGCTGTAAGATGTAAAAACATTATGGCTCTCCTTTTGTGGGAAGGTCTATCATGGGCTATTAAACATAATGGTCTAAATGCAATCTCCAGCTCAGGAAACTCTTTGACTGCTGTCTGCTGCAAGCTGGAAAGCGGTATGAGGGCAACGACCATCCTCTATCTGCCTCTATCTGCTTGGACGCTTCCCGGAGGAATTTGCAACTGCCCACTGTCAGACAAGACGTTAGCCAGGTGGGCCTTTAATCCGGCACAGTGTTTGTATTCTTAAGTTCCTTCTGGTGCCGCCTCTGTCTTAGTGAGTTGTCCAAATTGTTTGCCAGCTGGCTTGTAAACTCTGGATGCTTGTCATCTGGTTTCACGGAATGAAACAAGATGAAATACATTAACTGTTCCTCTGACCCTTTTTTTCCACCACTGTGAGCTTCTCTGCTTCATGAGAAATGTGAGTGAAGGCTTTTACCGGCTCGGTGTCACCTTTTGGTTTCTTCCTCCATATTTAAGTGATGGGCCTCTCTCCAGAGGTTTTCTTCCCTTAGATGGGTTTGTGTCACTGCTGCCATTTAAACTGTGATGTTGGTGTCTTAAAGAGCATTGCTCTTTAGAAATTGTACTGCTGCTCTGCATCCTGGGCTCATCTTCTCCCATGTACCCATTTCTCCACAGGTTTTAATTTCTGGACTTGTGTGCCATTTTCTTTTTGGTTGTAGTGGATTTGCACTGCTTGACCTCTGTGCTTTGCACTGAGAAGTGGCATTCCATTTGCTTCAACCTGTTTTCCTCCTCTTATTGCCACCTGGAGATTCTTGTGAGGTCATTTAACAGCCTTCAACCTCTACTCTCTACCTGTTAATATTTTTCTTTGGATTCCTACCATCCTCTGGAGCATTGCCTCTTACTAATTGAGAGCTAATGTTAAGTAGGGCAAACATTGTAAAGGGCAGCTTTTCCATGAAGAGCCTCTTTAATTGCTGGTGGGAGAGTGTTATATCTGTAGTGTTTCCTTTCCCTTTGCTTTAATGCAGGTTCAAGTATTGCCCTTCCTGCTGGTACGTGAAAACGCTTTAATAAAGGCTAGTGCTTTGTATTTGAAGGTAGTGATTAATGAAGTTTCACGGTACAGGATTATTTTTGGTATTAGGAAAAGAAATGGGCATCTGAATGTGTGTATTCCAGTAATATCAATCTTAAGCTTATGCAAGCACTTCTGAGATGGTGATTGTGTCTTTCGTTTGCTTTGAGAGAAAAGATTACTTGGACACAATAGACCAAAGGGACCCTCCTATATTGGGAAATACTAAGAAATGCCGAGTCAGTGGCTTCAATTCTTACCTGCTCGCTGGACTTTGGCAGATTTTGCAAGCAGTATTCTGCATGATTGTCCAAACCTGGTACCAAGTTATTTGAGCACCTGCTGCCTCCTGGTTTTCACCAACAAATCTTGCACTTTCCTTCTTCTCCTCTGTGTCCTGGGAACATGAAGTGTTCAGTGGAAAACTTCCTTGACCAGACTACGGTGCTAAATCTTGTTGTCAGTTGAACTTTCAATTTATAGATGGGGCTGGGTTGCTTTTAATTAGAATGCCTTGTCTTGTTTCTGTCCTCTTCCCTCTCTTTAAATCTGCCCTGTCCTTTACAGCACTCCAGAGGGCACTGCGGCAGAAAGGGAACACCTGAACAATGCAATGTGAAGCCAAGAGCTTTTTAAATGTGACTTAATATCCTTTCTTAAAGAAATTTGGCCTGGGACTAGATGTATGCAGTTGTGAAAGACACATCTGCTTTTACTACTGATGTCTAATGGTTTAAGAACAGTACCTAGGTAGATCATTTTTCTGGTGATCAATAATAGTGATGAATCAGGGTCAGATTTGTGTTTCTTCTCCCTCCTGTAGGAAACCATGTTTTGAATGGAGTCATATGGCTGGTTAAACTGTGCCTAACCTACAGTGCTAGTTTTTGACCTGGTTGAAAAACCCCAGCTGGTGTCAGCGCAGGCAAGGTGGGTGCAGGAGGGACAGCACTTCCACTTGCTGGCTTGGCCCTGCCAGGGGAAGAGCCACCTTCTTGTTCCCATCACCCCTTGAAAACCTGCTTGCGTACAAACTAGCCTCCCTTTTGTGTAAGGGTGATGTTAGACAGCAGATTAAGGCACTCCTGAAATAGCAGGCACATGCAAGGAGTGCAAGGAATATCTAGTGTCTCAGAGAAAATGCTTGGTAGTTATCGTACCAAGTGATTAGTTTTCAGCCAGATCAGCTCTCTGAGCTGCTTGGTCCCACTGCTTCGTGTGCCAGTGGTAGGAGAAGGAAGATGGGCCCCTTCCAGCAGCATCAGCTGCGTCTTAAATATGCTCAGGCTGCTCCTGAACCCAGTCGAGTGGCCTTTCCCTGCTGCTACAGTTACCCCAAAGCAGTGATGGACCTGACCTCCTGAACCAATCTAACTTGAAATGGTGGCTCATTAAAAACTAGCTACCCCTTAAGTGCCGGCATGGCCAGGAACATGGGGCACTATCACGCTGGCTCCCTGAACTTTTCATTTGTTCAGGAAGTGATTTCTTTGGTGTGAGTCTGTATAAGTATTTAGTTTTAAACCAACAGCTTAAATTTAATTAGGCTTTTGACAGAGGCAGAGGCTTTTGTGATTTGAGCAGTCCTGTAGTAGTTAATTAATTTTCCAAGAATTTTGTAGACACTTGGATGTCACCTATTTCAGAAGGTACAGAGTGTATCTTTGTGGAGCCCTTTCAACCTCTGATGTCACTCAAATCATCTTATCTTGGCTTTAAAGCTATAGGCATTTCTCAGGAAGTTAGGCTGGCGTTCATTCCAACTGTGCACTGCTCATTCTGTTGAGGTGTTTTTTCTGTTTCTCGTGTGGAGTAAGGGGAGGATTTGGTAGTTCATCATATCTGTTAAATTGTTGTCACAGAAGTGAATATTTAAATTGAAGGCTTTTTTTGGTGAAAAATAGTTTTGAAAAGTGAACAGCTTAGGAGTTGTTTCCTAAAAAATTGTTGTTAATAATGATTTTTGTAGCTGGAACATAAGACTTTTATAGTATTGATTTGATAATGTCTTTTTTCCTTTGTCTGCAACCTGTAAAATAAATAGTATTCCTTTGCCTTAGGAAAAGGTAAATAGTAACACACACATACACCAAATTTTACTAATACATGCAATCCCATAGACTTTCAAAATGCTGGAGTTTTAAGGGCAGAATGAAGTTACTCCTTGTTCTTAATCCTTTTTTCTGTTCAGGATTATAGCTCCCACAACAGAATCAGACATGAAAAAGGGATTTTTGCAGCAGTGCTTTTTCTGTATCTTAAGCACACAGATAAGCATGTTTATGCTTGAACATGACGACACTATGGAAAGTAATTGTCGATCTGATTAGCTCTATTGGGACGCAGCTTGCCTTCCTGTGCTTTATGGGTGTTCATCTGCCCGGGGCAGCACTTCTAAAGCTTCTGCCTCATTTCTGTTCTGTAGTTACTCAGAGGATCGAACAAGTTTGGACAGCGGACAAGAGGCAGGCCTCCAATAGTTCCTTCTGCGTGTCAGACTTTGACAAGTTTCTGTGTTTGAGGAAGCTGGAAGTAATAAAGGCTGAGCAGAAGTGACTTCTCAATGTCTTTAGAAAGACTCATATGCTTTTTTTTTTAATGTTGCTTGATTATTTTGTTGTTTTTGTTGTTGTCTTGACTGATTTTTAAATTTTTTTTTCCCATGAAAAAATGGATTTTTATTTTCACCTTTTTTTCTTTTAATCCAGGCATTCAGGAAACCTGAAATTGAAATTGGCTTGTATTGATGGCTAGATAGAGCTGAGAAGCAGACAACTGGAATTACTCTCTCAGAAAGCAAGTATTCAGTTAAATCAGTAAATCCTCCTATGACAGTTTAATCCTAAACTGGAGCACGAAGTCGCATGCAATGAAACAAATGTCCACAATGTTAGGGAGGACTCTCAGAAGCCTCATTTAACTGCTGGAAATAGAGACACGCTAACATGCTGCTCATTCCATAAATACTTCCCAGTTGTAAGCCCTAATGGGCAAATACGTTATCTTTCACCACAGTTGTGATTAAAAATGGTAGGATTGCTAAACTGTTAGTGTACAAAACTCTCTCAGAATGTGCACCCACGTGAGCTGGTGTCTTTATTCTGTCCGTAATTTTTGCCAGGGCTGAAATGCAAAGCGTGATAGGCTCTCTGTAGGGTCAAGCTTAGGAAAATCACTTGTTCTTTACTTGGACTCCATAGTTGCAAACAGCAGTGTTGTGGATAGGGTGTGTGCTTAACATATTCAGTCTGCAAGACCACCACATTGAAGGATAAAGTATGATGGAAGGATCTGCATTTCCTTGATTAGATTTCATCTCTTTATTATCAGTCTGTAGCCCAGTTTCCTCTGTATGTCCTTTCCAGATGTATGTGTTTGTTTTATTGACACCACTGCCCTGTGATGCTGAGGTATTACCTCACCTTTTGCCTTGTGCTCTCGGCTCTGCCTGT
This sequence comes from Burhinus oedicnemus, assembly GCA_008921705.1. Lineage (NCBI taxonomy): Eukaryota > Metazoa > Chordata > Aves > Charadriiformes > Burhinidae > Burhinus > Burhinus oedicnemus. Next base: position 219,474 of record VFFE01007033.1, on the reverse strand, counting down.
ACTTGCCTGTTGTGTGTCACCTTACTTGTGCTTTGTTAAGTTTGGAGGTCAGAGAGAGGTTGGGTTATTTGTTGAGGGTTTTTTTTATGTTTGTGTTTTCTTGTTTGTTTGGTTTTTTTCTTTTCATATTGTTACTAATCCTGATAGGTTCTAATCTGGGGTAAGAGAGAGCCTTTGGCCATCCCAGGACTATAAACTATAAACAGAATTGTGTTTAACTTGCAGATTTTGAGCAAATCTTTCTTGGGAGTAGCACTGGAGGTGGTGATTAGAGCCGAGGTTGGTTGTCTGATGAGTGTGAAGTTCTCACAGCTGTCTGGCAGAGCTATCTGCTTCCTGCAAGTCCTTGTTGTACAGTTGGCTCGTAATCCATAGTAATAAAGTATCTTTTGACAAGTTCTTTTTTCTTTTTTTCTTTCCTTTTGAATTTTTTTTTTCATTTTACCCTTCTCTGACTCCAGCACATGATCTCAGGTCCTGTCTACGTGACAGTAAAATAGGCTTTTTCTTTCTGATAGTGGGCATTTCTGACTGCTCCCCAAATCTCCTGCTCTCCCACGAGCAGGGAGAGCATGCCTGGTTAGAAACAGCTCTGCCCAATCTGTAATACCGCTTAGACAGTCTTTCACCTGGTTTATTAGATGCATGGGAGAGCAGTTTCTTATACCTGTCCAATTTCCAATTTCCATCCTGTGGAATGGACATTTCCCAAAAGTCATACAGGAATTTTATGGCAAAACCTTGCTTAGAACCTGTTTCGGACAATGGACCTTGTCTTTTAGTTTTCTTCTTTGTAAGGGATTGTTCATAAAATGCTGGAGATGCTCATTTAAATTCATGCCAGAAGTGTTGCATGCTGCAGAAATCTCAGATTATTCCAGACACTTATCAGGAAAAAGCTTTGGAAATAGAAATGTACGTAATTGGATACGCACATAGAGGTCCCTGCAGGGTGTGTATTTCAAAAACTCTTGTCTCTGCTGTTAAAATAACAGCCCAAAAGACCTCAGGCATCTATTTAAGGCTTTTTTTACTAAAGGGTACAGCAAAAAATATATATAATATAATTTAATACAATATTAAAATACTAAATGCAAAATTGACCTCTTATTTAAGGTACTAGATTAGCCTGTAGGTCCTCATATTTGGACTTGGTTTTTGGTTCATATTTTTTAAGGGAGGAGTGGGGGAAGCTGGTGTTTAAAATATCTCGGTTTATTTTATTCATGGTTGTCTTCCAAGCATTTAACAGTGGTAAGTCTTACTGCAGATCGTCTTTACCTGGCACGGATTTCCAGTGTCACTAGCTCTCACTCTTCAGGCCCTTCTGAAGGGTGCATCTGAATATACTAGTAAGGACCCCCAGGTGTTTCTTACAGTTACGTCTGCTGCAGCCTTGCCTTTTTGCAGGGACTGGAGTGCTGTGGTCCTCCTTGCTGGCTTTGTGTGGCACGCAGTCAGGCTGAGTGCCTAACCGCCTGCGTAACGCTGGGCAGCCTCTCTGTGTCCAGGCTTGGAAGCAGAAGCGTCTGCTTGGCAGGGAGATCAAACTCTCTTCTGAGAACTGCATGGGTGTGAGACCCAACACAAGGATGGGCGCAGTTCTGGGTTTCCTTCTCTGTCCCTCAGCCACAGCTTGCTGTGGTCTCTGCTCCTTCATCTGAGAAATCACAGAAGCCAGTTGTCACAGTGCTGATGTTGTTTTCTCTTCTTGCTGCTTGAGCTATCCAACCATGTCTAATCATTGGAGAGGATCTTCTGACAGTACCGTAAGTTGCTTTCCTTGGGTAAGGTGACCAAATTCAAGGAGTAATTGGCCAGGAGGGTGTATCTGTATTCCTGCCAGTAGAGCATGTCTTTGGTGGTGGTGGCTGTAATGTGAAGCCCTCCCAGAACGTAGAGACATTAAGACTGACCTTTGGTGAAGATCCTTGTGAGCTTCTCATATCCAGCAGTATCTTTAATATAGCTCATAAAACAGCCACTAGCTGTCCTTGGTGGTGATCAGATTACACCAATTCAGATGTCTCTGGTGATGAGACAACTATCTCTTTTAAAGGCTGCGCAATGTATACAGAATGGCTCATTCAGAGAGCCAGGTGGCCAGCTGAGATGTTCACTGCCTTGAGCATACCTCATGTCCCACAGCGTTTGCTACAGGAAGGGCACACAGCTGGCATTTGCTCCCACACACTGCAGTCCCCACGTGCAGCAAGGAAATTCCAGAGGTATGTTACACTGAGGTCATGTTTCTCCCCACACAACTCCAAAGTGACATTTTGTGCAAGAAAAAAAAAAAGGGGGGGATTTGTTATTTTTGCTGTCATAGCAGTACTCAGGACATCAGCTTTAGGAACACATGTCCCAGTATGTCATGCGTGTGGTGACAAGCTTTTGTAAGCGCTGCTTCCCTCCAACCCAACCTAGCTACAAGGCAACAAAAAGAGGGCTCGCTCTTTGAAGCTTTCAAAGAGAAAGTCTGGAGGAGTATGCATCTTCTTGGTGTTCAGTGGCTACTTAGCTAAGCAGTGGTTGGCAGTCCAGCACATTAAGAGCTTGAGGCTTGGGACACATCTGGTCTAATATGTGCTGGTGAAGGACATTAGGGCTGACGTGATGTTTTGGGACAGGGAAGCAAAGGTTGGCGAGAGATGACATCGTACACTTCCCATATGTGGATTTAAGTTTTCTCATTGTATAAAGAAAGGATTTGCAAACCTTTTGGTGTATTCAAATACACCATCTGAAGGTGTATTCATCATTTAATGAAGTTATGTTGAAGCCTTGAGAGTTTGAGGGTACAAATGAAATGAAGTTTAGAGGAGGAGCCAAGATTTCTAATTTTTTTTATATTATTTAGTCGGAGCAGAAAGGTTTTCAGGCCAACAACCCTTCTTCAGACTGGAAAAGAAGACTTAGATGCTGAAAGCTTGTCAGTCTCTTTGCCCTCCCAGCCCCTCGGGCTCCTTGTTTGTATCTGTTGGTCTAATAAAAGGTGTTACATCTCCTGAAAAATGTTTCTGCACTAAACATTTAAACACACTGGTTTGGATTTGTCAAAACTGTCTAAGCGAATTAGGCAGGTTTCCATAACACTCCTGAGCAGCCGTTAAATCGTGAAGATGGATTTGGAAATGCTATCCAACTGTTTTTAAGTGGGTGGTAAAGTGGTATGGACAATACGGAGGCCTTTAATGTTTCAGTTATTGAAAACTCATTTTGAAGTCTAGGTAGCATCTACTTAAACACTAGTCCTGCAGCAGATGTTTGCTTTGCTTCTCTCCCTTTTAATGCAGCTGGGCTTTTCAGTTACTGGAGCCTCTGCTGCGTCATCATCTAGTGTACCTGCAGCTCTTGTTATGCTTTTCTGCAGAAATATTTGCTTTATTTAGTGCTGTTGTCCACTGAACTCACCAAACTTTTTTATTTTCCCCTAGATAGCTGCGCATTCCTGTCTTTTGGAAGCACTGAAAGGTGGTCGTAGCCAGCAGCTCCTAATGTAACGTAGCACCAGTTACTTGCCTGCTTTACGAGGTGGTGTGCCCTGATTAGCATGTGCTGCCAGCAGACTGGATAATCCCTCCAGAACAGACACATCAATAAAGTAGCTCCCCAGATACCATGGACATGTTGCAAGGGATGTGAGTCCAGCCCACACCAGGCCTGGGGCTTCTCTGGCTCTGTCACTGGTGGGGAGAAGGGCTGTGCCGAGGTGTCATGCTGGGGACGGGGTCCCCTTCTTCCAAACACATGGATACTGTGCAAGGTTCAGGTTCTTGGCTTTTTCTTAGGTTTTAGTATTAGCTGAGAAATCATATTCTTGATAATGGTTTCTCAAATACTTTCTGCAGGTGAGCCTAGAAGTGCTACTTTTAAGGATCATGAAGCCATTAACGTTCTTGTGACAAATTCTGACCTTTAAAACAAAATACATTTGGTCAGATTCACAACATGCAGGGAAGGAAGAACGTGGAAAGGTTAGCGCAGCTCTGGGTTTGTTCCCTTCCGTTAATGTGCTGCAGGAGAATTAAACACCCTGCAAGGAGCCGGCTCTTGCTCGTGCTGCACTGCTTTTTGTATTACCAAGCAATCTTCGTCAAAGTGACAGTGTACCAGAATCTGTGGTGTATGAGACTGCTCAACTGATGTCTTTTTTTTTTTTTTTTTTTTTAACCTGCTGAATGAAGGCATGTATAGCTGGATCTGGCTACCTGGCAT
>VFFE01007033.1:169503-213361 GCA_008921705.1 Burhinus oedicnemus | reverse complement strand
GTAGGATTTTTCTTTTTTTTTTTTTTTTTTTTTTTTTAAAGGGGGTGGGGAGAACTTTTAAACAGCTGTCAGTCCAAGAGGCCATAAACCAGAACAAAGCAGTGGCAGTGAGATGTGGCGGTTAAGTGCCTGGATCCGGTGCATGGGAGCCCTCAGAGGTGATGTCCTGAGGGCATTGGGGTGAGTTTTGAGTTCAAAACACCGCATGTACTGTACTGCCCAGGGAGGTATTCCTGCACTGGGGCCAGCGGTGCAGGGCTGACATGGGGATTTTGACTTCTGTGACTTGAGCCTCCCCAGCACAATGTCCTCTCCCTGGAAGGCCAGATGTGTGGTGGGGCAACAGAGCTATAGATCTCAAGGGCCACCAGCTTGCAGCTCCCAGTGCAGTCTGTATGACTCAGAAATGAGCCCGCTTTGAAGAGCGTAGGAGAAGCTGCAGAGAAAAGCATACAGACATATCTGTGCGGTGGAGGAAGGAAAAAGATGTGTTCTCCCTACCTCTATCCCTTCTTTAATCTTTCCTGTGCAACTGTGGGCTCTCCTGGTTTTGGGAGAGTTGATCCATGTATACATGTGGGCTCTGCTCCTCTCCTCGGTAGCCCTTTGTAGGACATCAGCTGGCAGTGTTAAGCTGAAAACGCAGGATGTGGCATATGGTTGAAGTTGCGAGGTGGGGTGTAGAGGGAGCTCACAACCCTCCTTGTTATAGTTTTGGGGTTTTACCCCTCCTTTCTCAGCAGAGGAGGTAGCCCATGAGAGCAAAGGGCCTGAGGTGTTACCCGTGTCCTGGCTGTGCTCCTGAGTGTGAAGCCCTCCAGCAACCGTACAAAAGAGGGTGTGATGTGGAATAGTGGCTCTTTACATCCCCCTTAAGGTGAACAGTTGTTCTCAAAAGAAGTCCAGTGCCTCTTTCTTTCCTTTCTTTTCCTAAAGTAATGGAGAATGTAAGGAAGACCAGCGCTTCGCTCGCCAAATCTGGTAATTCAAGTGATTTTCCAGGATGCTGTGTTTTGTCCTCTCTTGATTAAATGCCTATTTACAGGGGAGAAAAACATTATGGACTAAACTGCCCTGGTTTTCTCTGATTATATAAAGGCTGATTTATGCATAGTCTAAAAGTAAAAATGTTCCAAATTGGCCTGTTTATAACCCTTATGCTTTAAATATATTTAATACTTTTCCAATTTGTCTTAAGCAGGAAACAACACAGGTTCAGGGGAAGGCACACAGGTTAATATTGTCACATTACTTTTGGCTGCCTACCAGTAAACTTAACGTTACCTGCACCTTCAAGGCAGAGAAGTGTGTTACCCAGACTTTCATGCATGTATTGGTGTGTGTGTATTTATCTCTTTTTAAATGGGGAAGGTGAATCACAGCGGAGAAACACTTCAATCTGGTGTCATAGGATGTCGCTAGGGGGTTTACTCTGTGTGTGTGTGGATCCTTTCAGGCCAAGGAAGGCTAGAGGGGGGGATCATACAAAGAATGTATTTTGAAGCAAACTATTCTCATTTTGCCTAGAGGGTGTGTAGGGTCTTCAGTCGGCCCAAGGCTGGGCTGACAGAGATGTTGTGGAGTTTATGAGGAAAAAAATGTAAAGTTCTGCACGTGAAGTGGAGTAACACTTGTGTCAGTACTGGCTGCAAAGGATTAGAGGTTGTGGTGGGCACTACGCTGAGTACAAGCCCAGACTGCAATTATCATAAATGAAGCAAAGTGTTTATTATATACCTTGGTAACCTGGCCAGTGAGGTGAGGGAAGTTCTTATCCCCCTCTGCTTGACACTGGTGAGATGCATCTAAAATATCCTCTCGGCTCAATGAGAAACTGAAGAGGGTTTAGCAGAAGGCTGCTAAGATGGCCAGAGAGCCATGAGTCACAGATGTCCTCCAAAGGGCAGCTGAGGGAGCTGTTTCCTCTGGTGAGGAAGAAGCTAAGGGGTCATCTAACAGCCACCTACAACTACGTGAAAGGGTCGTTGTGAAGATGATGGAACCAGACTCTTTGGTAGTGCCTGATGGTACAAGGAGCAGTGGCCATGTAACGCAGCTCGGGAGGTTCCAAGCCAATAGCCCTGCTTCAAGCAGGAGCTTGGGCTGGAGCCATTCAGAGGTCCTTCATAATCAAAGCTTCTGTAATCTTGTGAAGATCTCACTCAAACTTTAGGGTAAAATGTGCAACAGCTGTCTACCACTGTGGTCTTGAAGCCAACAAAACCTGATCTGGCGAGCCTGAATGTGTCTTTGTTCTGATGTCTTCTGAGTGACTAATGCCATGAGGAGGTGGGAGGCAGGCACAGACAGGGAACATCTGGGTTGTCACTGCATGGCCAAATCGCCTAAAACTTCGGCGTTCTGTTTGGCCACTTGCAGCTGTTTAACATGACCCTGGCTGTGGTGGGTTTAATGTTGCGTTTTATTGAAATCTAAATTGTGAGCCTTCTGTAGGTAGGTAGGAGGATGTTTTAGTTCTGATGTGAAAGAACGTCAGGCAGGAACCAGTGCCTGAGGGATTAAAGCGAGACACATTCTCTGGGCTTGCCTGCAATGGAGACAGCTGTAGGATGTTGTTATCTGGGTTGAATTTTTAGGCAGGCAATGGTGAGGAGGTGAAACAGATCTTGTTTTCACATGCGATGTAGATACTCCATTGCAGTTGTGGCAAAAATTCTTGCCTCATGAGTGGTATTTAATTTGACCCCCTATACCACTGCTAGGCAGAAACTCCTGTGTGTGTCAGGTTAACACCTAACAGGTTTTTAGGTTAACACCCACGCACGTTTCTCAGCACGCCAGCAATGCATGTGGTAAAGAAAGTGTCTGCTAAGCACATGTTTTTGCCCCATCAGAATACGGGGCTTGAGGCAAAATAGTTTCCTTTAGGGTTTATCAGCTGATGTCAGGATATATGGGGTCTGGCTTCTTCCTGGGTCAGCTGCACCTTGTGAGGGCAGACTGACAGCTACTTCTCCCCTCTTGGCTCATGGGGTAAATTCTTCCCTCACAGGATATGACAAATTTTCGTTGACTTCAGTGTGAGTTTGTCATACCCTGTGGGAAGAAGTGGGCCCAGAACAGATACTGTGCCTTTTGAGATTTTCCAGCAAGGATGTGTAAATCTCTTTTGTAGCATTTCCACTGTTTGCTGTGGCCTTAGCCATGTCATTGCATGGCCGAAAAGCCTCGTTCCCTTACATAGGAAGACTGAGCTCAGTCGCGTCTTGGACTTTTGGCTGTGTTCTTGGGTTTTCAATATGAAACCGATAAGCTGACCTTCAGGCTGAATATTTTGGGGGAGGGAAGAGGATGCAAAATTATTGTGCAGTTGGTACATATTGCATTGATTAAAGAAGAAGCCGTCCTTGAAAATACACTATTAAATGGCACTAAGGAGAAGATGGCTGTAGGAAAGCAAAACTTGGAGACTTGCCACGCTGCTTCACAGAGCAGTGTTGGTGAATGTCTACACGCTGTCCCGTTTGGTACTGATGGCTTAATTTAAGACTCTGCAAATGCTTCTAAGACCTTCCCAAATGTGAAATGACACAGTGGAGCAACGTTGGCAGTGCTGTTCTGCTTTGGCTGTATTTTCGACTGGTTGGCTTAAACTGTTCCATCTACTGTCGTGGCTTTTTGTGATTCATTTTTAGAAAGTGCAAGCACGGAAAGCTGTCTGTCTGGCTTACTTTACAGATTATGTCCAAGATTTTCAGTAGCTTAGATATGACCACGGTCTTACTTCCTTCTGTCTGAAGGATGGCCGCCAGATTGAGAAGTAGCATGCATCATACCACTGACGCACATCGAGGGAAATCCGGGAGCTGTCTGCTGGAACAGCTGCTTGCCCTTTTTTTGAAGGAAACTAGAAAAAAAAACAGGACAAAATTGAGCAACAGTGTGCAATACTTGAGCCACCAGTGCATAGACTGATTGTCTCAACCGCCTTCTTAATCAGACATTTGATAAGCAAGTTAGAGCAGCACTTGGGAATTTTGAATATAGTTGAGATGTCCTAGTTTGCGAGGCATTTCAGGGCTGTGCTTGTGGGCAAATTATTCAGAATAATGATTATTCAGAATTTGAAACTTCCAAATCAGGGAGGAAGGAAAGGAAATGTACTCAGGAGCTGAATTTTTTTGTTATTTTTAAAAGGAAGAATTCTAGTCAGCATGCTTTTAATTGCAAGTGATTCATTTTAATGTCTTTCCTTCAACTCATGATGCTGAAGAGAATTATGTCTGATACAGAGAATCCTCTTTGTCTTACCACTTTGTCCAGAAGTAGAGGGTTGAGTAGCTGGTCTAGTTCATGTTAAAATCCCTTGAAAGCACAGAACGATGAGAGTGCAGCGGTAAGGTCCTTTGGAGTGCCGAGGCGATGGATGCTCAGTGCTGCAGGAAAGTGAGTACGTGAAATGAGTAATGAAGTCCAGCCGCTGTCAGCCCCTCTGACAGCCAGTCCAGCTCCGTGTTGTAATAAAAATCATTTACGTCGAGGCAGCAAAACAGGGTGTCCCTGTTGCACTGTGAGTTGACAGGAGAGGTGTTGAAGCAGATCCTCTTACGTAGCACAGCCTAAAGCAAGCTAATGAGATGTGCACTCAGCATCATTTCTCAGTGTTAAAGCCAAGGGGGATGACAAAGCCTGATTTCTCCAGAGTTTCTTTTCTTCTCCCACATGTTTTTGCTGGACAGTTGTGAAAATACAGCTCATGAGTATGAATACTGGCATTGGACTTGTTTAAAAGGGGGGGGAGGGGAAATCACTCCCTTCTGATTAACCTTATTTCTGTCTTTTGCATCATTATTGCTTAAGTATTGCAAATGATTATCAGTGAAGTTAAAGGAGAGGCATTCATAGAGACTGTAATGAAACCTGCAGTTGGACAATAGAGAAATAAAATCTCTAATTATCCAGGCTGGGAATTTAGTTGTGATAGTATGGCTATGTATTCAGCAGTGATTATATGCAAGATTATGTGTCCTTCTGGGCAGATCTTTAGCTTAACTGGCTCTGTGGGAGGTGCTTGGGGTCGAGCTGGAATCCTGTAGCACGTAGAGTAAGTCATGCTAGGAATTGCACATGCAGCTTCTAACTATTTTAAAGGGGCTTTTTCTGAAGCATTTTGTGGATGGGAGTGTTTGAGTTGATGGTCAGCAAGGAAATAGCATAGCAGGAAATTTCACTAGGGTTGATGCTACAGAGACATGTATATAAAATATTGTAAGTGTATAAAATATAGCTTGTATATGTGTTCTAGCACATATGCTTTGAAAGGCTTGTGGTCCTGGAAGCTGCATCTCAGCTTCTTGAGAGTACAAATTTTCAGCACTACTTCTTCCAGTAAAAAAACAGGTGAGTAGTCTAGACAGAGGTGACAGAGGATTTCCCTCTGAACAGGAACCCAGCCGAAGCTAGAAACTGGAGTAAGTCTAATGGGAGGGGACAGGGCTTGGGCCTCTTTCTTTCTTTTTTTTTTTTCCCTCAATACTGTAGTTAGCTGGCAGGCCATCCAAAAACAGTTGGCTGTATTAATTCTTCCTAAGTGAAAGCTTTACATGGGTGTAACTATTCCTTTTCTTTGGCAGCCAAAACATTTTTATTTCCAAAGGCAGAAAAGTCTGGGGGTTTTTTCTTTTCTTTTCTTTTCTTACCATTTCTAGGTAATGGAGCTTCAGCTAACCCTGCACTGACACGTATTTTAAATGAAAAAAAATTAAAAAAAAAAAAAAAAAGAGCGGGGAAAAGCAACACATGCAAACTGGGAAGGTGGGACAAGGGCAGCGCTGCAGCTGGCTGCTCGGCTGGACAGCACGGAAAGGGCATGGTGGGAGATGTCGTCATAACATTTGAGAAGAAACACTTTTTCAAACTTCCGAGGCCATGCGTTTATGTAGCACCCATTAACCCCTAAACCGTGTTGCTGCAACATGCTGATCTGCCAAAGCCCTCCATGGGGTTAGGAAGGATTGTGGCCAGATATCAATATTAGCCTTGGCAGCCATGCTACAACAAAAAAATGTACATCGGTTGTGAGCTTTCCTGTGCCAGGGAATAAATTGAGTAAGTGGGCTTAAGAGTGACTCTTTCAGCATAGGGTTGATGCTGAATGGAAGTTCCCATTCTTGGGAATCCCAGCTCCAGGGAGATCGGGACCTGACTGTTGCTCGAGGTGGGACCTGAGGAGCCAGCAGGGAAGGGAAATGCTGCTGATCCGTGTCTCTCAAGAGCTGGAAAACAAGTTTAGTACGTGGGGGAGTAGGGGGCATCACAGGAGATGCTGGTTCAGTGCAAGCTCACAGTCGACACAGAGACCCTGCAGACAGCAGCTCCGTTCCTCACCCTGATCAGCCATGTAATGAGCAGGTACACGTGTCCCGTCACTGCCTGCATGGCAGCGGCTCCATGGGGAAATTGTTCACATGGGCTTCTCCTGTCTGTTTTCCCACCTCCATGATTTCTCTCCAAGAGCTCTCCTGAGGCAGAAGAGGCTTTGATACTAAATCATCTCTTCAGATGTGTTTTTCTCTGTGCCGGGGTGGCTGGCGAGGGATTTTATCTCCTTTTGATTACGCTGCCGAGGTTCCTGCATTGAATCTTTCCTGGCACCTTCCTCGCAGTGTAGCTGGGGACATTGCTCAGGTTTATGGATCCCTACCCGGATTTCCAGAAACTGGCAGTCTCCTCCTCAGCTGGGAAATATAAAACCTGGAGTCCCAAGGCAGTGCTAAAAGAGCAGATCTTGTCTGAGCAGCCTTTTGTGTCCCAGGGGGGACAGGTTGGTTTAGTCTGTTAAAAATAAGGTCATGCCAGCTCTGTGGGGAGCGAAACGTCTGGGTGTGCAAGCTCTCATGTGGAACAGCTCATACAAAATGTACTTTTTAAGCTGCAGTGTCCTGTATTTCTCCAGTACCCCGATCTAAAAACATCCGATGGGCTCAGCAGGATGCTTCCCTGTAAAAGAGGACTGAGCCTTTCCGCAGGGCTTCACAGTTACAAGGAGGGAGGTGCTGTGCATTTAGCGTAGAAATCCTGTGATTTTTTTTTTTAATTTTTAAAGTACCTAGAGATTTATTTTTTTTTAACGCAGGGATCGTTTCCCGCTCCTTGATGTCCCTGGGAGCTGCGGTGGTTTTCTGCCAGGGCTCAGCCCGTCCTCTGGCTCTGCAGGGTTTCGGTGCTCTTTCTGCAGGGGTTATTGTGTGTGGTTGGCATGTCTGAGATCTGAGAGCTGAAGGAAGTCAAGTCTGTGTTTGCGAGTTGAAATACTTGAGGAGAAATAATTGACCATAATCTGACAGCAGATCTAGCTTTGCAGAGGACAGCTCATCACCATGTTAACAGAAACGGGCTTTCTAACGGAAATGGAGCTGATGGATGTTTTCTAATTATTCCCTTGTGTTGCAAATGTTAGAGAGCCAGCTTGAAATCTCTGCCCAGAATTCAAAGCTTTAATTTGTTTGACCTTTCCACTGCTGCAGACACAAGGCTGTATGAATTGCAGTCATCTCCGTTAATTTCTCTATTGTTCTGGGGATGCAAATGAGCGTGTTCTTCTGCAAATACTGTATGGAAGATGGCGCGATACAGTTTGGCGTTAGGCAATGTTTCGAAGTGTGTTTGAGGGGGATGCTGAGCCATTCCTTACTGAAGGGTTCATCTTTCAGATGGGTTGAGGGGACATCCTGGCTGACTGGAGCTGGAGTTTTGTTTAAACACACTCATACTGGGAGGGGTTTCTCTCCCTTTCCTTGTCTTTCTTAGAAATAACCAGATATTCCAGCAGATGTATTTCTCATAGAAGTGCCTTGATTTTTTTGCCTTTGGACAGATCCATTTTGACAATGAATGGTACATTTCAGATAACATATCTCAAGGATGTGTAATGCTCTGGTATCATCCTCTTGCCTTGAAAATATTATTTCAACTAATCAGCCTAAACCGCCTTTGAAAGTGTGTATGTGTTTTCCACTAGTTTATCAGGGAGACTTTTTAGGCTAGCTTGTTTTCATGTTTTAATGAAAGAAAGACATAGCTGCCAGGCATCTGCTAGTTCGGATGAATGTCCTCGTACCAAACGTGTGTGCATGTGTGTTGCTCTTGGTCTGTGAATCACCAGTGGGTACAGCAGTAATTTTTGGTAACTAGGAGGCAGACGAAATTGCTGGTTATGATTTGATGTCTTGCCCACAGCAGAGCAAGCAAAAGGGATGAATTAGAGACAGGAATAGTAGCACAGCCTTTCTTTCTTTTTGTGTGCAGGAAACCTCAAAGCATATAATAAACTATTGCCATTTTGATTACCAAAAAGAAAAAAAGAAAAAAAAAACAACCCACCAAAAAAACACCAAACCACCCCAAAAAACTGAATGCAAAGATAAAATAAGAAAACCTCAAGCTTAATGGTTTTGCCAGTAATAAAAATACATCACAGAACAAAAGGCTGCAGAGGGGTTTTTTATATCTTGCGTTCAGTACACTGCATTGAAAAGAAACTGGCAAAAGTATATTTTTAAAGTCCCCACCTCTCTTGTAGTTTCTTATTTTTGCCTGGGAGGAGTGCTTTCGTGGCTGCACAAGTCAGCAGCCAGCAAGAATGGTGGCGAGTATGGGAAAAGACATAATTAGGATAGCATTAAATGCTTTTATCAGAGGATTTATTTTACAACAGCCTTTTAATTCAAGCTGCCCCACCATAGTTCAGTGCACTCTTTGGTGATGTCTGTTTTAGTCCTGGAAGCCATGCAGGGCCTGGCCGGAGACTCACTGAAATCTGCTGCTGCTTTTTGACTTCCGTGAACAAAGAGCCATTAAATTACACGAACGCAAAGCTCCTTCGGGCTGTTCTGTGACGGTGGGACTTCTTTGAATCCTTATAAATACACTGAACTGGCGTTGGCACTTTTAAGTAAAGCCTTTCATCTCCTTTCTATATAATGAGTATATCCTTGGCCACAGCCAGTAATCTGCTTCCTTCTCTCATCCCTTCCCTTCCCCCCTGTTCTGAACCTGCTGCTTCTCATTTATTGAGGCTCATCCCGCTGTCTGCTGAGCTTCCCCACATCGCAGTGCAGCTGAGACATCATGCGCTGCTGGCAGGTCTTGCGAGAGGGGGGAAAAAATTCAAGAGAATGCTGTTTTTTCTCTGGACACAAATCAGGCTGCATTTTAATGACAGTTCGCTGAGTTTTGGTGCATTGCACTGATACAGATTTTCCCTGAGTGTCTTCCACTATCTGTTGGAAGAGCCCAAAGAATTATTTTTTACTTATCCTCTTGCTTTGGGTGTGGGAACACAGCACCTTTCTAGCACTGCTGGGATGTGGCGGGGGGGCGGGGGAAAAACTGAAATCCTGAGTCAGCATTCCCTATCCGCTGCTCTTTCAAAACAAACTAGGATTTTTTTGGTATCCAGCATTGACAGAACCTGGAGGATACAGCTGTACTGCACAGCAAAGTGCCTTTCAGGGATATCTGGACCAGCTGCTGTACTCCACCCAGGGTAATAGTCTAAGCAAAGCAAAATGTGACTTAATCCCAAGTCACTTTTTGTGCCCACAGCTTAACTTGTAGTGCCTGCTCTCAAATACGTATCCTCTGGGGCTGAGGCTTGGATCGCTTCAAACTGGTGTCATTACCGAAGCGGCATAAAATGTGCAACTGGACTGGCTGGTGTCTGGAGGAATATTGTGTCCTTGCAGGTTCATGGGAGTCGCCCGTCCACGTTAATGGGGAGACCGCGACTGCTTTCAGCTGAGTCTTGGCAGCATTTAACTAACTGGCTTTGCACAGCTTTTGACAATGTTTTTTCCACGAAGTGCGGCATACAGCAGTGCCCGGAGCTGGCTGCTGTTGTGCCGTTACTAGTTATGAAATTGGATGCTTGTGGTTGGCACTGCTGCACCGTGCTCCCCGCGGCGGGGAGGGAGGCAGAGCAATACTGCGGCTGGTACAGATCCACCATGGTGCAGCCTTGGAGCCACAGCTCTAAATCTGCTTTTTCTGCATGGAGCACAAGCAATTGGAAAAGCAGGTGGTGTTTGCACTTAAGAGTCGTAGCTTGTAGAGCACTTAGTCATGTACCCTCCTGGACTTCGCTTTCTTGATCTTGCATGTATCACAGGCTGTTAAGTTTCACCCAGGTATCTCTGTATTAACTCAAGAATTCCAGCCTAATCCAATTTTGCTCAGGAGAGACAAGAGAGAGCTTAATTCCTGAGCTTCTCCACAGACAGATGATTGGTTAGGTGAGAAATACTTATGTGGTCCTAAGAGAGAGGTATATCCCATGTTGCAGTGGGAGAGCACTCTAGGGGAAGGATTTATTCTCCCATCTGTCCTGGGATAGGAATTATTCCTGACATCAGCTCTGGTGACCAGCAGTGGCCTTCAGTGTGGCTAACTAGCCAGACCTTGTAGGAAAAAGGACTATATCTTACATCAGACTTGGTCTGGTGTGAGTTACTCAGCAACTTTTCAGAGCAAAGCACCCGTGCCCTTTGATCTCATCCACTAATAATCTATTGCTGCTACAAATATATTTAACAACACCAAATCTTTCCTGGTCCTGGCAGACAACTGCTGACGCTCTGAAATACCAGATCTGGTAATAAGAGTTTATTAACACAGGGCTGTGAGTGGTAGGAACGTGCTGAGCAAGATAATTGTGTGAAGTACTGAGCTAAATGGAGAATTTGCGGGTTCTGGTCCAGACAGGATGGTCACATCTGAGCAGCTGGGATGCTCTGTGCACAGAGGCTGTGCAACACCTCCCAGAAACTTTATTTAAAGCATATTTAAAAAAACAAACAAACAAACAAAAACAAAAAAACCCAACAACAAAACAAAACAAAAAAACCAAACCCAACTTTTTAATCTTATTTTGAAGTCTGAGTAGTTGGGCAATAGTATACTATCTTGCCCACTGTGTCCGTTTTGGTGAAGCTGTTCAAAAAAACTTAGCTACTTTTACAGTGAGGCGCCCCTGTTTTCAGCTTTTGTATCTCATGACACCTTTAAATCAATAATGAAACCCCATCTCCATATTGTCAGGTAGTTACTACCCATACCTAGTGTTCAAATTATGCTTGGCCTTTGTACATGCCTTTTCTTCTTAAGGTAATGCCCATTCAATTAAAGAAAATGAAGCAAATTCCAGCAGTCTTGCTTGCAACCCTCTCTTTCCCATTCCTGTGCTTTTTAAGAACACCCCACCCCATTACTCCTGCTTCATCGTAAACCACCCTACAACGGGCAGTACATGTGGTGACAATTCTTTTGTGTGCCAGGCACTGGTCTGTCAAAATGTGCCTTTTGAATTTGCTTACCCAATAGAAGTAGGTGTCAACAGCTCCTATTTCAGTTTCTCCTTGTTACAGTTTTTGTATGTATGGATGTGACTCGTTTGTCATCTGCTGTCGCGGTCCCTCAGGTACCAGACGCTAATTCTGCCATCCAGCCCTGTTCTGAGGTAGAAAAAGTGGCATGTTTCTACTGTTGATTCAACGAAACAGTGACGTACAGCAGCACTCTCTGCTTTATAGTCCAAGGAGCATTTGAAATGGAGTAAGTCTTGCAATCCTGTTAAAACCATGCCAAAACACTTTTAAGACTGGGTAAACGTTAATAGCAGGCTGACAGGAGTTTCTTGCAGGCTGTCCTCTCTAGCTTTAGCCACCTTGGGCAGGAGGATCTACAGGGGGTATCTAGCCGAAATAAGTGAGGCTCCTTCTCTCTTTAGGGTAAAAGGAACTGACGGTCAAATCTCCAAGATTATGTTTAATAGGGTCCCTGTTCAAGCCACCGATCCAGGAGCAGAAAGTCTGTGTTCCCAGATCTTTTAGAAGAGTCACTCTTATGGGATGAGGTTGCCAAGTCTTCCAGGGCTTTAATTATCACATTGTAATTCCATCTGCGACCTTAGTAAAGATGATGTCTTGAGGGGTTATCTGCTTTCATCCTCCTTTTGCATACTGGGGACTGATACACGAATATTTGCATTTTTGGCATTCTTGGTTTTTAGGTTTTTCTCTTAAAAGGAGAAGAGATACGGTGTGAAAGTCAAAGGAATTACAGTCAGTTGTCAATGCAGTTGGGGTAGAATTTGCACAGCTGCCAAAATGAGGTTCAGGTATTTTACTGGGTGATACAAAATGAATGTTTAATTCATAGTGCATAAAACTTTAAATATCACTTGGCCACCTTCTAATGAGGATATGCTTGACCATTGACAGTTTGTATTCTGAATGTAGTTTCTCTGGGTAGTTTTTATGGCAGACTGTACAGTTTTAGAAAAAATAACATTCAAAATACAATTCATTCAATCTTGTCTAAAATGAGTCTTCAGTTTTGTAATACCACGTTTGAAACCCTACATTTAAATTGCTGCTTGAAGACAGCCTTCCTGATTAAAACCGGCTTTTATAGAGCAATAAACTGCAATGTCATATACTAGACAGTAGCAACATATAGCTACTGTGTACTTTTAACTAAAGATCTTGATGTTTCTCCTCCATTTTCCTTGCTTGAGAGGTGTTTGCTTATTCCCTGCATCCCATGCCATGCTGGATCCACCCGCATGCAGGTTCCCTAGAGGTTGACCCTGTGCGTAAGGAGGGGAGCAGTTGGTTAAGTTTTGATCCTGGCTGCACAAAGGAAACAGAAGTTTGTTTAGGGATTATTCTTTCCCTCAACAAACAGAGGCTAATGCCTATCTCCCTGCTTTTTGTCCGGTAACTAAATCCATTTCCTGGACTAACCAGCCAGAGAGTGAAGAGGAAGGGAAAGTAGCTGTGAGTAACGGAGTGGCTGCAGGAGGCTTTCCGACGCTGCTTGTAACAGGTGGGAGGGCAAAGAGAGCAGAGGAAAACATAACCGCAGCCATTGTAAATACCGTTTTCCTAGGTAAACAGGGATTTGTGTAGTGCAAGTCTCATCCACTGAAGTGTGTTATTTGTTGCAGGTGTAGGGAGTCCCTTCTGTTATATCCACAGTTGCTGTGTCTAATTGTGCTTTTACCTTTTCTTAAGAGTTCAATATATCTAATTTTTGGCAACCTTAGTTCTTAAGATATTATCACGTTAATACTCTGCCCTCTTTGCGAAGATAAGAAGTTAGGATTAAATGAAAGAAGGTAAGGGGGCGAGTGTGCTCTGTGGGGCTGTGGGCTCCTGCAGACCCTCTGACAGCTTTTTGTATTGGCTGCCCCCAGTTTTAGGTCTGCAGTGGTACCCACGCAATGCCGGTAACTGCTTGGCTATTTCAGTTTTGCTAAGGAGAGCTTGGCAAATGATCACACACCTCTCCCAGCCATCTTCCCGGACTGCATTTACAGAGTTGTAGCTCTTCCACGTGGTTCTTGGATGGAAAGCGTTGCCTGTTCTCCCAAGGAGACTTGCTCCAGAAGCTCACTAGCACCACTCCCCCATCTTCAGGCACCGTTGTTTCTGCTGCTTGTGTCAATGCCAGGACTTAAACATCAGGGAAACCAGAATGTTTGCACTGTGAGCTAATCTACTCTTTAAAGATGTTAGATAATGTAATAAAATAGCTCAGCGGTGCATTGCAATTACCTTTCACATTTCGTCATGCTTCTAAAATTTTTGTCTTCTGAAACTGTGACTATATTTTTAGTATAGTGCAATCAAAAATGTCTGGCCAAGAACCTGATATAGTACCTAAGAAAATGGAAATATTCCTTTAAATGTCTTCCAGAGCTGTGGTTTCCTTTGAGTATTAAACTGTTTGTTGTGTCCTGACTACATACTTTGGTCTGGGTTATATACAGCTTGGCTCTATAATTCCATATATATGGACAGTTTGATCTCTTGGTTTTTTAATAGCAGAAAGAACAACCTAGACTTTTATTTTAGCATGATGTAAGCATAATTAGTTAGTAGGCAAGAGAATGAAGGTTACATTCTTTTGTTTGCCACTGAGGCTTTGCAGATTATTATTTTTTTCTTCATGGTTATGACCAAAAGATTCATGCTATTAAAACCCTAACCATTAGGTCAGGGTAATGGTTTCTGTAACTTGCAAGTGAAGAAAGAAACCTAATATAGAGCTGCCTAACTCACCAGTGGAGTGGATTTGACACTTGGATTTGACATTATTCAGCAATGACGTGAATTGATGCATCTCTTACAAACCTGCATCTTGGTGACTTCACACAATTCACTCCTCTGTCATTTTGCAGCACTTGGGGCACAAATTATTAGCAGTAGTTCCAACTACTCTCATAAACTATGACCCCTTCCTGTCTTCTGCTCTTTCAAGTCTTCAGTATATCTCTTTCCCTGTAAGGAAATTTCCAGGCTGGCATTTATCGCTCAACTTCCTGTCTAACATGGTGTCTGTGCAGAACTGCTGTATGATTCCCCTGCAGCTCATAAAGCTCCAACTGCTGCCTTGAGCAAGTCATCCACTGTTGTTACTGCACACTTTCTCATGCCAGTAAACCATCTGATGCCTGTCTAGTTGCTCTTCTATGGAACACAAAGCAAAACCAGAGCAGAGCAGACCAGCTCAGGTAAATGTCCTTCCAGGACAGTTTCCAGTCTCAGTACCGAGCGGGAGTTGTCTGAGGGATGAAGATGAGAAGGGTGTTTTGGATAGGGTTGGTTTTTGATGTGTGCTTTTTGACGTTGAGGGGTTGGCTTACTTTCCCAATGTATTTTAGCCCTAACATAATGGAGAAGCTGACATTCAATGAGGTGGGTGGTTTCTTTCCCATTCAAAGTGGACAGGAGGGCTACACCACAGAAAAAAACAACCTACAAGGAGCCCAGGAAGGTGGGCTTTCAGGGCCAGGAAGAGTTGCTTTGACCTATTTCTTGATTCATTGCTAGTAACACTACATCTGCTAAGATGGTGCTGTTACTCTGCTAGTGGGTTACAAAACCTGGACATTCATCCTTGCTGCCAAAGAGAACAGTGCTTTGCGTGAGGGGAAGGCAGCAGCCGGCAGGCGCCAAGTGTGCTGGGTCTTCAGGTTCAGGCAATGTCACTTTGGTTCCAGTCATAAAACTTGTTTCTTAGAAATCCTCCGAGTGTGAAATCCCAGACCTCCAGAACAGGCAGTACTTTTATTCAAAATCAACATAAAGCAATGAGCAATGCAACATGTTGTGTAAATCACATGTGTCTGTCTCCTCACCCATCCTAAGTAAGGCGAAGAAGTATCCTTTCTGAGTTGATGGATTTAGTGGAGTTTGTATGTGATTTCTTTTAATGTGCTTCAAATTAGTCATGGTGCTTTATTTTCTAGGCTTCATTAAGCTTGTGGTCTGACCATATTGTGATAGTCACTCCTACCAGTTTACTGAATACTAGTTTTAATATCCGGATATAGATTTCTTCAATATCCTGCAATGCATTTTTCAGTGCTTTTCTGGATAATGCTAATACTTAACAGTCTGTGATGCACCAAGCCCCCAAGCTACGTTTTAAGGTTAGCATAATGCTTTCCATCTTTCATCTTTGCGCAACACAGACTGCTGTTTGTTTTGGGTTTTTTTAGGACATAAAGTACCCGAAAGGAGCATCTTACTTAAAAAAGTACACAGTGATGCTGCAAGCTTGCCTCTTCTGGTCTGCCATTGTGCCTTCTGCCTTCCACTCTCTCCCTCTCTCTTTGCCCATCCTTTGCGCCTCTCTTTTTTTTTTTATCTGTGGGAAATCCTGTGATGGTGCACTGTTTCCCTGGAGAGCAAAATGCCCAGGAGATCATCTCTGTAATTCTTCTGGCTTAAAGACTTGTAGAAACAAGTGTCATACCAGAGGGGAAAAATAAAAGTTCTCTTTTGACAGTTTGCTGACTAAAAAGATGGCACACTGAATAGATTGGGCTCAATTTGTCACCTGTATTCCTGTGGCACTACTGAATTAGCAGTTAAAATTTCTGTAAAGGTAGAAAACAACTATTTTGCAAGTCAAGAGGTCAAACTTCCCTCAGCAGCAGAGGTTGTTGTTCGGTGGTGCATATTGAAGCAGTCCTGGACCAGGTGTAGATTTGCCTTCTCCAAACAGAAAAAAGCCTTTGAACATATTATCATTGCCTTAAAAAATAAAAAACTATTCCCTTGGGCGTTTGACAGGAGGCCAGACCTCAGAGGACAGCTGAAGAGAGAGAGAGACAGGTTTCTAACATCTGTTTCGGGTGGGTGGATTGTATTTGACTTTGGCATTCGCATCAAGGCAAGGCAAAGGCAGCATCAAGGCAAGGCAAAGTATGGCTTGATGAAAAGCATCGTCCAGCACCCTGCACGCTGACCTGCTGGCTCTTTGATTTAAAAAAAAAAAAAAAAAAAAAAAAAAAGAGGAAAAGCAATGGAGTAATAAATTATTATAACTGTTTCATTAAAACTTAGGACGCTGTAATTTTCAAGTTTATTTGGTATTATATTTAAATGAACCAAAAGGCAACATTGTACAGTAACTTTATAAAATAAAATTATTACATAGTACATTAACCAAAGCCCCATTAAAAAAAAAAAGTCCTAAAAAGTCATTTGGGGACAGATCCTGCTCTTGCTCTTCTGCACACATGATTTATTGAGCTGATTTCAAGCAGCACTCTTGTTTTAGGAAAAGCAAATTGGATTTGCCCCCAAAATGGAGTATCTCTTTTATAATTCTTGCAGTTTCATTTTATCATGTGTAATATATCAAGTTTATAAGGCATAAATACGAAAAACAGTTCAATATGCTCATCATTATTTTAATTAAGTAATACAATCTAGGACACTTTTTTCAATCACACCAAGGATTACAATGTACCTATAGCTTTAATTTGTTTATTATTTTTTTTTTATACAAAAGTCTATCATATAGTATACAGTATATACTAGTTGATAACTGGTTCACAAGGTTGATCACAATATTCTTGCAGGTTAATATTGTCAGGATTTCACCTAGTTTGTATACTCTGTGCAGAACCACAGGGTTCCTCCTTCCCAGGCTGCTCTCCTCCCGCGGCAGCATCCCACCACTCCATCTCCTTACCTATTTTAAGCGAAGGGCTCTGTGCCAGATGTAAAACCCGCTGGGAACGGCTAGGGATGCACATCCCAGCGGTGCCAGGAGGAGGGAAGCAGAAGAAATGGCAAGGCAGCAGCTCCCGGAGGTATTTGTGGAGCAGGGAGCCAGGGAACCGGGCTCTGCTTTCGCCGCTCCCCTCAGGCTCCCGGCACCATGGAGATGCTCCCACAGGTTGCAGAAACTGCATCAAGCCCCGAGAGGGAGATCCGTGACAAACCATGGTCTGGGATGTAGGGAAACCACAGCCCTGATGGAGGTGGGTGCCACCGGCTGCTTGTGCAAAGTAAGGATGGGCAAAAGCACCTCAATAAATTAGCGGTGGTGCGGGTGCTTGGGATGCTGAGTGCTTGGGTTGGGCAAGCTCCACATCACCCATCACTCCACAGCCTTCCAAATCCTTCCCAGGATTTTGGGCATCTCTAATGCAAAGACTCATCCGGTGCCAGCAGGATGAGTCTTTCACAGACAAAAAAAGAAAATATCCCTGCACGGACAAAACAGGGGTCCTCACATCTCCTCTAGCACATCAGTGCAAGCACAGCCCCAGCCCGCCCCTGCAACCAACAACTCCTGCACCCTTCTCCCACCTCCGCTTAAACATTCCGGTATTTTCTAAAAGCAAATTACTGAGATGCAATGGAGGAGGCGCTGCTGATTTCAGGTTGGCGGGGCGGCAGGGCCAGACCGCTCGTGCTAGCGGAGCGGGGGTTGGCGAAGGCGGGGGGTCTGCCCGGTGCCCGTCCCACACCCATCCTGCCCCTCCAAGGGACGTGTCACCACCGGTGTGGGCAGAGGGGGACTGACACTCTGCCACCACAGGGCCACGCTGCTCTTTCCAACAGCATCTTGTGTTTGCTACCGCCAGGCCAAGGAAGGGTGGAAAAGGGCTTTCTGACGTTACCTGGAACCAGGAATAGATTTTTTTTTTTTTTTTTTTCTTCACACATACAATCAATCTAAATTGTGCATAAGCTAAACTGCAGAGCAATGCCCTCCGGAGCATATTCGCATGTCTAATATTAGATATCTTGCTGGCGGCTCCGCATCATCCCCGGAGGTTTCTCTACCTGGCTATATTTACTACATACAGATTCTGAGCTCCTAAACTCAGGTGCTCTGAATCACACCGTAACTGAAGGCAGCCTAAAATAGACAGTGTGAATTGCTCCCTCCCTGCTGTGACTCCATCCTGCAGCATCTGGGAGAAAAGAGAAATAATCTTGCTATTAGGAATGGGCCAAAGCTACAGAATTCAGGCCAGGCAGGCACAGATTTCGGTCTAGGGGCTTATCCTTGTTCAGTATTTGCTGATGGGACACCCGACCCTGCGCTTACACTTGTTTTTCCGATAGATCAATGGTCCCAGGATCACCTATCCCTAAATAAAATACAGCACACGAGCAGCGCATAAACAGCTCTCCAGCTGCAGGAAAGAACTGACACACATCTAAAGTCACAACAAAGCCTTCGCCTCCCACACACCCTTTCCTCGCTACTTTTTTTAAACCAGCCAGAAACAAACACCGAGTGCGGCACATCCCAGAGAGCCGGAGGAACGAGCATCCGATGCTTTCCTAGCTGCTGTGTCATCGTGTAGGGAGGCTGCTTCTGAAGAAACCAAATTACCCTACATAAAGAGTAGTCACTAAAGGAATCTCCTTTCCCTTAGAGGACCAGCAAGATCACATTATTTCCTGAAAATATGTATTTTCTTATTTTACTTTTTTTTTTTTTTCATCTTGACAGAAGAGTAATACTGTCTGGGTATTTGCTTTCACTAACCATGACAGGTAATTTCTGTCATAGCTTGAGAATTCCTTTGAACTTGCAAATAGCATTTGGGATAAAGCATCAAATGGACATTTCCCATGGGATACAGACTGTTTGCTGTCCGGTAGAGTCAACCATCATTCTTAAGTATATTAGCAAGAGGAAGCAAAAGATCTCCCCGTGCTGAATGCATCGCATTAACAGCAAGTTTCCACCAGTGCTGAAAAACTGTGCCCTTAATATAAGTGCTCAGTAACCACCAGCCCTGCTGTTTGAGGAGCACTCTGAACCATATAGAAGGCTTGCGGGAAAAGAACCTCCATTAGTACCCATTACGTTGTGATTTATGTTATGGGCTTAAAATAGCAAAATTAAACAGTTCTATTTAATCTACACTCTAAAAAAAGGCACAAAGACTTTGTGGAAAAAAAATTATAACTGTTCAGATTACATTTCCAAGAATTTTAACAGAGCGTTTGCTTTGATTTGCCAGCTTTGCTTGCTGGCAGGAGTGAAATTGAGACAATTTCACTGTCTGCAGAGGTAAAGAATACCCTTTTGGCAAGGCAAGTTTGCCAGCTCTATGCAAATATTATTGAACAGAAGCAACTAAAACCTCTTGTGATTGCTTTAAAACATAATCTTTTTGGTCTGCAGCACATTGCACTTATCTAAGTACTCAGTGATGATAGAGTGGGTCTTACGGCAAGACCAAATACAAAGAGCCCTTTTTAATCTGAACATAGGAATAAACTCTGTTCATGGCTACACAGTCTGCTTTCAATCAAATGATCATGAAATACATAAATACTATAAAATAAATACAATACATTCAGAGTTTTCTACATTGTAGAGAGCTTTAAGACTTTCCTAGCTCCCAATGTAATGCATATTGAACATTCCCTTCTATACAGTGCTACCTCCACGTACTCATACTTCCGTTAAATGCAACATAGCTCAGACAACCTTCCTCTTTTGCCTGGATTCTCATCAGTCTCTGATTCTGTAAAACATTATATTGTTTCTTTAGGAAAAAAAAAAATATTGCACTTTTAAAAATGCATAAAAATTGAACCGAGTTCCCATTAACTCCGCCACACAGTCTGTTATTTAAAATAATACTTTTAAAAAAAAAATGTTTCTCTAGTTGTTTTGCCTACGGTTACAGCATTCTCCATCAGGTTATCCTCAGAACATTCTTCCTTAGCAAATCCCTAACAGTTTTGCCATCAGACGTTTGAAACACAGCATGAGCTATCTGAGATAAACATTGCTGGGAGTCACGGGTCTGTCCGCAGGTTCAGGATTTCATTGTACAAATGGGAACTACAATGACCAGAATAACCGTACAAGCTGCCGCTGCTATCAGGGCAGCGATCTTGCAAACCTTTGCTCTTCTGAACTCCGCTTCTTTGCGTTTTAATAAGGAATCATAGCCAGGAGTATAAATGTCTTCCATCCAGTATTCTAAGTTGTTTGGGTTTAAAGATTCTTGAGTCTAAAAATTAAAAGGAAACAGTTGTTAATTGTCTGGGATCTGTTGTTAACAAAATAAATAAATAAAGCAGATGTGCCTGAAGGCCTCCCAACTGCATCTGGGCCTGCTGTCAGGATAAAGTGGGTTATTCCCGCTCCTCACATCCCTTCAACTCCTGGTCCCAGTTCCATAAGACTGACGGAAGTGGCAACAAAATGCTGCAAAAAATAAACTCCTGCAACAGTATAATTCTGCTGCAAAATCCCTCATGTACCTCCGATTTGCCGTAAACTTCGTCATCTTGCATGGCATTTAAATAAAATCTCTTTAATCTGCTAGACAGCAAAGATGTCAGCAACTACCGGTCTGTTACTGTTTTTTAAATTATTAAAGCCCAGCTCACGGGAAGGGTTCTTAACATATACTCCTCATGCACTGCATTTTATAAAGCTAACCCTCATTTTGCTACCGTAGCTTGCTTGCAGAGCGCGATTGCCCAGCCCCATCCGGCACCCAGTCCCTCT
The DNA here is from genome assembly GCA_008921705.1 of Burhinus oedicnemus. NCBI lineage: Eukaryota > Metazoa > Chordata > Aves > Charadriiformes > Burhinidae > Burhinus > Burhinus oedicnemus. The sequence goes on along the minus strand of VFFE01007033.1, from coordinate 192,544 downwards.
GGATAGGCAATTTGCAGATCCCCTCCGGAACAGCAACGCCTGGGGACACCACACCAGCCCTTCGTTTCAGCATGGGAGCACACAACCGCAGGCAGCGGGTGCTGAACACCCTGCGAAGGGGGGGTTGCAAGTGGTTTCCCATGAAATCACCCAGGACAAGGTGACCCTCAGCTTTGAGCTCTCCTTCCAGGTCCGTCTTCTGAAAGTCAACTGGATGCATGATGCTGTCTCAGTTTTAGGGGCAGGAGGAGAAGGGGAACTGGATACCTGGCATACGGTTTGGTACCACACATTACCCTGGACCATCTCCACAGATGAGATCATTTAAACCCGATGGCATAATCTGTATTTCCACAGGAGGCAATACTCTCTGCTCATTGCCAAAATCTGAGTATGCTTAAGAAATCAAAAACTTTGCCCTCCCGTTCCACACAGGTAACTAAAAAAAAAAAAAAAAAAAAAAAAAAAAAAAAAAAAAAACACACCAAAAAACAAACAAACAAAAAAACCCCCACCAAAGTGATGGGCAAAACAGCTGTGAAATGACAGGTGAGAATCTTTTTTTTTTTTCTGTAGACTTTAGAGAAAAATACTGATAATGCTGGATTTGACATCCCAAATCAGATTGTTGCTATAGAGGATGTCCTTGGCAGATGTCTTTGGGTGGAGTGAGAACCTTCCTCCCACCCTGAGCTCTCTGGGTGCCTCCAGGCCCTGCCAGATGAGCTGTGTTGAACGGTACTGCTATTTTAAGCTGCAAATAGTGTGTCAGTGCCCACTTTGCTTTCTGACATGAGGTGCTACCCTCAGGGCTGAGTAAGCAATAGGGAACATGTCCCTCTGCCACCAGCTGAGCCCATTTGCAAAAACTTGCTCTCAGTAGTGGTTTTAAAGCCTGCCGTCGGCTGTAAGTTGGGAGCGCACCTATTTGTTCATCGGGTTCATGTCAGAGCCCTTATTAGCTCCAGCTCAAAACCGCACTGAACTCGGGAACAACCTGCAGTTCAGATGATACAAGTATATCTCAGAAGAGTACTAAGGAAAATGCAGCAGAAAGTAGTCCTGTGTGTCCCTCTGAAAGCCCCATTGAAGGGCTCTGGCTCCCTCGTGGACATGCCTTCATGGGACAGCAGAAGAACACAGTCCTCATCCATGCACCCTGCCCTCCTGGGCTGGTGGCCCGTCTGCGTCTGAACCGCGGCAATTTATAACGCCCCGAGGAAACGAGTACCCGATTCAATGCAGCTTTAAGCTGTCAGGCTGTAAATTGTCTTGGTTCGGGAGCAACTTCAAAGCAGCCCTGCTTTCCTGCAGCAAGGAGAAGGCTTTTTGGCAAAGCGAGTGTAAGTCATTTGCTATTCATGAGTCAAATCCCTGAAATGTCCTCGATCAACAACTAAAAATGGGTCATAAGAAGACAAGGCAACACTGTCTGGTGAACAAAGCTGCTAACTCCACCAGCCTTCTCCATCTGTTGGCTAAAACTGCTTCTGCTTTCTCAGTAATGGCTTTTCTTCCCTCCCTGCCTTTCTCCGTGGTGCTCGGAAGGGTCGAGCATCCACAAGGTTTCCTGGTGATGGGACTTTGACCCAGCAGGCAAACCCACCCAGAAGATCTCCATGTTTCCCTGCTCCTCCCACTGCCCTTGTCTTCCAGATGAGTGAAAAGTGTCAATGGGGTAAGGGAATGTCACTAATGAAGATGTTAAAATTCCTCCAAGCTGCCTGGTTTCCAAATCTAGAAGGGCTGCAGTGTTACCAAGGCAGAGGGAAAGAAAACACTAGCTGGGTGCAAGCGGAGACTTGCAGGCTGGCTGCTGAAGGGATGGAGGGACCAAGCAGCAGTGGCTGCAGGTAACAGGCACAAGTTTTACAGCCGGGTCTGCTCTCCCAAATTGTACCTGTGGCAGCTTGGCAGCAACCAGCAGAACAAAGTGTCCTCCAGGTCAGGAGCAGAGGAACAAAGAAAACCCTACAAAGGGACCAAAAACCCCTTTGTGTGTGCGGCTAATGTTCGAAAGAGAGTTCAGCATGCTGTGTTAATAGTAACTCCTTCACCAAGCTTGGGAATATTTGAGACGGTGTTTAATTTATTTTTTTCCTTTCCATTTCTAATAGTGGCTAATCCATTTACATTCAGCATAACTGCATTTATCAGTATCCACATCTCCTGCTTTAATTTAGGGCATTACAAAAGCAGCAGTTGAATATTCTTTTTGTTGAAGCTAGATGATGGATGGCGTACATCAGCAAAGCTTAAACATACCCGCTCAGAGGTGAGCCCTTTGGTTTGACAGACCGTGTGTAATGCAAGAGGCACTCGGTTACAGAGTGCTGCAGAGTAATGCTGCTTGTTACTTTTCCAAACTGTGCCAGACAGCAAACTTCCAGAAAACCTCAGACCATATACAGTTAGCCAGCAACACTATGTGAAATCTTTAACCATATTTGAACGAACGGGCTAACTTGGACACCATGAGGAGGGAAATGCCAGTCTGCCTGACAGCTCGTTTTAATAATGAGAAAGTTGTTCCACTGACAGGAAGACAATAAAAGCTGTGGCTGCATAGAAAGATGTTGCCTTTCTTCTAGTTCAGAGCATTCAAGAAACTGCAGAGGAATGGGCTGGTCCCAAACCAGTGCACGTGCAGCTGTGCTGGTCCCTTCTTTCCCTGCTGGTCCCTTCTTCCTGGGGTGTTGAATCTGCACCCAACCTGTGAACCCTATCAAAATGAGGCTTCAGTTTGCATTAGTAAATCGCTACTTTTTCCTAAAATGTGCCTTACTCTAAAGATGTTATCCCTTTAGCTTCCATGAAGCAAGTAATAAAAATAGGTGACCTTTTTAGTTAGAGCTATTAATGCACAATTCATTGGGCTTTTGATATACAGAACATGAAAGTCAAATTCTTGAGAGATGATCAGCCCTCTGAATGGGCAGATTTCCTCTGCTGATCTCCCCGTTGATCAAGGAGCTCTATCTTTTATAACCAACCTACTGTGCATTGCACGTACTTTGTCATGTTACGGTTTTGGCAGTGCCACGTCTATGCTGGATGGTGTACATATGTTTTCCAGCGAGGAGACAAAGGGCAGATTTTGCTTTTAAACTCAGCGCAGAATAGTGGGCAGGCTTTAAGTCCTGCATGGTAATGAGACGAGCACAAGAAAAACACTTTCGCAATCATGGCATCTCACTGTGGAAATTTCTGTCTGCAGCAGTGGTGTTACCGCACGATGCTCTTTGCCATGGCAGCCTTCTAAAGCTGCGTTATCCCAGGGCCAGGGCTCGGCTGTGGGATCCTCACGGGCTGACTGAAGCATGTGGCTTCTCCACATAAAACCAAGGGTTTGTGGCTTTATTTCCCTCCCCTCCTCTGAGCAATTATTAAACAATTCTTTTGGCAAAAAAAAATAATGTGTATGCATTTAAAACGCACGCTTCAGAACAATGCTGTGGAGCTTTAGTGAACCCTGGAAGCTGTCATCCTGCGCTGCTCCCCATGTGAAACAAACTGGTGATCGAGTCCAGGCCCTTGTAGACGGTCTTCAAACCAGCTCCAGAAATGGTGGCTCTGGCTGAAAAAAAAGCTTGAAGATGAAGAACCGATCTGAGCTTGCTGGCTGGTGAAAGAGGAGTTGGTAAACTACATGCCTGTATCACAAATGTTACGTCTGTATTGGGCACTGGTACTGCAGGAGTTTGTAAGGAGCTGTATAGCTCCTTCTTAGTTTCCACCAATGGGGAAAAAAAGATGTTCTTTTAAATCCAGCTTAATTTAGGAGAAGCAGCCAAGAGGATCACGGAGTGACTTCCTGCTCCGTTGCTGCATGCCTTGGAGGGGCGTCCTGCTGACACTGGCCTCCGGCAGGAAACCCAGCACTGCCTTGTGCTGCCGACTCCCCTCCTGTTCAGAGCAGGCCAGCCTTCAGCAGCAGCCAAGAAAGGCAGGCAGCCTTGCTGCGGCGATCGGAGGGAGATCTTGGTCCTCACTGGGAGGCTTTCTGCTTTTGGGGGGCTGATATGTAGTTAATCACGGGTCCTGGTGCCTTAAGCTCAGCCACAGTGGCTCTTCCTAAGCTTGCTGAGCTGGAGGGATAGTGGGGACACTTGGGATGGCCACTGGCGTTCAAACTGCTGAATTACTAACGGGGCTGGCTGGGGGAACTTCTAATCTGAAAGAAGTCAGCTGAATTTGCATGGAGCTCCTCATCACGTGCAAGCTCAGAGCTGCTGCATGCCCTTTTTGCTAAAGGGCTGTGGGTATTAAATCACCTTAAGTATTGGATGTCTTCAGCATGACCCTGGAAAAAGCAGTTGGTGAGCACCATGTTGGAGCACTCATTAAAATCCAGGCCTGGAGGAGAGGTGGCTGTGTGGTTAACACAACAGCAATGCAGCCATCACCTTGTCCTTTGTGCTGTTGCAAACCAGGCAACACTGGTGAGATGCGAGCAGATTGTGCGTCGATCCAGCGCATCCACGTGGATCCAGCATGGCCAAGTAGATGGAATGAGCCCGCTCTCAGACATTATTCAAATGCTGGCTTGCTTTGTGTTTCAGACATCCCCGCCAACATGAGGTAGTATGCAGCTGCCACCTCCTAGGGACAGGTCACCACCAATTTGGAAGGGGCTAAGGTTTCAAGAGCATGTCCTGAGCAACGTCCCTTTTTGGAGCTGCTCGCCTGGCAGAGGTGCAGCGCAGCAGCACCCACGAGAACGGCTGTTGTGGCAGCTGGGAGGAGGGCTCGCTAGCAGAGAAATAAGAAATCTAATATTTTCCCAGTTTTCTGTCAGTTTTCATTAGCCAATATTGATGCTGCAGGCAGAGAGGTGGTTTTACCATCAGTTGTTAGGAAAGCATAAAGCAAGTGGATTGCTAAATGCAGTTACGAAAGATGCTCTGTCACTTCGAGGCTGTTACTGGCACTGCAGGTTCGAAGGGCTGCAGCTTTGACACAGGCAGTTCAGCAGTTGGCCTTCTCTTGGGGATTTTATTCCGCGTTCCCAGCTCCCCTCTCACCCCTTTCAGAAACAGCAAGCATGGCCTGTTGCCATAAAAAAGGGAGCTGTGTCCCTCCTCATCTAAAACAGTGCTGCTTCAGCTAGAAGTGCTAAAAGTCTTGAAAATTAATCTGTTTTTTTTTAAAATGCACCCCCACCTTTTTACACCCAGGGAAGAACAGCAGCAGTAGCTATTGGGAGGCCAAATCTTTGCCTAATTAAATTCACAGTAATCTCCTGTGAAGGCTCAGAGAGATTTAGAGCTTTGCGCTGATGTACTGCTTCAGTACTGTCCTTCAGCCCAGACCTGTTACCATGACGTTGTCTCCATGTAGGGCACCATGTACCTACTCAGGAGTGGGGGGTTCCTGAAACACCTTGCATCAAAAGAAGGCTGTGGTGGTGATGTGGGCAAGGCTGAAGGGGCTGGATCCTGCAGCTGGATCCACTGGGGCCGATCCTTCCTCCAGGGTTCTTGCAGAATCTAGTGTTGGCAGAGACCTGGAGAGCTAGTCTGGTGTGTGCTACAAAATCACTGCTGTCCCCAGCCAGTCAGGCAGAGAGGCTACGCTGCTTTGGCTTTATTACTGATGTTGGACTGATGTTGAGATGATGCGTTGGATGCCTGCGCTGCAACTGGAGTTTCTCCAAGCAGAGTGTTTCTTCTCAAGCCCCCTGTAAGCAGCAGCTTGTGGTAGCTTTGCCAAGTGTTTTGGGACCAAAAAGGCTCATCATCCATCATGGCTTGCGACTCCTACAAAACCACTGGATGTGGAAAGTAGCTCCCAAATAGGAATCTTTGAATTCCATGGACAAAAGTATTTCTAAATGATTACATTACTGCCTCTTGAAAACACATGGTAGAAAATCACACAGCAGTCCAGAATAGGTCTTCTCTTCTGTAGTCACTGCTCAGAGGAGACTGTATCCTTCTGTTTCCAGCATTCAAAAAAATATTTGCCAGGGTGTCAGAAGCTTTCTGCTCATCATCTCCAAGAAACTACCCTCCAAGGGTCACGTGCTGCTCCTCTGAAATCTTAACGCTTTGCATGAGAAAGAGCAGATACAAACTTCCAAGGCTGCGGCTGTTTCTTTCATGGGCCTGTTGAAAGTCATAATGAAAACCAAGTTTTTCTTGTACTCTGCCTGTACTGTAGAGTCTGGAGTGTGGAGTTGACAACAAGGAAAAGAAATCCCGAGACACAGTATATTTCGTGGACAAGTAATTTGGCATCATCCCTGAGCGTGGCCTTTAAATGAACAGATCAGCGGCAAGTCACTGTATTCCTGGTTTTGTTTGTATCTGGGACAGAGGCAGTCCCGCTCTGCTGGAGAGGGAGAGCTGAATCATTTGCCCCGTCGGTCAAAGCCTTAACTTGAGCAAGGGAGAGCTATGTGCAGAACAGCAGTTTGTACCAGGACTTGTAATTTGGAAATTATGCTAGAAACAAATTCTGAGCACACTTTCTCAAGCAATAGCAATGATAATTAGTCATTAGCACCTATGATGTTCTGCTTCTTTAATAGCTGTAGGATAGAACATTTGTTAATATTTAGTGGTGTTTTATTTGGTTTTGTTTCTGTTAAATCAGAACCTTTTGGAAGAAAACCCTGCAATTGCATCCAGCTCTCCTAAGGTTTGCGCAGTTAAATCTAAACATCCTAAAATGGCACATTCTGTTTTATCTGTTTACTCCTAAGATATAAAATGCTTTCAGGTTATATTCTGGTTTATGCTTTAAAAGCATAAGTCTGTGTCTCTAGAGAAGCAGTTCCAGGCTTTATGGAGTGCACAATGGCACCTGTGTAGTTTGTGTGTCAGATGCACCCAAGGGGAAGGATGTTTCACTAAATGGGAACTATCTTCTTTTGACAGTGTTATGTGATTGCCTTAGTCTTTCTTTTCTTTACACAGCAGGTCTGATTCAACTTGTGCCCCTTATCCAAAGTAGGGGAGACCTGAGGAAGGAATCCTCGCTTCATGACTAAGAGGAGACCAGGATCCTGTATCTCGTTTAGACCAGGAGGATGAAGCTCAATTTAATGCAGGGCCAGGAGGAGGGAAGTTCTCTGCTTTGTAGCTGGAGGATCTCGGTTCCCAAGTGCTGTTGATTGTTCTCCCGTGTAGGTTTTGGGTAATGAGATTGTCAAGTTCAAGGTCAGAGGTGAAGTACATGATGCCAGTTTTGAAGACACATTCATTTTTTTCAGGTTTTCTTCTTTCTGTTACCAAGCTGGTAATAGTTCAAAGGCTATTTGATTTGAGAAGCTAAATTAATAAGTAATTCTTAAGTCTTCAACTTGCTCAAACAAGAAAGGATTGGGAAAAGGACAGTTGCTTAATTAAACAGCTATTTGGTGGTGTTAACAAATTATTGAATTCCAGCAGTAACTCTCCTGATTCACAGATTCCTTGGGAATTCAATGACCTTGAGTTTGCTGTGCTTGAAACTTGCCTTAGATACTTGGCTTCCTTTCCCAAATACTTTGGAGAGGAAAGCAGTGCAGAAGGCACTGCGAGGCTCTCGGGTGAGACAGGCACTGTTTTGCTTAGTATCATATAAGAAGAGTCAATTGTATTGTACAAAATAAACTTCTTGCTTCAGAGCATGCCTGAAGTTACTAAACTCGGAGGTCGCAGTATATCACAGCTGGATGTGCCACTGCTTCTCTAGCAGTCTTCTATGGAAATTTTGAGTACTGGCTGTTTGGGATGTCCAGCTGATTTTCTTGTCCCTCTTTAATTTATGAAACAAAGCAAACGCGAACCAGTGGTACATGATGAAATTTGTGTGAGAAGTAACTCGTGTGAGGAATCACATTTAATTGTGCTCCAGAGCTCGGGGCTTCACTTGTCAGCTGAGAGGGAAGTCTGATCTCAGCGCCGAGTGGCGTTTCCTGCATCCTTTCCTGTAGTGGCAACTGGGGAGGTTACAGGGATGAAAGAGTGGCCAAGTTCGCTGGAAATGAGTGTTTATCCATTACTTCCCCATGTTTGTCTCCACCATAATAAGTCTGCCCAGGAGTGACTTTAGTCATGTCAGTGGTTAGCTGTGGGATCACACATAAAGCGTTGGGATTTAAAATGGAAAGGTCATCGTTAATAAGAACCCTGAATACGCAGAGTTGTATCCAGGGAGGTCACTACAGTCTCCCCCTCCACTGTAGGCAAGTCAGCAGTAAATGGAGACCCACTGCTCCTTTCCATTGGGTCTACATGCAAAATATTTTATCAGTTTAGCTACATTGGTGATTTAAAAACCAGAAAACTAGTGATCCGTTCTGGCAAATCACTCCAAAGTCGCAAAGCTGCTTTAGTGCAGCTACAGTTATTTCATACAATTGCTTGGGATATGGGTGCAAAACGTCTTTCATTTCACCAACAAGAACTGCCCCTTTGCACCGCTACAGCTGCATCTCTAGAAGGAGGAGCGAGGAGGAGATGGGGGCGAGCATCTTGAGTAATTTTGGCAACAGAGCTGCAGGCAGGGTGAGGGCTGTCCTGACACCCGCATTACTCTGGTGGGAGAACAGCTCTGCACCAGCTGCAGAGAGGGACCTGCGTGCTCATCTCTTCCCTCCCAACTGAGGTGCTCCTGCGCGAGGTGACGTTAACCATCTTTCGAGCTTTTAATTAGTTTGGCTTTGTATTTAAAGCACATCTTGGGCATTTCGAAGCCTGCCATACAACACGTCTTGTCCACGGTTGCTTTTCATGAGCCTTGTGGGACTGCGTTTTCTGGGCTGTAGCAGTACAATCTGGAGCTGTGAGAGAAAGCCCTCGGGGGCTAATCTGTGGCTGTGGGCCAGTTTCTGCATAAACTGGTCTTATTTTTAAAGTCCATTTTCTCCAGTACACTTTTTTTGGCCTGCAAAAGACTTCTTCATTTAAAATGAAGAACATAACACTCTCTCCTTTCAGTTGGTCTTTTGGACACGAGCCAGTAGTGCCCACAACAGCTGTACCACAGTTTAAACATTCAGTCTCTAATGGTTTGGGGAACATTAGGGTTTTTAAGGCTTCAACAGGTCTAGAGTAAATAGTGGTCAATAAAGAGTAGCTCTTCTTTGTATCCTTACGCTCTCAGTGCTCTGCACTAGAATAAAGCATGCTTAGAATATAATCATTGCAAAATTAATATCCATGAAAGGTTCTTTTTTTGAAAAGAATCATAGAGAAATGTGTTTAACTAAAAGATGAGTTTGCAAGAGTTCAACTCACAAGAGTCTGGTAAGAGACATGGGGAAGTTTGCACGTAATGTTGGTTACGAGATGTGCATATTCTGGGCCTGTGTCGCTCCCCGTTTGTGTGTTTAATGGCTGCTACGTGAGAGGAGCAAATAAATTACAGGTATTACTTTCTCTCATCTTCTCCCACCCACCTATTAATGATGTACACAAGAGGTAATTGTGATTTTTTTGTCTTCCTTATGGCTTTCCGGTATTGTGTGGAGTTGAAAGCATGTGTGTGCTAACAGGTAATATTTAGCAAAGTGTTTTGGACCCAAATGAGGTGGAAACTGTGTTAGCAGTGATGGGTGATAGTCGGGCATTGCCCTTGTTAGCAACTGAACCCAGTGCCCAGGACTAGCTCTGCCTTAATGATTTAAGCCAATTAATGGTGGAGCTGTGAAACTGCATGGAGGGAACTGCTCATTTCTTTCAAGTTTTGTAGACGTGGGTGAGAAAACGCAACCCGTGTGGGGCTGCTTATTGTGCAGGAAAGTCCATGGGCATCGCAGCGCTTCCGCAGCGTTGGGTCAGTGTCTGCAGGCACCTCGGCCCAGGAAGGGTTAAATTGCTCTCTTGGCTGCTGGCCACTTGGACTTCATTTACAGCACTTCAAGCCACTGTGCAAAAATACTTTGTAAGTCATTATACTCTCTGTAGGGAATTGATTAACCCCTTCCGATACCCTTCCGTGTGTTTCCTACCGGTGGGGGGGGTACCTTGGTTCCTAGATGGAGGGTCGAGGCTGCAGGATGCTGGACTGTCCTGTGCCTGTTGCCGCTTGCTGAATAAGGAGACAAGAGGGATGCTGGAGTAGGAGAGGGGGAGACTTCACAGGAAAAACAACGAAAGTGCCAGCCTTGCAAGGCATTCTTTTGAAAAATAGGATTATATAAAAGCCTGGCTACTGTGGTGCTTCTCATTAGTTGCACTGCAGGGTTGGCCGGAGCACAGGGTTTGTTACAGTTGTCACCTTTTTGGCTGGAGCAAGGTGGCTGTTAATAGATGTTTCAGTTGGAAATTGCTTTGAGTTGCAGCACCAGTAAAGTCTTGCTGAGATATGTTTTATTTTCTGTTCAGTTTTCGAAGTTAGCTGGTTTTTGGAAGAGGCAAGAAGTAGTATTAAAAGTTCAGAAGTTAACCAGCCTAGCTAAGAGGTTACTTCTGCGTGGCAAGCCAGAGCTTTAAAACACTCTTGTTAATTTTGTTTAAGGCCATTTGCTAGGGGTTCGTATCTTTACTTCCACTGGGAAGTTTCGTAACATTTTCCTACCCATTGGTATCCTATTAAAATTTGTTGTGTAATCTAAAAGCCTTTCTGCTTCTCATGGTTTCCTCTCCTAGCTAATTCAGAATGCCCTAGATGGCAATTTTGGAATAAATGCATTGAGGCTGTACGGTCTTGATTTTGTTTTCTTATAAATTGAAAACAAGATTTGAAATTAAGTCCTATTGTCAATTTTCCTTTAAATAATAGTTGCCTACTGACATGATTTAAGAATTTTTATCTAATGCCACAATACTCTTGGGAAAGCCTGTGCATATAGTTGTATTGTAGTTAAAATGTCAGTGAAATCTCCAGCCTGTTACCATATGCATTTAATACTTCTAGTTCTATATATATTTGTGTTGTGTTAGAGAGGATAGATCAGTGGGGTTAGTAAAAATACATGCGTGGGTCCTGCAGTGTTGGACTGGTCTTGTTCATGCTGTGTGAGCTCTCCTTTGTAATAAATTGTGCTTAGAGGAAGTGGGTGGGATTTGAGGTCTCCTAGAGCCCTTAACAGAAGCAGCAAGGTTCAAAGTGAACAAAAAATAAAGTGTTATTAGTAGAGGAAAGAATATAGGGATACAAATGAAGAACAGTCTTTGGGGGAGTGGAAAAACGTGCTTCTCAGGAAAGCATGAGGTTTATTCAATTTGGTTAACTCTCTGCTGAACATGGGATTAGACCAGCTAACCTCTACCCATAGTGCCCTTTTAAATCTTGGATGACTTCTAAAGGGATATACATCTTGACAGGCAGCTCATGTGTGACTAGCCAAGAGGCCATCGCCAAGATGTTCTCCTTTGGCTGCGTTGCTGTATGGGATCTAACTAATAAGAGGCAGCCTCTGGCCTGAATTGCTCACAAACAGCATGAAAGGAGCAGGAATAACTTGGGGGAGAGTGGTCAAAGTGGTGAACTTGAGCAGGAGTGGAGAAGGGGTGGGGGATTGGTTATGACCCATGAAAAAAAATGTCCTTTCTCAGTCTGACTGAAAGTCGTCCCTCCCTCCTTTGAAATCAATTACATTTGTTCAGATGAAAATCCACGTGAGCTGTTTCAAGCATACACAGCTTGCTCCTGTGCTGTCCACAGTGATAGGCTGAATTTCAGGTTTCAGTATGCACGCATCTGGTTTCTGAAGATAGCAGCAGTTAAATCCAGGTGTAACTTTATCCCTTAGATTCAATGTCTGTCCACAATAATAGGAAAAATGCAACTGAAGGCCTAATAAAACAGGACTTCTGCTGGGTCTGAACAGCTGGTAGAAGCATCACTCGTGCTGTCTGTTAAGGGGAGGCTTTTTGTGCCTGTGATTTTCGTTTTAGTGCTCTCTTTAATTGCCATCATATTTGAGTCATTCTCTCTTCTGTTTGTCTTTTGGATTTTAGCTCTTTGCTAATCTGTATGGCCTTTTTACAGGTGCTTTATCAACTATATATCCTATAGCAAATTCTGCTGCCAATAACATAGATTGGATCTTATATCAAATGAAGCTGTTGTGTCAGCTCCTCTGGCAGGTTGATAACATTTGTGTTATGACATAGAATCAGCTCGTGATCTTTTAAAATGTCCATTGTCTAGGCTGGTGTATAACTTTGGCCTTGAGAGTTTTTTTTTTCTCTTGGGGTTTTTTTTTTCTCTTGGTTTTTTTTTTTTTCCCCCACCTTATTTTCCACATGATCATCCTGGTTGCCACATGCCTTTCATTATATCAGCTACTGCCCAGCCTACTGAAAACTGTGAAGCTGGTTTGCCTGCTTTTCTTAAGTTGTGCCTTTCCGTAACGTTTCTGAATCTAATCTTAGCTCGCTCTCTTCTTGTTTTGAAAATTTGAAATTTCCACTTTAAGGATGCTTTTATCCTAGCATACATATGCATCCTGTATTACCTGCCTTCTGGAACTGCTGCTAGAAATCTCAGGTGCGTTTTACTTTCTATTGACATTTTAACGTGACAGGGAACTGTAGCTTTGCATTGCAGCACTCGAGATAACGTGTTTGGCATCTTGACTAGAACATTCAGCAAGCTGTATTTTTAATACTTGAACAGTATTTGGGTGTAACAGAAAAGGTGTCATCATACTTGCTTACTGTGTATATGGCATCCTTTTTTATTATTCTTTATTATTATTATTAAAGCCCATGGGAGGCAGAAGAATAGTAAGAGTTTTGTAGTAAATGCTTCATGGTATTTTTTTCCTGGGGATGCTGTATTGTTGTGAAAAAATGAGCTTACAATCTACTTACTGCTCAGTTGTTTGGCCAACGGTGATATCTCTAGAATGGGCTGTAGTAATCCCAAATCCATGGTAGATGTTTCTTTTACCAGTTTACAATGAATAATCCTCTTAATTTCCTTGAATAGCAGCTGGTATTGCTACAACCTGTGCCTAAAACCAAGAACAGCTTATTCAGAAAGCCTTCTGGCCCTGCGAGCAAGGAGGAATTTTCTCCCAGCGGGGGCTGCGTGGGCTAACTTTCACAAGTACAGCACTGCCAAGACACTAACTTCTACTTTTCCTCTTCTAGATGCAGCAGCTATTTTACGAAAATTATGAGCAGAACAAAAAAGGCTATATCCGAGACCTGAGAAACAGCAAAATACACAGAGCTATAACACTGCACCCCAATAAGAACCCCCCATACCAGTACAGACTTCACAGCTACATGTTGAGCCGCAAGATAGCAGAGCTGCGCCACCGGACTGTACAGCTGCACCGGGAAATTGTCCTGATGAGCAAATACAGCAATACGGAAATCCACAAAGATGACCTGCAGCTGGGAGTGCCACCCTCTTTCATGCGATTCCAGCCCCGCCACCGGGAAGAAATCTTGGAGTGGGAGTTTCTTACAGGAAAGTATTTGTATTCAGGTGCCGATGGGCAGCCCCCTCGGAGAGGAATGGACTCTTCTCAGCGTGAAGCATTGGATGACATTGTTATGCAGGTCATGGAAATGATCAATGCCAACGCTAAGACCCGGGGGAGGATCATAGATTTCAAGGAAATCCAGTATGGCTATCGCAGAGTAAATCCGATGTACGGAGCAGAGTATGTTCTTGACTTGTTGCTTCTGTACAAAAAGCATAAGGGGAAGAAGATGACCGTCCCCGTCAGGAGGCACGCGTACTTGCAGCAGACGTTCAGCAAGATCCAGTTTATGGAACATGAAGAGGTGGATTCCAAAGAGCTGGCCAGCAAAATCAACCAGGATTCTGGATCCTTGTCTTTCCTCTCCAACTCGCTGAAGATGTTTGTTCCCTTCCAGCTCAGCCGATCAAAAGTAGAGAGGAAGGAACTCAAAGACAAGAAGATCAACATCCTGATTCCTCTCTCCGGACGTTTTGACATGTTTGCAAGGTTCATGGGGAATTTTGAAAAGACATGCCTCATTCCAAACCAGAATGTCAAGCTGGTTGTCCTACTTTTCAATTCCAACTCCAACCCTGACAAAGCAAAGCAGATCGAGCTGATGAGAGATTACCGCTCCAAATACCCCAAGGCTGACATGCAGGTTTTACCGGTGTCAGGGGAGTTCTCGAGGGCACTGGCGCTGGAAGTTGGATCTTCTCAGTTCCAGAATGAGTCTTTACTTTTCTTCTGTGATGTTGACTTAGTGTTCACCACAGAATTCCTCCAGCGGTGTAGAGCCAATACAGTTCTGGGTCAACAAGTATACTTTCCCATCATTTTTAGCCAGTATGATCCAAAGATTGTTTATAGTGGAAAAGTTCCTAGTGACAATCATTTTGCCTTCACCCAGAAAACAGGTTTCTGGAGGAACTATGGCTTTGGTATTACCTGTATTTACAAAGGTGATCTTCTTCGAGCAGGTGGCTTTGACGTCTCCATCCAAGGTTGGGGCCTTGAAGACGTAGACTTATTTAACAAAGTCATTCAAGCTGGCTTAAAAACTTTCCGAAGCCAAGAAATCGGAGTAGTCCATGTCCATCACCCTGTTTTTTGTGACCCTAATCTAGATCCAAAACAATATAAAATGTGCTTGGGGTCCAAAGCTTCAACTTATGGGTCCACACAACAGCTGGCTGAAATATGGTTTGAAAAAAATGACCCAAATTTTGGGAAAAGCAGCAATACTAATGGTTCAGTGAGGACAGCCTAATGTCCAGCTATGCTGGAAAAGACTTTTTTTTTAATTATCTAATTTATTTTTGGGAAAATGTTTTTTGATAATTCGCTTTTAAAAGACCACACAGGATATATTTTAGAGATCATCATTCTTTTCTTACAAAGCGCTCATTTTGAGAAGAACAAGGCCGTTGGTTTTTTTTGTTGTTGTGTTTTTGGTTTTGAACAAAACTGTGATCAATATTTGCCTTCAAACAAAAAAATTGTTTAAGAGTTATCTGACCAATCAGCGGAAAGCTGACTTGAATTAGAATTTCCTTATGAACAAAAGATTGTTTCCTACCTTTTCCGTTGCTGTCTTCATTGCTGGGATTCTGTAAATTGGGACCTGAGCGTGCAAGCCAAGTGACAAAACGCTGTATCTAGATGTTTTGTTGTGACTGCTACCATGCAAAGATTCTGCTTCTTTTGTTAAGGATAGCCATTATTTTTTAAATTGCGTTAGAACAAAACAAATCAAAGTGGCGATGGTATGGGTATTAATCGCAGGAGGGGTTTTTTTTCCAAATGGCTTATTATTTCAGTTTAAAAATACACTTCCACTTACTATGGCCAGGCAACTTCAAGGGAGGGAAGAAAGTAAGCACAACCTGCTATTCGATAAGTCCTTGTACAAATTTTTGTCTTTTGTATTTGGTCCATATATGGACGTAATGTTTTAAGAATCCATGGTGGATTCTGTGTATTATTCTAAACTGCTGTCCTGTCTAGAGTTGAGACGATGTGATCAAGAAATGCCGGAGTGTAATGAGGGAGGGGAAGAGGATGGGAAATGCGAATCTCTTGCAGCAAAGCAACAGTGCACAACGAACAATTAGAGATCCCTAACAAGAACTTTGAAAAATCTTCTATACCGAGTGTACTGCACCTGATTGCATTGATTTTGTTCAGCCGGTTACGTGATGTTAATGGGAACAATTATTACATTTGATTACTAGTTTTGTTTTGGGATTATTTTTTTCTGTATCTGATAGACTGTTAATTTATTTAATATCCATTGTTTTAGGTTCTTTACCTTTCCTTGAATATCTGTTAGTCATTTTAATATTTTATATATATATATATGTGTGTGTAAATATATATATATATTAGGAATGTATTGCATCTTCTCACTGATAAGGTAGTGTACATCATACTTGCAGTAAATGATCTCCAAAGATGACTTTCTGAAATATTTTTTCATTAATCTCTTTTCCCAAATTTCTTTAACATTTTTGGGATGACTTCAGTAAGCTTAGGAATTTTGTTGGTATTCTAAGAAGAACTGGGGATGGGGAGGCCGAATACAAGGAACGCGTGATCCCTATGAATTAACAGCTAGCAAGGTAAGAGAAAAATACACAAAATAAAGTGCCTTAATGCCAGAAAGGGAACCCTTTACACTGAGACTTAGCCAGTGAATGGACATTGTCATTGAAGCAGATGATCTGTTGGGACCTACCTACCTGTAAATATCTTGCTCAGCAGAAACAAAAAATAAAAACCAGCGAACAATATATTTTTCTATCGTATCCTCCAGCACCATTTCGTCTCATTGCTCTCAGTTCCGCTTTGCCTACTCTTTGGGAAGTGGAGACTAGTGAAGGAACGGAGAAAAACCAGTGCTTAGGTTGTTGCCATGTTTGAAGGGATCTTATGGAGCAATTGCTATTCCAGTAGAAGAAATAACCGTTGTTTACACGTGTATGGAATATGAACTGCAACTAGTGTAGAGTTGATGTCTTATAATGTTCATCGTTTTTTGGTGACAGTCCCAAGGATGTAGGTACTTGGATGGATTCAGTGCATGGAAAATCTTTCGGTTTTGTTTTTTTTAAGACTTGCTTCTAAGATGCAATAAAGATTTTTTATTTGCAATCGGAGTTCCTCATGTCGTCTGCCTCAGTCCGCATCTTTTCCTACAGCGTAGGCACAGCCACAGAGGTAAAGCAGTTTTGGGAAGTAAGTCCAGGTAAAAGGATCTCCCTCTTACAAAGAGTTTTGACCTCTGTGTTGTGTTTTGGCCTGGAATAAACTTAATGCCACGTACCTTGGCTCTGGGGAAAGGGAAAACATCCGTTCATCAGCCTCTGGGGTGCGCTCCTGCTGCTGCCCGCTCTGGTGAGCTGTGCGATTCCCTGGGGCAGCTGGTCGTCTCAAACAGGGGGTTTTGACTTTTTCCTCGTGAAAAGGTTAAAAGTGTTTTTGCTGTCTGAAAACATCCATAACTATACATTTAAAATGTGTACGATGACAAGGCTGAATAATTGAGTAATGTTTTGTGTATTCAAAACGCAGTAAAAATAAATATTAAGTGTGTCAAGCACTTATTTTAATAGCTCTGCCAGTTTTATCACAGTTATTCAATATTAGTGTGAGGCTTTTTTATGTAAAAATGAAGTCCCAAAGTGAGAATCTTGGGGTTTACGGAAGTGTTTCTTCACACTAGGGAAAGCAAAAAGAAAAAAGAAAAAGGAACTCGTATTTGTGGCTGCAGAAAAGAGTTTGAAGAATATGAACCCTAAAGAACTGTACCAAAAGATGGTGGGAAAAAGGCCCTGTCCTTATACTGTATTAATGTTTATGATTATGGAGGACTTTTTTTAGCCCGTAACAGCCAGTGAAAGCAGAATGCATGTAAATGGAAAAAGCCATTTGATGAAGAGCACCCATCTGGTATTGGGTTGGAGTTTTTTGCTCAGTTGCTGCAGTTCTGATTCAGTTACCAAATCTGCCCAAGCAGCATTAAACGCCAGTTTTACATCAAGCTTGGAGTCAACTCTTGAGGCCCCACATCTTAATTGACCACATATTTTATGGACTCCCAGCTTTAAAGTAATCCATTTTAAAGTTAAATTGTGAAATGTAACCGTCTATGATAAAGCCTAACCTTATAAAGCCCATTTTATGCAAAAACAAGCTGTATTTGCTGCTGCAAGTTGTAAGGAGCTTGACCAGGTGGAAGTCATCGGCCGGCAAGTGCTAACCCAGCCTCTGACGAAAATCCCTTCTGGGGCTGGAACGTGTCATTTGCAGTTTACTCTGGTTGTTTGGTTCGGAGGGAAGTTTACTTCGTGCTGAGAAGCCAGTTGGTGTTGGAAAACCCAGGAGTGTTTGCCTCCAGTCCCTTAAGAAAAACAAGGTATGAGAAAATGAGATGCCATCATCCTGAAACTGAAGAACGTGGTGACCAAGAGTCATTTGCTGAGGTTTGCTATATATTGAGATGTCTCTCTTCTTCATTAAAGCAATTAAAAATGCTTTCCTTCGTTATTCCAGTGTATGTAACCCGTGCCAGATGCCCTGGTGGTCGCGGGCATGCTCACTGCAATAAAACTCCTACCCAAGCAGAGCTTTGCAGCCCTTCAGCACTTGGGTTTAAACCCTTCCACCTTTTCTGGACACCCATGGGTGGCAGTTCTGTCCCACGCACCCACGCGGAGGGTGAACTGGTGAGTCAAAGCTTGGAAACACCTTGCCATTCCCGTCTTCCTGGGGCTCATGGTGAGAGAGGGGTCACGAGGGACTTTCTCAGCCATGTTGGCTCCGCTTGCCCTGGCCCGTGGTTCACAGCTGGCAGGTTGGTGGCTCTGGAGGGCTTTGAGGGCTGCTTGTGTCTGCTCAGCAGACATGGGAGTGGCCATCTTCCACCAGTGACCGGTGAGGGACCATGTTTTGAAGCACAGCTGGGATGACACATCACCGTCCTCGCCCTTCATCCTTCAGGTATCTTTGGTCCCTGGCCACGTGTTGCTTGTCAGGGGCTTGATGTCCCCACCCCGCTGCTCCCCAGGGTCTGATCTCTGGCAGTGACCATCCCCAGGGGTTGTCCTCTGGCAGCCTGACAGCTGCTCAGCTCTGGGGTGGGTTCTCACCTGCAAAAGATGGAGCTGATGAACAGGAGGGGCTGATGAACATCAGGGGGGATCTGCAAAAGAAGCTAAACCCAGCCATGGTCCTTCCTTCTAGTAGGTACGTTTGTGGGACAGAGAGGAAAGCCTGGTTGTCCCATGGGCCGCCAGAGGGAACGGCCAAAATTCCCTGTGAGCCTCGAGCTGGGGTGTCTTGAGGCTGTGCTTGGCTCTTTGGTCATGAACGTTCATCAGTCGCTGGAGTGAAATTGCATGTGAAACTTCAGGGAGAGGCAATGGGGGGAGGGAGAGTGCTGGATTTATGACGGCCGTTTTCTAGAAGCGCTTCCCTCCCAGCAGCCCCTTTCTTTGCTCAAGGATCAACAATGGTGAAAAGAGGCAAAGGACACGGGGAAAGAGCGGGTCAGGGAAAGACAGCACGGTACTTTCTGGTGACCGTTGTGCTTGGTGCGACCGTTTACAGGTTAAATACTCATATGTAACTTCCCAGAGTCACTGTCCGTGGAAGGATTTCAAGTTTTGGATCTTGAGTGGGGTTTTATTGCCCTGAAAAATCAGTGACCGGCTCCAGCCTCCACGCAGCTTCCCTGGACCTGTGTCCTGGTTGACCGGACATCCTGGCTGTGCAACTCCTTTCAGCAAAAGCAGCAAGGAAGTCTCGCTGACCCCAAAGCTGCTTAGGCTGAGTTTTTGTTGAAGCTCGAACTTCACATTGCAAATTATTAGCCTGAGTCGTTTTGCACGAATACTTGCTAAAAATACTCCGCTTGCACCGCCAGCCTCACTCAAGAGCTTTTTGGAAAGAAAATCTTTGAGAGGCATTAAAACCAGAGAGCAGGTTAGCACCTTGCCGGGGGCAGATGCTTCCAGGTCCCACCAGGTTCCTTCTCCTCTGCTCTGCTTCAGGATGTGGTGGTTTCTGGGCTGGTGGGACCCCAGCATACGTTAGGACTGGTTTTAAACAAATGCGTTTGTACCCAGCTCCGCAGTCTCGCCACGTGAGTTATTGCGCTGGCTGGAGCAAATTCAGGGGTTTTGGTCCAAATTGGAGCTGGAAGGCTGACTCCTTCGTGGGGCATGGGCAGCCTTGGAGACACCCTAGACTCCCCAGCCAAGGCATGTTGAGCTGCAGTGCAGCCACATCCCATGAGGTTTCCTTCCCTGAGACTTTTATGGGATTTCACCTGGCTGCAGCTGCCAGAAGCGCTTTTATTCCTCACATCCAAGCTGCTACTGACGCTTTCCCAGGTGCAAGAAACCCGTCCACATCCCTTCCAAGCTCCAAAACCCATCTCCCAGCTCTCCTCCAGCCCAGGAATCTCTACCACCTTTTAAATCACATTTATGAGTGGGCTGAAAAAAATTGAATTAACATCAAAAAAGAAAACAAACCCCAGACCGAATACTGGGCTGGCTGTATTTACTTTCACACTTTAATTCAATAAAAATCTCAACTTTAATTGACCTGAATCAGCTCCAACATTTCCAGCATGCTGGGCTCGAGTGTCTTGGAAATTGGGGGTCCTCACCGCAGGGCTGGGGGTGCCAGGAGGACTTTGTCCAGGTCCTGCTATGCCTCTCGCCAACTGTTTCTTTGGAAAAGAAAACAAAAAAATGACGACACCTTTGTGCTTTATTGACTTTTCAGTGAGAGCGCTCATACAAAGGGCAGTTTAAAGCAATTCTGCGATAAAACAAACTTCCAAAGCAAACGTGCTGTGATACGGGGCAGATAACGGCTGTTTGCTTTGCCGGTGCTGGCGCTGCGGGCAGCGGTTTGGACTGGGGGAACCTGAATTGCCGGAGAGGCGCAGCCCTGGCCGGCTCTCCACTGCCAAAATCGCTCTGCCGTGATCCCCCCGGTGCTGAGCACCTGCCCCAGGCAAGCTCAGCCCCTAGCCCCATCCCTGCCCCCTGTCCCATCCCTGTCCCTGACACCTGCCCCATCCCTGACCCCATCCCCATCGCTGACCCCAACCCCATTCCCATCCCCATCCCCATCCCTGACCCCATTCCCATCCCTGTCCCTATCCTTGCCTCATCCAGGGCAGCGCCTGCAGCAGAGGCAGGAGCAAACCCAGACGTGGGTGACAGCTTCGGCTGGTCCCCAGGAGCCTCAGTGACATTTCCGCAAACCTGGAGAGGGGGAGGGGGTTTCACACCGCTAATGTTTTCCACCGCCCTGCGGGCTGTGGCCTGTGTGCGGCACTGGCTGATGGCTGCTGCCGCCTCCCAGGGCACCAGAATTCGGGTGGAAACAAGGAGCTGGGCAGGTTTTGCACAAGGAGACCAGGCAGGCTTGGTTTTTGGTGGGGGGGGAAATTCAGCACAATTTAAAAAGTCCTGTTCTCGCATGGGCCCCTGCTCACTGCAGCCGTAGGGGTCGACCATCAGCACGGTGGAAATTGAAGGGAAACCCCCTTTTCCAGAGGTCGGACCAACACGTCCCTGGAGGAAGGTTAATGAGGGCTGGAAGAGTGCGCTGAAGTGTTTAATAACACGGAAACCAGCCCAAATTGCCACCGGTGCAATAACCAGACCCTGGGGTGACGATGTGCGGGGCTGGGACCCCCATCCTGCGCCTGGGGTGGGGGCTCAGCCCCAGAGCTGCAACCCCCAAGCTGGGACCCCCCCCCCAGTCAGACCCCACAGCGCCTGCTGGGGAGGGGCTTTCTGCCCTGCAAAACGCCTTCACCAGACACACTCTAAAAAAGGCCTTATTGTCAAAAAAAAGAGGGAAGAAAAAAAAAAACACCAAACCACCCCAAACCAACACTAAATGGTGTAGAAGAGCCTCCAACGTCTGATATTTTCCGTAGGGAGCGCAGCCCCGTGGCAGGATGCTGCCGCCTTCACGCTCCTTTCAGCCGGCGCCTCCCCACAGAGTCCCAGTGTAGGGCCCTGGGGGTGACTGGGGACCTGCAGCAGCGCTGGGAGGGCCAGGGACAGCAGGTTTGGCTGGGAACGGTGGTGGTGCTGGGTGTCCCCTGCCAGCAGCAGGAGCCATTTGTCCTCTGCCGAGTGTGGCCAGGCCACCGCAGCCAAGGGACATTATTTTGGGGGCTGGTTCTTCTCATATACTCCTCCGAATAGGACAGTGCTTTGTGATTTTTAAGACGGCAACTGAAGAAGGAAGGGGCAGACGGGTGGCAGGGGTTAGTCTGTGGCTCCGGCAGGTACGTGGGGTGCTGAGCTCCTCCTGCTCCCTGAAAAGCACGTGGCAGCCTGGGGGAGCCAGCCCTTTTTTTTTTTTTTTTTTTTTGGGTAAAAACAGCGCTGTGTGCCAAAGGCTGCTCTCACGCCCCACCAAAACACAGCAGTCGGAGGGACACACTCATGCGATCGCACAGGGAAGAGGCAGTGGACAAGGACAGAGCCCGGATGGGGTCCAGGCCCTGAGGTCCCCCCTGCCCAACCCACCAGCTCTCTGGGCACACAGTGGCCACTTCCCTACATCTGTGTGTCACCAAAGCCACTTCTATCCCTCCAAACTTCTATCCCTCCTAACCACCATCCCTCCCCAAGCGCTGGCAGGGCGGAAGAGGACTCGCCCGGGTCACAGGCTGCGGGCACCGCACGTGTCTGACGAAGGGTGAGCCCCAGAGCCATCCCGGTAGTGGCACTGCGCTGGCCAGGGGCAGGCGTAGGGGAAGAGCGATGGTCACGGCACACAGCCGGGGCTCTGTGTCACCAGGGTGGTAGCACGGTGCGAGCCGGCTCCACGCCGGGGCTCAGCCGGCGCTGGCAAGGGAAGGAGCAGGGCATCACAGCTCGGCATGAAGGAGAAATTAGCAGGCCCCGAAGCTCGGCGGAGCCTGACGAGGTGCTGCTGTAAACAAAAAAGCATGAAAAGGGATGGGGAATAAAAAAAATATCAGAGCCAGGCTTAGCATGGGTGGAGAGAAGCATCTTCCCAGGGCTGGTGGCGCTGGGCTGGGAGGGAGAGAGACCAGGTTGCGTAAATCCAGCTGAGCTCTTTGGGAATGGGTCTTTCCTAGGAGTTTTGTGGGTGTTTTTTTTAAAAAATCTTGGTGTCATTTTGTTAGGTGTGGGTGACAAAGAGTAGCCACCTGCCCTGGCAGAGCAGCAGCCTTCTCCTGCTTACAGTAAAACAGAAGCCAGGGCCCCGGTGCCAGTTAAGCCACCGAAGCCCAAGGGTGTCCCCATCCCACCGCCGCGGGCCCAGGGTAAGCTGAGGACAGGCTGGCAGCCCGAAATAGCCACAATATTTCCTGTCCTTTAAAGTTTGCTTAAAGAAAACTAATTTCCTCTGTCCTTTCGGTACCAGAATACAAAGCAGCCAGTGCTGCCCCTTTCCCCACGTCTCTCAAAAAAAAATTACCTTATTTTTCCCTTACGCTGAAGCCGAGCTCTTGGTGCAGTGCGGGATGGGGGGAGCATCCAGCCGGCGTGTAAATGCCCACCTGCCCCCACACTTGTCGCTGGGGCGCGAGAGGTGGGTTTTGCTCTAATACATTAAAATACCTTTTTTTTTTTTTTTTTTTTTTTTTTTTTTTAATTTTTTTTTTTTTATAAC
>VFFE01007033.1:134758-169483 GCA_008921705.1 Burhinus oedicnemus | reverse complement strand
TTTTTTTTTTTTTTTTTTTTTCTGCATGTTGAATGTAACAGAGGAAGGGAAAAACCTTTGAGTCACCCAGCTCTTGGAAAAATGAAGCTGAAAACAGAATTTTTAAGGCTCAAATGCGCAACGAGCTGCCGGGCCGGGCTGAGGGCAGGTGATCGCAGGGTGTTTTCATGCTCGTGCTGGTTTTCGGCGGCAGCGTGGTGTTACGGTGAGAGCAGAGGGGAGCAGGAACCAGCCTGGGCAGTAGCCCCCATGCCTTCACCGCTCCAGCCCTGCCAGACACCGGCCGGGGGAGCCCCTGCAGAGGCGCTGCAGAAGAGCCGGTCTGTTCAAGGGTTGGGGAAATAAAGTCTTGGTTTTAGCTTCTAATCATGGCGCAAAGTTAGAAAATACTATTGGATTTGCTGCCCTTCCTATCCTGCTGCCTGACGTCCAGCCACTGCTCCCGGTCCCTGGATCATCCCAGCTCCTGAAGAACTTTTGGGAGCTGCAGACCCAGGGATGCTGCGAGGCTGGGACCAGTCAGTGCAATTGAGGTAGCGCCATGCAGGGCATTTCTTTTCTGCCCAGGTTATTTTATCTGGCTGGGACTGGAGAAACTTTTAATACCGTTAAATTGCCCTTTCCATGGCTTGCTTAGGCAAAGCCTGGATTAGCTGGAGGGATGTGCCCAGTGACGAGACCCACGGGATGTAATCCCATCAGCCAGGTCTGTGAGCAGCAGGATGGGACCGTGGGGCTGGGCTGCTCTGGGAGCTGGCGCTGCCGTTTGGACCCAATCCTGCACCGCTGCCCGGGGCAACGGGGCAAAGAACTGGCCCTTCTTCCCTTTTCCAGCTGAATTAACTTTAATGTTGCCCCGTTTTCCTGCACATGGAGGAGCCGGTTGGTTTTGGACAGCCCTGGGCTGGCGGGGGGGGGGGTCAGTGCACCCGCAGTGCTGGGTCCCCAAAACGGCCTGAGGGAGCACCAGGACGTGGGGTCTCAGAGGTGGGGGTGCAACCAGCAGTTTGCAGCCACATCACGCCTGCACTCCCCCCTCCACCCCCCAAAAAAGTAAAGCGTTTAGGCTGTGCGCTGAGCTCCACGGGGACCTGGGTGTTGGGCACCACAGTCGTTCTTCATCCCAGGACCTGACCCTGCTTACCCCACCGATGTCAGCAAAGAAACAGCCAAAACTCAGACCGGGAATCGGTGTCTGGATGGTGATTATTTTTATTTCTTTTACAGCAGGTAAAGGACAGCTAAGTGCTTTTGGGCAGAACCTGGGGTGCAGCGTGTGGCTCCCTGCTCGCCGGAGGCAGCTGGGCCAGGGGATGAGGCCCTGGGGATTTGGGCAGCTGCGGCTGAGCAGGGGCTCCAGTGATGACAGCTCAATTAATCCCGGTGGTGGCGGGTCCTGTGCGTCTCACTAATTCCTCAGCGAGTAATTAATGGCCCCGGCACCCGCCTCCCTCCTGCTGCCAGTGCCGGGCCGGTGGGAGGGGGGCGCGTTAATCTCATCTGAGAGCATCCGTTCCCCTCCCAGCGCCAAGCCCTTTCTGTGCGCTCCCGCTGCTCCAAGACGGGCTGGGGGGAACCTGACGTTGACAAAATAAAACTAAGCTGTTTTCTCGTCTCTCTGCGGTCAGCTGAAGGAATAACACCACCACTCTCCCACCAGGCCCCTGCTCAGTCTTATTTTTAGAAGCTGAAAGAAAATAGCAAGCACTGCGAGAAACGCAGCAACCCCAGGCCGAGCGCTGGTAACGGGGACTTTGATCACCAGTGTCTTTGGGCTCAGGCTGTCCCTTGCTCCTGGGGTTTTTTGGGGCTTTTCCTGCCCTTGGCCTTGACCCCATCCCTCTCCCTAGGGACGGACGGCAGGGGGATGGATGACGCCCCTCGCCCGTCCCTGCCATCAGTCCTGCCAGGAGCAGAACAGGCTTCGCTGGTGGGAGAGCTGGGACCGAACACTGAAATCTCAATTAAACTGTCTGAACTGGTGGTGGTTGGTGTTGGGGTTTTTTTTAATTTTGTTTTTTGTTTCTGTTTATTTTTGCCCCTGGGGATTTATTCCTGCAGCACGTTTGTCGCTTACTTAATGGAGCCTTGTGCTAACGAGGGTTCAGGTTTGCTGAAGGGGGAAGTTTTGTCCTGACTTGGGGATAGCAGCGTTCAGGCTCTCAGTCGATGTTGGGAACTGATCTCTGTTCCCAGGAGGTTTTGGGACACACTCGCTCCCATCCCTGCAGCAGGGACCTCTCATGCCACCACGCAGCAGCATTTTCTTCTCTCCCACCGCCCCCACTTCCCCGACCGTCCCGACCTGGCTGGCGATGGTGGCAGCAGGGTTTTTGGAGCAGGGGAGTGTCTGGGGGAGGGTGGGCGTAATGGCTGTGGGCAATAACGGCTCTGGAGTGCGCGGCCGGAGCAGAACAAAGCCCCTTTTGTAGCAGGGCCTTGGCCAGCACCCACCAAGGATTTGGGAGAGGCTCTGGCTGACCCCTGTGGGCGCTGGGGAGCTCTTGGGGGGCACGGCCCCACGCTGGCTTTGGAAGCAGTGTGGTGCCCAAAACGTTTGGCTAGAGAGGGATGATAAGGAACTGCTGCGGCTGTTCCAGATACTGTTTTCTTAAAGAAAACCTGTAAGGCTGAATGAAAGCACAAGCTGTTTTATAGCCTCTGCTGGGGCTTCAAGGCCCATGAAACAGTGCGTGCCTGTAGAAGGGGTCTGGCACCCAGAGAAGGTGACAGTGAGATGGTTAAACACCAGCGCAGGGGCCGGTGTGCGTGGCAGGCATGTGCAGGCTTTGGGCTGTGCCGCAGGATGGGAGGTAGGTGACACAGTTTCATGGAAATGCAGTTAATTAGCTCTGGCACAGATACAGCTACTTCACAGCTAAGCTTGAGTCAGGATGAGCTCTCGGGGCAGCTGCGAAAATGCCTGTTAAACGGCAGCGGCAGCGAAGGGCTGAGCTATGTCTTCCCCGTCTCTGAGACAACAGGCAGGAGAGCTTGTCCTGGCGAGGGAGAGCAAACCGGGGCGCAGCAGTGCTGCCGTGCCTGCTTCACCAGCCGCCGCAGGAGCTGAGGGGGATGGAGACAGGTAAGGAAACAGACTGTACTTGTACACCCGATTCCAGCTACGCTCATTAGGAGGACGTGCTTTTTAATCAGGCACTGCAAAGCCCAAACACCCTGCAGCTGATGCAGGCATGGGCTGCCTATAAAAAGTGCCACCAACGCAGTGTCACTGTAGGGAGAAATCTGTTTATTTTAAGATACGCTCTGTTTCTGAAGAAGGGTATTTTAGCAGCCTGCAACAGAAACGTGAACCAGAGGGTTAACCTGCCCGTTCGGCCTTGGCCAGCCTTGCCGATGCTCACACACGTTTCTTGGGATAGGAAAAAAAAAAAAAAAAAGTCCAAAATTCAAACTGTACACCTGCTTAGCCAGGGTCACTTTTTACACTGCTGTACATGCTTGGGATAACTGAGTGCAATTGTGTTCAGAGCCAATACATCATCCCAGGCCACTAATGAAGATAAAACAAAAGCTGTGGTGAGTGGAAGCTGCACAGATACGCAGGCAAATTAAGCTTATTGTGTTCCCGATACCCCAGAGTGTATTTACCGAGAGAAAGAGGAGAGGGGCAAAGACAGTTTATAAGCCTTCCTGGGTCTCAGGGCTCCCTTCTCTTACACCAGGAGGTATCTGTCAAACCAAGTGGCTTTGCTTTGTATATCAGCTCTATTTACAACTGACTTTGCAACAGTGCAATTAAATAGCTCGCTCACTCACCGAGATTGTGCAGCATTATTGGCAGATTATTTTCGGCTCTCTCACAGTAACGCTGTACCACAATAGCTTTTAGGAACCAGAAACGCAGTGGCCAGCCAAAGCTTATTGCTGATTCTCACACCTGGATGGCTCTACACAGCAGTCATAACAGGGGCTACACCTGAAGTAGCCTCTAACAAACCCGCAGGGCTGCAGGTAGCAGCCTCGCAGTGCAGGGCTTCCAGCAGGTGCTTTTCCCTCAGGAGCAGGGTGAATCAGCCCACAGTGAACCACACTGCCAGCCAGCAGGCAGTGGGGACTGTAATGTGCTCAGGCTCCCAGGAAAGAGCCCGCTGAGGTTAACGGAGCTCTCCTCGCTGATGATATACACTATAGAAGCAGCAGCAGCAGCCAAGGCATGCTGAAGGTGAGGAAGGAATTTAAAACAGGGAAGAAGAAACTGGAAATAGAGGCATGACCAGAACTGCAGCCACCTCCACCTTCTGCTCTCGACTACTGCAGGGGAGCGTGTGATGGAGCAAGAGAGTGGAGAGACGGCCCAGCTCCCAGGCTCGTCCCTCCCTGCTCACACCGGTTTCTTCAGTCCCCGAAAGCCCTGACGGGGCTCCAGCCACGGGAACCCCACAGTGCTCATTAGCAGCAAACCAGACACATGCTCCCCCCACGCACCCCTTGTCCCCTCCCTCTCCAGTGCTGTGTTTCGGAGTCCAGGCACGCTCAGAGCATGATGTTTCCGTTCTTTCGTCGAGCCTCAGTTCCCAGTGCCACAAGCACTACCTTCTTTTTCGCATGCAGGTTTCAAGCCTTCCCAGCTCTTCGTAGGCCTGGTAGAAAACGTCAAAGTCTCTGGCGCTCCAGCCCCTCCAGACAGCCAGGCACCACTCCATGTTTTCATTCTCAAAGCAGCACACAACTGTGTCCTTTGCTATGAGAGCAGCATCCACCAGCGTCCTGGGAAAGGAAGAACAGCAGAGAAGGGCATTACGGTGGAGAGCAGCTCTGCTAACACAGCACACTGCCGCTCATCTGGGAGGCACCGACTCAAAAGCTTTCCATTCCAGCTACTGAATCTATTTTCATAAGCTGCAAATCCTTGAGAAAGGAGAATGTAACAAAGCAGGGGATCAGAAACTATGTCATGACAAAAGCAAGTGTCTCAGTGACATGGGAAAATATTTTTAAAGGGATTCAGGTGCCTAAACATGCAGGTGGGTGCTTAAGTCTGCCGTGACATTTTTTGAAGTTGCTGTTAATCTCCCGATTTGCTAAATCCACAGGCTCTTTGGCCTGCTGCCAGCCAGGCATTTTCAAAACAGCCCACATCGTGCCACAGCCAGCAGGCTGCCGAGAGCCTCCACAGCCTGAAACACAGCGTGGAAGTGGGATGGAGCCCAGCTCTGCCTGCTCAGGATACAAGTCCCCAGTCCGGACCAGCAGGCATTGTTATGGCAACAGCCCAGCAACCTGCAAGTTTCTGTAGACGGAGTCCTGCATGACAGCATCATGTTGCAGGTACTTGCCGTCGTGGTCTCTGAGCACGTTACCTGATCAAACAACAGCAGTTGGAGCTGGCCCTGCAGATACCCCAGAGGGAGGTGACAAGGCAGAAGATGACACTTTTGTCCTTGCAGGGTTCAAGGACAGGAGTCCAGCCCTTGCTAGGCTTTTTCTACCAGTCCAGATGCGGGAAGACTGGCCCCAAACTGTTTCCCCAGAAAGGCCCCTACATGGGGAGCACTAGAAACAAGGGCTGTCCTTGGCAGCTGGTTTTTATCACAAACTTCCCCTAAGAAGCCACCTCCCTTCGCTCACCTCCCTACCCAGTTGGAGGAGGCAGGCACTTTCTGCTGGTTTTCATCCTGTTGGTAAAACAGGGTGAGTCAACAGCCGCCGTACCTGAACCAGAAAGGCTGAAAGGCAGCAAAGCAGAAGTCTGAGATGGCCATGTCACTTCGCCTTACCTCCACACTTTATTTGGGTAAAGCAAAATCAACCTAACAGTATCTGTGAATAATAAAGAAAATACGCCACTCCCGACTAACTGATAAAGACACTCAGTTAGCAAGTAGAGGGAATGGCAGGAGCACTTTGATCTCTTGTTGTGTTTGCCTAGTGATAATAAGTGACCATTTATAATCCTCAGCTTAACCTCCATTTGTTTGGACATAAACAGTACAATCCCAGACTGGTATTTAAGAGCTCAGCAGGAACACCCCCATCTCTCTAGCAGTTATTTATTTACTTGGACTCTTGTTCACTGTATGAAACATTTTAAATTAATGTATATAACTGCTCTCCCCTGTGCTCCAGGAGCCTTCTCCTGGCCCGTCACTGCCAACAGCACAAAGGTGCTCATTTAGAGCCAGAACGTCAACCTGATCCATGTGAATACAGCCACAGACAAGCACTGCACTCAGCATAAATACACCTCTTGTTCTTAACGCAGGCCCTGAGTCTGCCAAGCTCCCGCGATCTTCTGCCAGGTGCCCTCAGAGCACCGGGAGTCAGCACCGGGCAGGATCAGATCGTTTATTGCATTGTGAAAGACAGTCCTGCCTGTCTTATTACAGGGGTACTTGGTCTCTGTAGCTTTTGGAGACCAGGCTGTGGTGGCAGTGCCTTCCCCTCACCATCTGCCATGCTATAAGGGCATGCACATGCCTTGATGTGCAACCAGCAACTGTGTCTCCTCGGGCTGGGACCTTCTCAGATGCTGCTAGAAACCAAAAGGAAGCTCCTGACAGCCCTCAAGAGCCTGCAGAGCCACCCTCTGCCACCCAGTCCCCTTGTACCCCCGGTGGTGTGACAGGCGCTGCCCAAGTCAGCCTCACCCATAGGGAGCCAGTTCCCCGGCCTTCAGCACAGCAATCACTCTGCCCCGCTGGGTGCCGGATTCCTTCTCCAGTCCGATAACGATGATATCCCCTCCTCTCCTAGAAGAGAGATGACAGAGACATCACATGTGCTCCACAGTGGAGACTGGTGACAGCTGAGGAAGAGCCATGCTGGATATCCATCCTTTCTGCTGCAATCCCTCCTGCAGTTACATGACCTTCTGCAGAGAAGGGTGCACTGTGATGCCACCGAAGGGCATCCTGAATCCACTACAATGAGAGCTCCTGTGACAGGCAAAATCAGATCCTCAGTGGTTTCCATCAGCTCAACAGGAGGCAACAGGAGTTGCCAGGGTCACGTCTGAGCAAGGAAGCTGCCTGCTGTTCTTTGTTTCCTCAGTAGCTGGGGAAACAGGGTTTCGAGTCTTACCACCCACCTTCTCATTCTGCTGCAATCAATCTGGCAAGGCCTTGGATGTGGCCATTCTGCCCAACAACAGATATCTTTAAAAAGGGCTGGAAAAATTGATGTACCATTGTACCGGGAAGAAAACTTCTTAATCGTAACTTGACTTTCTGAGTAAGTGAATCACACTGGGAATGCAAAAGTTCCTGAACTAGCCTGAGCTAACCTCACATTCAGCCCAGGAGGGGTTTTGACAAAGTTCCTTTCTTAAGTGACCCACTTACCTGGGGATCCATATGAGGTCTTTCACTGGAAGAATCTTGACAGCTTGGAGATGCTGTGTGCTGTCACCTGCAGGCATAGCATCGTGATCCAGGGAAGGCTTCAGATCATGAAATTTGTCAGACTCCTCAAAATCTGTGGAGAGCGGTGCACTAGAAGAGCTCATGGGTGAGCTGGGTAGGCTGGAGGGGCATCGGGTTATCCTATTAGGAGGCGAGGAGGAGTAGGAAGACACAGAGCAATAATCTGTGAGCGAGTCCTGGTGGTTTAGTATCTGGGTGCCAACCTCTGGGCTGTAGATAATGCTCATGTCCACCAGTGAGTTATTCTCCATTGCTTTGTGGTTTATAGGTGCTGTAGCTGGGATGGCTGCCGAAGGCTGTTGGATTGTAAACATGTCTCTGAGAGGGCTGCAGTCTCCGCAGAAGTAGCGTGCACAGAGCTGGTAGGTGGTAACGTGATACATCACCAGGAAGTTGCTTTTATCATCCAGACACCACACCACCTCCTCCCCATGACACTCTGAGTTGCAGGCGATGGATGTGATCACTGATGGCGGGCTGAAGGGCTCCAGTCTCCTGCTGATCTCCATCGTGGCGCAGTCTATGATGAGAATGCCAGGGCCGTTGCTGTACCAGACCTCTGCTCCACTGTTGGTGATCTCCATGGCCTTCACCGGGTATGGGTTCTGCCTGGGGTCATCATCAGAAATGTTGAATTTGGACCTGTTTGCCGTGTGGGAGCACAGGTAGGAGCAGCTGTCCCCTGGAATGCCCTGGGACACTGAAAACACTGCTACAAGTCCATCCGACAAGCCGGCCAGCACCATGTATGAGTTCTGCAAGAAAGACAGCAGATTCTCCATCGAGATTCTTTACTTCTCTGCAATACAGGAGCTTTCAATCCCAGAGGCTCTGACTGCCTCTCACAATCCTGCAAGTACACTAGTAACTTACCCCAAATCACTCAGTGATAACAGCAACATAAAAAGAAGTCATTACATAGAAGCTGCTGCAGAGCCATACTCCTCTCACCCAGTATTACCTTTCTCTTCCTTGGCAAGGGAGGATAGACAGACCTGGCAGCCTGCCCCGAAGGTTAACAAATTCAAGCTGGAGTATGTTCACAGACAGCCATCATGATCCTAGGAATCCAGCTGTAGAAACCCGGCTCATTTCCAAAAAGGAGTAAAGCTATTGCTATCAGTGTAGGTAGGAGAGGAATGGAAGAAATGCAGTAAAAATGGAAAGAGAGGGAGACAATCCTCTCGCAAACAAGAGTATACAGTGATTGCTCTACATCTGATATCTGCTGCTTTGACAGCACTGCTCTTCCCAGGGACGTGCTCTGGGTCAGGGATCCATAGCAGCTCAGAGACATCCCAGTGGAGGGCACAGAAGCAGCAGCAGTTCAGCAAACCAAGTGCCATGAACAATTCTGCAGGTAGTTTAAAAACCTGCCCCTAAATGTACAGATGTGTTGGCTGCAGAAGCCATGGCCAGTGTCAAGCTCCGATGCAGTGTTCTGTGGCACCGCTGTGACGGACACTGTCACGTCCCATGGACGGGAGCCGGTCAGAAGGTCATGGCTTGCCAGTTCTCCAACTCCTCCAGCTCATCACAGTGGTGCAAAATGCTGTTAGACTGGGATATGGATCTCTTGGGAACAAAACTCCCCATGACCTTGGGTCTGTACCAGAAACTCCCCCATCTGCGAAGTAGATAAAACAATACCTACCTCACAGCCCTTTCTATTTCCTCCCTGTGGAGAAATAAATTCTAAAAAAAGACCCTTTGCTCAGGGCTTTTTTGCTGTTGTTATAATCTGGCCGGACTAAAGCAAAGCAAAATGAACAGAACCAGACAGAGCACCGCCAGCTGAACTCACACAACCTCACCCCTCAGCAGCCCCGCCGTGGTGGAAAGCCCTGCCCCTCCCAGTGTGCCCGAGACGCCAGCGACACTGCCCGCCTCTGCGAGATGGGACAGGGACTTGGCGTCACCCCTCACTGCTCATAAATTAAGGCAAAGCCTGTGCCCTTCCAGGGATCTTGGCTGAGCCAGCCGTGGAAGACAGCTCCCAGGCTGCTTAAACCCATAGAGGCCAAAATCAGCACCTTGAATTGCTCTCAGATATCACAGGGCAGATAGCATAGGGCTAAGTATTAGTTTAATTGATAGCACTGTTTGCAAGGTTCATTAAGAGTCTTGGAGAAAAAGACATTATCTGCATACAAAGTATGAGTAAAACCATGAGTGTGCTCAGCCTGTATGACTAATCCAAATCACAGCAGAATTTTACTGTAATGGGAAAAACTAGGGAAGCAAGTGGAAAGTTGTGAAATGGGACTTGGACTTTAACTCAGTCCAGTCCCAATTCTCTAATCACTAATTAAAAGAAACCCAAATGGCCTGCAGTGTTCGGTGCATGTCCCCGCTGCCATGTGGATCTGGTGCAAAGGCTCGTGCATATGGGTTTGCCGGGGAGTTGCATCAATAGGTTGGAACATGGTATGATGCTTTGCACAAGCTGGGTTTTGGGTTACTTTTTCTTTGGAAAGTAGTTCAATTATTTAAAACAGAACAAAGCAGAACAGCCCATATTTCTCTGGTGAAAATGGTCCAGCTTTTTCAGTACAAAGGACCCTGCACAATAGGTATTTCTTACTAAAAATGGAAAATTTAAATTGAAATGGGAACATCTGAAATTAACCATCCTGTGGGTATGTCAGCCTGAACTGCTCCTACTGTGACACAGGCCACTATTAAAATCTTTAGAGATCTCTATAATTTTGTCTCATTTCATTTGAAAATGCTGAACTACCCAAGCATAGTCTTCATAAAAAAATATTTTCATTTCTTTGATTAGTGTCAGCTACTGCAGAACAGAATCCTGATTCCCTTTTGGGTTCCATAGGCCAAATTTCCCTGGCACTGGGCAATCGGCACTGTAACGGGCAGAGCTGCTTCAGTGATCCCCACCCAGCCATACCGACTGTGCCAAATTCTAGCCTGTCTGGAATAGCACAATGGTGGAAGCAAATCTGGAAGATATTTTATGCTTTGGGGCACTTATTACTCACTGCCTTGGCTATCATGACCTGTTTCTGTCCAGCCACTGTTGTTATCTCTATGTTTAAGAAACAAAGAGTGGGAACTCAAATGCTAAGAAAAGCCCTCAACCTGCCATCCCTCGCGAGCGAATGACCCATTTCACAGAAGAACACGGCAAAGACAACCCACCCCCAGATGCCACCGATCCACCAGATCTTATTAGGTGCTGGTGCAGCTGGGCAGCAAGGCAAAACTCTCCAAATCAGAGTATTACAACAGTGACCAAAGGCAGGCAGGGCAGCAGCCTCCAGAAACCTTAAGTAACTTTCTCAGAATTCATTTTCAACATTTGGGCTCCACAAAGAGCCAACAAAAACACACAGCAACAAAACTGCATTTGAAGTCTCCGTCCTGCCAGAAGTCCCACTGTGCCAGGGAGGAAGGCTTCTGAGCGGGGCTGCGACAGTATGTGATGTGCAGGAGATGAGCTGACTCCAGACGTCCTGTCCTTGCAGCTAAGGACGGCACAAGGTTCAGAGCCATCAGGATGGACGCTGCGAGCAGGTTAAAAAAACCCCAAAAACTACAGCCCCCAACACCACGGCCTCGGTTACCTCCTCCTCTCTTCCCTGCAGGGTCTGGCACTGCTGGCACCGAACGCCGCAGCAGGCTACAGCCTTTAAATGCAGCTTTTGTCTTCCTGTGTTCCAGGTTTTTGTAAGAGGCCAGAGGCTTGCACCCATTTCTCTCTTCCTCAACATCTCTTTATAAGAATGCTGCAAACCAATTCAGAAACCATCTTGTTTTGCTCTTTTTAACCTGTTTGTTTGCCTTTTTTTTTTTTTTTTCTGAAAGGAAATTTACTGAAAATTTTATTGTTTGCCAAAAACGATGATACTGGTGACAGAAAGCATGCAACAAAAAAGCTTAAATTGTACAAGACTTTTCCTTGGCGGGCGAGTTTTGGATTCTGGGCCCCTCTCTGCTGCTTTTAAATTTCCATGATGCTTCCTTTGGATGAGAAACCAAGTTTTGGAAACTATTTCTTTTGGATCAGTCTTCCCAAGGCAGTCATAAAGAATTCCCCTTCCCAGCAACATCCCTCGGCAATTCTCTGGCTGCTAGTTACCTCACATCTCATCAGTTAAAGGCTTTCTTCCCAGGGAAATGCGAGCAATTCTCTTCTCCACTGGACAATAATGACTATGTGATAACTCTGATACAGCTCGCTGCGCCGTACAGTGAGTTTGACAAGCGTAAGCTTTCCACTTAGCTTTGTTGGAAGAACTGCCTGTTTCGAAAAACGGTTTAGTTTTTTGCCAACCTGGTCTGCACATCCCTATGGCTGCTGCTCTGTCTATTTCACTGCCAAACTCATTCATAGAAAGGAGAGAGGAAAAAGTAAGTCCAATAAACTAAGAAGGAGTCCGCAGAAGGGATGTGGATTTCTGGAAGGCTGGGTAGGGTCGGGGGAGGAAGGGAGGTGTCTAGACTCAATATTACTATTGTAGGGCCCTGGCATTATTTATGACATTTTCTAGGCAAGCCACAAACTGAAAATAGAAACCAGGAGACATAAAGCCACTCGTAACCCCTAAGGAATGGCTTTGCAAGCTGTACGACAGTGGAAAAGCTGAAAGTGAAAGACTCGTTTGACTGTCCTGGACAAAACCTCAGGCAGCATGAAAAAGAAATTTGCCCTGCACATCAGAAATGAAACTCCACGGCAGAGAAATGCTGCACGTCTGGGAGCCAAAGAAAGCTGACAGATGCAGCCTCCCGGCGGGTGAAATACATCCCTGAACCAACTTTAGATCTATGCCATACTTTAGTCCTACTTACACCATGTTTGGAAGTGAAGCAGTACACCTTACACTAACCATCTGCCTCGGATTCAGTTTGCAGCAATGCAGCAGTCTGAGCAAACGAGCCAGAAATGGATAATAACGCAGAACGGGCATTTGGTATAAAACAGGTCCACTGTCGCTCCGAGAGCTGCTCCATATTGAGCTTTTAGACACATACCAGTCTGCTGGCATTTGCAAAAACTACACAGCTACCAATAATGTTGGAACATAATTATATGTTTTCACTTGAGGTGGCTGTAAGCAAACCGGAGGTAATTTAGCCCAAAAACAGTTTTTATACATCTCTCAAGACTTGCCCGCAATAGGCAGTCATGTCAGTTTTCTCTTGCCAGTTACTGGATGTTAGCAATTCCAGAACTAGGCAGATAGAATGTAACTTTTGTTATTACCCATAAGAGGCAGTTCTTGGACTGTTTGTATTATCTAAGTGTTCTCACTCAAAACCAAAAAGAAGTGTGGCTGAGCCTAGAAAGTATTTAAAGACGACTGTGCACACAAACGACAGCACACACACACACCAGGAAAAGAATGGGTACAAGAGACAGGATATACCCAAGTCCTGCATTAGCAGTTAACAAATCTCTATTCTAATTATTGTTTCATGTCCCCTCTACTTTGCTTGATCAGTCTAAACCCTGTCTTCCAGTGATGTGGAAACGCAGCTGGAAAACTTCCTTGCAGAGGAATTTGATCTATTTTGACTATTTTCGCAGCAGGCTTGGAAGTGCCAGCTTTGGTCCCCTGACTCAGGTTCTTGCCCACACCTCTGTCTTCTGGCAGAGGCACAAAGACCTGGAAACCTTCTCCTTGCACTGCCAAAATGTTCCTGGGCATTGCAAAGTCCTTGCACACTAGCTAGTGACAAGCTGTGCAAACTCTGGCAGCCTGGCCTGGCAGCAGACGGCTTAGTCTCACTAATGCCCCTTTTCCTTTAGGTTCCTCCTTACCTTTTTGACAACAGGCATTACGAGAAAGCAGCTCACAGTAGCAGGAGTGTCTAAACCCTTCTGTGGAGTCTTTAGAGGACACATGCCCTGCAACCCATACACAGAAATCTTCTGGTCCTGTGAAAGAGCACATAAAATTCTCTAAATTTCAATAATCTTCCACGCTTTTCACATTTTGATACCTGAACAAATTGGTTCCAAAACCAGTTTTTACTTGTATTTTCTGATATCCAAAACCTGGATTTCTCTGCTTTCCCTGGAGAGCATTTGCTTTGTCTGCAGGTAGAAAGCAGGTACTGCCTTCCTCAGAATGAACTGTGGGCAATGCATGCATGACCCAAAAGCCACCAAAATCACCACTATAGGTGTTTTATCACCACATTTAAAAGTAGCATTTGACAACCCTGACTCTGCAGAAATCCCAAACATGTCAGGACAATTGAAACATATTTTATGTTATTTTGCATTAATCTGTCAATTCAAGGAAAGTTAGCATTACATCGTATTGGGAATTACACCTGCTCTACAATTCATAAAACTACTACACTGACAAAGAGCACCCAGTTCAGGGAATAACAACACATTTCATGTTGATCAAAAAGGTAGAAATAAAATGCTTTAAGATTTCTGAATTATAATTTTTCTAAACTTCTTGTTATTAAAAGAAAAAAAAAAAGCGATATTTGAACTTTGCCTCTATTTGGGAACAGAAAAAGTAAAAATATCTTATTCTCACTCAGTTACAGCATCCATGCTAGGGCAGAGTGAATTAGCCAACACAAATTATTTATTCAGCAAGTGTGGCCTTTTTTCCCCCTCTTGGAAATACTGAACTTCAGAAACATTTCAAATTGTTTCAGCTATTTTTAATTTGTTTTGTGTCAAATGATTGTGTCAGAACTGGCTGACAACACAGCCTTTTTTGATGGGCGGACAGGGGTTCTGGGGGATAAATTGCCCATGCTTTCTCACTCCTATCGCTTTAGCTGCAGTTTTCCATGGCGAACACAAAAACTTGGGTACCCATTTCCCACCAACTTTCAAATCCCTCGGGCCTCTTTCAAAACCCCACCCTTAAATGCATGGTTTCTTTCACTGCTTCCCTTTATCACTTACAGATAAGGACATTTCCCAGACGAAACCCTGGGTATAGATATGCTACAGTCTGGAGAGTTTCGCTTTGGAAAGCTGAGGTTCCCATGATCGCTTTGAACACCAGGAGGTATGATTTTGGTCTAGGTATCAGCTAAGTAACAGGCAGAAACAATACACCAGGAGACAGCAAAGTCACGCTGCTTGTCTGAGATGCCCATTATCTCAAACACTCTTAGCTTTACTAATTTAATAGGCTCTTTCTCTTCATTTGTGTCTCTTCTAACGAGGCCCCTCTTGAGCGGGGGCACTAAAGTGCAGGCAACGCTCACCTCTGTGGCAGCCCAGAGGGCATTCTGAAATTTTAGTTGGCAGCATAGCTTCATTCCTGGGCAGCTCATCCTCTCCACTTCTATGACTCCTTTCTCCGGATTCACCACCGTGTAGTTTCTGAAAGTGGCAAATAACAATTTCCTATAGCCAATATTCAGCTTCCAAAGTGCTACAGGATGGTACTTGGCACTTTTGGCTAAGCTGTAACATGACTGTCCAGATGTGCACGATGCTGCAAGGCTCTCCACCCCTCCAAACAGTCTTAGTAAAGGAACAGAAATACAGATGTGTCACGTCTCTTCCTCAGGGGGCAGATATGCAATTGCTTCTGGGAAGATTTGAACTCAGCTATCTGACTTTGTGCGGAAATGGATTAGGAGAACTTACGTGGTCTGTTACTATAAATCAGCTGTAAGACAAACAGCTCCAGCTGAATAGCAGTAATTAATAGCTGGGAGGTCTTAGCCCATCTTGCCCATTAGGTTCTCAAGAGAATATGTGCTCGTTCTCCAAGTTCACTGCTGCAGTATTATCTGGCTTCATTACTTATTCTAGTACATAAACAGAAGAGCATGATTCTTCCAAATAAGAGCAAAGATCTGTAACCTGATAAAATAATTTATGAATATGACTAATTAATATTTTTGTAACTGAAAGGATTTTGTTTGTTTGGGGAAGTTTATTGGGTTTGGGTGTTTGAACAATAACTGGATGTTCACAACCACATCTGTGAGCCCCAGATGTTTTACCAACTGTGGCACAAGCAATTACACATCCTGAAATCTGTCACATATAAGTTATTTGTTATTCAGCAGTCTCCAGCAAGTGGATTGTCCAGTCAGGAAGCAGATTCACTGAGATACATTGCTGTGAATATTTGGACAACGTCCACGTATTCAAAATACATCTGTGAGTCCCATGTGTTCCACTAGTTTTAGCAGGAATAGTTACGCTGTCTGCACTGAACGACTGACCAGGCACCACAAATAGCAAAGCAAATCGTTCATGAACAAATCACGTACCTTTCCCATTACGTTAATGGTTACAATAATGAACACATTAATATAAATTTCAGATCAGTTTGTGAATGTTTCCAAATAAGATTGCGGCTATAAAAATCAGTAACATCCATAAAAATAAACCTAACTAGCCATGGGTCACATGTGGCTGAGCAAAATACCATAATCTCAGTCACAATTTAGTAACATTTAAAGCACATGCCTATTCAGTACAGCACACATTTTACTGGCAGTATACACTTGGATGCACACACAGCTTCAGGCATGTGGTTAACTCCCGATGATTTCAATAGGATTTAAGCATGTGCTTAATTGCTTTGCAGAACAGAGATGGAACTGCAGTCTCAATTAGGAAAGGTTTAGTGTTAAATGGCCTCATTAGGAAAGGCAGAACACGTCTGTTCTCATGTGCAAATGCTTCATCCTGTGTGTGTGAATCATTACACTGCCCTAATCTTCTCCTCATATTAACTGAAGCAGAGTTAAGCTCATTAAATATCCTTTATAAAGCAACCACTGTTCCCAATTAAAAGAGTTTGGGAAAATAGTGTTCACCGTATCCTTGGCATTCACCCAAATTCACTTTCACCTTCTTTACCTCCCTCCCAGAGGCATAAGTGAAGATGCTGGAGGATTTTTACTTAAAAAGAAAAAAGAACAAAAGAAAGAAATTACTAATATGAGCCATGTCACCTGGTGTCTTCCTTCCCATCCCAGAACACCACAGTGTACTCCTGTCCTTGGGAGCAGAAGAAGGAAGACTGCTTCCCACAGGATAGCAGGTACATAAATGTTGGAAAGGTAGGATCTTTCATCTGTCCTACCACAGAAATGGCCAGTGGACGCTGCAGGGAAGGGAAAAGAGAAAGACATTTGTCACATGAGACAGCGGGAGGTCCAGATGAAATAAAAGAATCATAATAATCATTATTTATTAAAGCTAGACAGCCAAGAAGTAGGGCTTCTTTAATAAACACTTCTGCTACTTTCTCAAATCTACACCAAATTCTCCTTACAAATCCCACCTAATTGTTTCTTATCATCCTCCATACTCCAGACACTGAAGCCAAACCTATTCTGTACTTTCATGATTTGGGCTCTGTTTCTCTTACAGATTTTATTAATTAATTTCTTCAGGTTTATGAATTTTGGAAGATGACCCACTGTCATGACAGTGTCTAGCTGTTTGTGAATCAAGCTGACCGTCTATAGGACAGCAGCTCTGAAACACCAACTTGTAATTAATGAA
This sequence comes from Burhinus oedicnemus, assembly GCA_008921705.1. Taxonomy (NCBI): domain Eukaryota; kingdom Metazoa; phylum Chordata; class Aves; order Charadriiformes; family Burhinidae; genus Burhinus; species Burhinus oedicnemus. The sequence goes on along the minus strand of VFFE01007033.1, from coordinate 152,620 downwards.
AAACATAATGCAGCATAATCCTTTTCTCGTACTTTGAACTCGTTTCTTCCTCATACTGCCTTTTATAATCTTGGGGTTTTTGAAGTCTTTGTAGTTACACTCACAGCATGATACTGTAGCTGTTTCTAGAAATTATGGGTAGTGTCTTGCCCTGGTGAAATCAATAGCTTAACTGCCATTGACGTCAAGGGACCTTCATGTCACCGCAGACGTCTAAGGCCACCAATCGGCCATAGTTTCAGTCATAAAACTATCATTTAAGTCAATAGAAGTTCTGGGCCATATCAGCAGGAGGGGTAAATGGGCAACTGTGCTGTTCTGCTGTTCTGAGAGCGAGCCCAACTCTCCCGTGGGAAGAGGGCTGCCAGATCCCTGTAGCTACATGATTAGAAAACACTGGTCATGAGGGTTGTCTTGTACCTTTTCTGGCTTAGTGTCCCAACACTCCATCATGAGTGCCTGCATCCTATATAGCTGCACCTCTTCTGGCTGCCCAAGGACCGGACGGATCCCTTTAGACAGTTTCTTTGCAATCTGGAGCTGGTGCTGTCCTAGCACAGGCCGCTGACCAGAGAGCAGCTCATACAGGACCATCCCATATGAAAACATGTCAACCTAGAGCCAGAAACAGAGAGAAAAAAAACAGGGCAAACCTCCCTTGGTGGGTGGAGAGGAGAGCAAGGACGGCCACAGTGGGAGAGCTAGTGATGCACACCACGCATGTATAAGGGAATGAAGCCAGCCACCCACCGCTGTCACACAGGGGCTGTGTCCACAGATACACCACAGTTACCTTCTCATCGTAGACTATGCGAGGCCTGATCTCAGGAGCTTGGTAGCCTGGCGTGCCTTCCACACCAAGCGCACCTTCGTGGAATGACTGCCGGGAGATTCCGTAGTCGGAGAGTTTGATATTGATGTGCTCTTTGACATCCAGGGACCACACCAAAATATTGTCTGACTTCAGGTCACAGAAAATGATGTTCTTCTTATGCAGGTAGGCAAGGCCTGTTACAATCTGATAAGCTATTTTGTGTGTCAGCATGTGTCCCAGTGGCACAAAGGAAGACCCTGGCACAAAGGAACAGCCTGTTTTCAGTTTTTGTAATTGCAGTAACTGCTTTCCCACCCGCCCCTTGCCCCCGCTTTTCTCTTTTAAACTCCAGAGCAATAACTAACAACCTTTTAAAACATCACTCAATGCCACGATTTGCAATGACACTGTTCGTGTTACTATACACGTGTGACAGTTCTATTAGATTCTTTTTTTAAACCCTTTCACTTCTAGACCCCTAAATCTTCTGGTGAAAATTAGTGTTTGACTGAAAGCTGACACAAAGCCAAGGTGCCAAGAGGGTCAGATGGCCTCAACCTATCTTGGAATTAATGTCGTTCATTTGACAGTGACAGAAACACAGATAATTATGAGAGAATTTAGAGTGCCAGACATCCATCTGCAGGGGGAAGAACACAGCATTATTCATGCAGCACTGCAGTGAGATGCACTTCTTATTAATTTGCAGAGAAATTGAAAATCCAGGTCTCCAAAGTAGTTTTGAAGATCCTGAGCATCAATTTTTACCAGGTTCCCAAAGGCACAGTTTAAGAGCAATTCCATCCCTCCCACTTCCCCTAGTCTGGAAAAAAATCCCCTTCAGTAAATCAAGCAGTAATTTAAATGTTGTTGACCATTTGTCACTACTGTGACTCAGAGAGTAAGCTCTCCCAGGAGGAAGATCCTATTTTTACCTTTGGAGTTTTCAGACAATACAGTAGTGAGGCTGCCCAGAGGGGCCAGCTCTAGGGCAAAGCAGAGAGGATGGATGCTGATGCCAATGAGGGAGACGATGCAGGGGTGTTGCAGCGAGTGGAGCATGCTGGCCTCCTGGCGAAACTCAGAGAAGTTCTTCATGGCATCCATGGCTCTCAGGTGTTTCAGCATGGTATCTGGCAAGACACACAACCCCCTTCTCACTCCCCAGCTGAGAAACCAAGTCAGAAACTCTTTGGAAGGTGCTAATCACTGAGCAAATGCTGCAGGAGGAAGGCAGCTTGTGGGGTTATGCCAACAGCAAGGCTTCAAGTTGCATCCTCATGTTGATGCATGAGCCACTAACAGACATCAGCTATAAGCAGGATACATGTGGCTGCCTCAGGAAGCAAGTGCTTCCTTGGTGCTTTAACACCAACCTCGAGTGTGTCTGGCACACACTCTTCTCATATATCACCTGGATGATTTTGAAAAACTCATGCTGTGCTTTTTAAAGCAGGGACTCTCTGGGTGTGGATGTCACATTGCAGACCCTTTGGTGGAAGGAGTCTTCCCTACGCTTTCTCAGCTGCCCTGCCATAAAAGGGACCCTTCAGAGTAATTGTTCTTCTGCCATGGGACACCACAGGCTGCTCAGGCAGGTCTGGTCTTTCCAAAGGTTATTAATCACTGGACAGCAGCTGGCCTCTTCCACAGCTCAGGGGTTCACTGCATCCTTCCCTGACAAGAATGAGGAACTTTCTCCTTTCCTTCGTCTGTGGACTGAGGCTCTGCTGGAAACCTGTCCTCGACAGCCAGCACATGCAGTATGAGAGCCTGTCCCTGCCTGGAGGAGCTGGCAGGCTGAGAAGGATTTCCAGTTTGCTTTCTGTAGCTGCTGGCACAGATGGAGTAAAAGACTTATTCAAAGGTGGAGACCCACAAGTCCTTAGTGCAAACCCATGTAAATCCACACTTCTCATTGCCAAACAGCTTCGGAACAGGAGATGAAATCTTGCCTCCCACCCCAATCAAGAGCTCTGCCTTGGCACCCTATGAGTCCACCCATTGACCTGCAGGAGAGAAGCTTCCTGCAGTGCCAGTGACCTTCATCGCTACAAGTGCTTTCGTGAAGGACTCTTTAACATGCATCCTCCTCCTCCACGGCAACACATCAATTTTGCTATATATTTCAAAGCTGTATTTAAACAGGTGCTGCCAGCACTTTGGAGAGCGAAGGCTCTTTGGTCTTAGCTTGGGATCACAGGCTGCAAGAGCCGATTCCCGACACTGATTCTGTGTACTGTACCTGCAGCTGAAGTGGGAGAACCCTTGAATTTTTTAATCTGAAATCTCTTCACAGCCACGGGTTTTCCTTGGTATCGTGCCCGATATATAACAGTCCCACTTCCACCCTGGCCAAGAACGTTGTTTTCAATTTCACTACATTCCAGTTTGCTATTTTCCAGGAAGAGTCTGCCAAAAAGAGATTGGGGCTTTTTAATTAAAAGTTTCAAAGACACTGCAAATTCATGTTTTTAATGTAATTTCCATTTTCACAAATCCATAATAGGTTCTTGTCTTATCTACTGAGAGGACCGGATCACCTAAACTACCTTGGTCATCTCAATACACTCTATGCTGGCTCGTGTACAACAGATTTATTGCAGAAAAAAGTAACTTGAGCAAATAAGCAAAAAAGGCTTTTTACTGTGGCAATTTATCCTGCAAGAATTAAATAGATCTGGAAAGCACATAAGCTCTTTTTCCAAGCAGATGACACAGGTACAGATATTTGTACCATTTATCTGTATTAACAATTTTTTTGCTTCATTTACCTCCTGTTCCTCTTTTCTCCACTGAGGCAGGACAGGATGTTTATTAACAGCCCCATACTCTGAGACCTGATTATTCAAATCAGCTTACTGTTCCCAGGCTGCAATTCATCATTTCCCCACTCTTCCAGAGACTACTTTTACAGCTGTTCACACTTCAAACATCTCCACTCGCCTCGTACCCGTCAAATAAATCTCCAGGAGATAGCACTGCAAGAAGGGCCGTCGTGACGGGCCAATGGGGTGTTTGCCCAGAATACCCTGTAAAATGGCTCCAGGAAAGGAAGAGGGGCCAGTGGGAGCACAGAAAGCTCTGACAGCAGCCAACAGGACCCAGTTTGGTCTAGAGGTCTCATGGCTCTGCATCAGTCACAGAAAGGTCTGAGAGAGTGTGAACCAAAAGAGACCTTGGTCTCCTGTCCTGCCTGCTGTCAGGAGGCCTCTTGCTCTACACACCAAGGAATAAGGGGTATAAGATTGAACCAATCTGGGAATGCAGTTAGGAGCTTAAAGATTTAGCAGTGCTGCTACGGGTAGGGAAGAGCTGTTTCAGCTGTTCAGGACCGCCACACTACTACAACACATCTAACAGCCTTCAGCCAAGCATGAGCCTCAACTCAATGTGAAATCTGTAGCGGCGTCTATATAAATTCACTCACCTACAGGCTCTTCAAAACTAAAGGCGATTTCACTGCCAATCTTGTGATGCAGCAGCACTGCCTTTTGTTTTTGCCATATTGAAATCTCCTTTCTGGGATCCCAGAAAGACTCCAATTATAGAAAGCTCTGGCCAGAGTACTGGGTAATGCAGGACAGCTGTGGCTTTAAAAAGGGACTTTCACATTGCACCACAGTGATCTCAAAGGACCCCCCCAAGTGATGACTCAGGTCAGCACACAGCGATTGTCTAAGCAAGTGTGCTGACCACCAGGAGCGCAGTTTAGGATGAATTGCCAAAGAAGGGATTGAGAGCAGATGAATTTGTTTCTTGTGGTCAGTATGTTCCTCTAGCAGGAATTTAGGAAAAGAATCCAACTGAATTACATAGGTACACTGAAACTTAAGCAAAGGCTATCAAATAACATTACCTGGCAGGAAAATCGGTCATGAAAAGCTCTGGGACCAGCTCTTGGAGAGAAACGGGGATGTCAGGGTGGTTAGGACATGTGATGTAGTCCAGTTCAATGGCAGTCAGGACACAGTCCTCCATGTTAAAGTACTGCGCATCCTCCACCTTCTCGCCACACTCATTCTCCTCTGGCTTGGAAGCTGCACAGATGTGGCAGGGCACATACTGCTCCATCAGCAACGTGCCATCACTCTCAGTGGCTGTGAGTGCTTCAAAGCAAGCAAGCAAAGAGAAAACAACATAACGCACTCAAACTAAGAAAGAACAACAGCTCCTAGCACATTCAAGTATCTACAGTCACTGCCTGGATCCACTGGCTGAAAATGGTCACACTCATGAAAGCAACCGTTTATTCCAGTGTATTGACTGGAATAAGAAAATAGCTTTTTGCAAAGTTTACACAGATAGCAAGGACAGTACTGAGGAGACAGGACTGTTGACATAACAGCTACTCTGCTTTGGTCACAGGTAACACACAGGCTTGCAAAGAAAATCTGTTCAGACCAGTAGAGATTACAAGTGTATGAATAAAGCATTGGAGAGAACCTCCTACTTGCTGGTGTCTCCGTGTGAATTGCATATAGAGGTCACTGCGTATCCTGAAGGGCATGACTGTGCAGTAGAAGGATGGCAGCTCTGAGGCTGCCCGGGAACTCCAGCCACTTCTGCTTTGCAGATTGCAAGCTGCCAGATGACTTCAGGTGGATAGCAGGCACAGGAATGGGAATGGGAGTGGGCTGGGAGGCACGGCACACTGCGCTCAGGCTGAGCACTTCAGGTGCAGGCTAGGAGTAAGCACTCACCTGCAGCACCCAAGTTAGAACCACAGTTATTGTGGGCTCCCTCACAGACAAGGTTTCTAGCCCCTCTGGGGGAAAAAGGTTTAGTCTTCTACCAAGACTAAAACTTTGGGAAGTTCACACCTCTTGCACTAACTGCAGAGGGATTTTGTGGTAAAAGGCTCCATTAAATGCCTACAATTAGGCAGGGTGAATACAGGCCGTAGCCTTTGAAGTCATGACTCTTCTCAAGCTTCAGTGATTAACATTATCATTATTTTCATCCAAAGGCAAATAAAATCTTCTTTTATCTTCATAACATGCAGAACGTGAATATGTGAGAGTGCACAACTCTTTCCTCCAGAGAGCTTCCAATTAAGAGCTTTTGGCACTGCTTTCTAGACCAGCGTGGGACGACAAAGAACACTTCAGATTTTGTTTTGGTTTTAAACAAAGTGTATTGGGGTTGCAAACAGCCCGCTGAGTAACACCAGGATCTGTGCTGATCAGAGGAAAAACAACTGCTGGAGTCCAGGAAGTTACCTTGGCACAGAGTCCTTGGTATCATATTCACTCATGCCTCTCACATTTTCATAAACTATAGGGTGTTAGAAATGCCACCATCAGCAAATGCTGATCCCAGCTGATGCCAGAACAAGTTCTGTCATCAAGGGACAGGGCCAAGTAGTTTGGGCCAAATCCTGTCCCTGCTATGAGCACTGGAAGAGTGTCTTGAACTCCTACGGAAGCAGGTTCTGTTTGAACTGCAATGTTTCACCTGTGCTTGCTGTGACTGATGGACTGAAAGACACAATGCCTAGACCAAGGTGTGCTGGCAAAGAATCTTGATCTGCCTGCAGGTTATCAGCTTTTCTCAAACTTTATTGGCTGAAAACTGTCAAAGCCTGAGGGGTCTTCAATTAACAAACAATATTGTGCACCTGGAGTGCTCTGTCAAAGAACCTTCTGTTAAAAAGACATAATACTGCACAGAAAATTACAGTAGTTCTCTCACCAGGAAACCACTGGTCTATCAAAGAGTTGACATGATCTGTGATGAATGCCATCGCTGAAAAGTCTCTCACTTCTGACTGGCAAATGATTTTAATTCCACCACTTTTTTTCTTCTTCCAGTTCACATCAGAAGACTCGACGCTGGGTAAGAAAGCCAAAAGACAGCTGCATGAAGCTTTTCTGAAGTACCAGTGTCAACAAACCTTCTTTCTCACAGGAAACCTGAGTTCCATAATAACATGTAGTTCATAAGTAATCAAAACAAAAAGCAATCTAGCTTTGAGGATGATTTTCAATACAGTCTACTCTACAAGTGACTTTCAGAAGAGAATCTTTGCACAGAAATGCCAGTGGCTCACACTGGGTAAATGCTACAGAAGGTCAGACCCAGGGAAAACTTTGGCCTAAGTGAACTGAGTATGATGGAGAGTTTTGACAAAATTACCCCATACAGAATGATGGAGGGTTAGGAGTTTTAAAAATCGGTAATAAAACTCCAGTGGCATAATAATAATAATAACAACAACAATAATAATAATAACAAAACCTCCAAAAACTGTTTGGAAAAGTTTATGGACATAACAATTCTTGTGCAATTCCTACCAAAAAAAACCCCAAATCCCCCAGAAAAAGAAGCTTTAATACAAAGTGCTGAGTTCTGTAACTCCCTGAAGTACATGCGGAGGTATGAATATGACCACCTGCGTGGTCCAGAATTAAGGATTCCAGCCTGTGTCTGGGTCCAAGTCTCTACTCAGCTGCAGACTGCCTAGATGAACTCAGAAAAGTCACTGTGCCCTTCTGGTCTCCAACCATGCAACAGCACCAATGGTTCCTCCCTATCTTGCCAGGAACTGGAAAGCAAATGCATCTGCAGATACTACAGAGATTAAAGTTTTTAAGTGGTTCCCTACTCTCTGCATTTGTGAAAGAACACGGACGGAGGGTTTTCTCCAGGCTTGCAGCCAGCAGGCACTCCGCCTTGGCCAGCTTAAACCAGTTCTCCATAGTCCCTGTTGCACAGAGTCTGATAGCTACGAAGCACCTCCGTCGATCTGGACTGCTGCCACACAGTGGTGAAGTCTGAGGATTCAGTGGAAAACTCATTGACACAAGCGAATGTGAAAGTGCATGATTTTACCCTGGCAGAGAGTTATGATCTGAATATTGCTTTCTGTTGTCAGGCCTCTTTAAATCTGTGGCCACAATAACACATAAGGTTGGTATATTCAGAACTGCCAAACAATCAGTCATTCATCACTGTTGTCACCAGTTGTTACCAGATGACTTATGTATATTAGAAGAGCCTCCTCTTCTACTGATGAGTGAACATATAGCATGAGTCAGGCCCATTCATCTCCATTCAGATGATGTGTTTCATACACTCTATTAGTCCCCTGTCACGCATGCTGCATTACGAACACAAATTACCTAAGATAGCCTCCATCAAAGGTAACGAACAGACCTTCCTGCCAGTAAACAGTGTGAGTCCTTTTGACTCGGAACGTGCTGCAGCGGTTCCTTTGGGTGCCTGTGAAGCTGTAGATGGTCACCTTTTTGTTTCTTGTCTTGGTGTTCTTCTTGTTTTCAAAAAGCTGAAACAGGCAGAAAAGCATGAAAATCATTAAATTATTGAAATTTCTCATAAGGATATTGTTTTAACTGAGCAATAAGGTGACTTCTTTTTTTTGGCCTTCACAGGTGCTATCACAGCTTTTCCATTCAAGAGTGACTTGAGCTCATAAAAAATTTTTTGCGATGGAATGAAAATACACAGTAAAGGTTCGTTTTGCAGCAATGGAAATAATTTTCATGCCACTCAAAAAGGAACAGTTTCATATCAGTGAACAAAGTTAATTCTATAACTGTGACATTTGTTACATGCATTCCGCATTTGCAAAAGTCTTATAAACCTAAAGAAGAGCTAAATGCTCTAGTGAATTATTAAGTCTGCCCTCAATGTAGAGTTAACTTTTCCACCTGTTTCAGTGGGAGGAAGATGGCTTTTCTCCAAGACACTTCAAACCAGCACTTAGAGCAAAATGTATTTTTGTTTTAAAACCAAAGACTTAATCTGCAGAACTCCACTGTACTCACTGCTCTAACGCTTATTTGTCTGCAGACAGGTCTGACATCTGGGATCCTTTCCATTCACTTCAGTAAGGACTGGATGAGGTCCCTAGCAAAGGCGCTCTGGGGTTATGTAGCGCCCATGAGGATATAAGCAAGGGGTTGCCAAGACAGCCCATTAAAACAGGTGAAGTTATTACATGGTTTGAGAAGCCTGGAAAACAGAGGACCTTCCAAAAACAGGCATCATGTTTTCCATGTTCTGTACATCAATGACAGAAGACAGTTTAAATGGATAGCTGTTAAGAAGATACCACAATAGTACTAAAAATATTTTGCAGGTATTTATTATGGTTTCCAGCAGGGCTATGTTTTCAGATATAAACTGCTGCAAAAATACATCTGTAACAGCATCAAAATTCACTTAGCTTTCAGAACCTTACAAAGACTAGTGATATGCATACCACTTGGACTAACAGGGTGCCTGCTTGCAGTCATTCTCCCATTAAGGCAAAAGTCCTGTAATTTTCTTCTCATTTAAACCCATATAGATTCAGATAACTGACTTTAGGGAAGCTATACCAGATCTCCACTGGCAAAAGACATGAGCAGAGTCTGGCCCAGGAAAACGGTCATGGACAAGAGCCGCAGGCAGAACTCCAATTACTTGTAATTGGAAGATGCTTGAGGTACTGAAACCTTCCAGGGGATCATGCTATAAAGAGGCTGTGGAGAACACAGGCTTTCTTCCCTAGTGCCAATTTGTTGTTCCAAATGACACCTACTGTGAAAGCAGAATCAGATTTTGATTGCAGAGTCCCATCTCTCCCTATTTACTCAAATAATGTTATTGAAGTCTGTGACTGAAGCAAGCTGGATGTGAAGACACACCCACTTAAGGTTTACATTGAACAACTTTAGCTGTGTTTTGCTTGCAGAGAGATACAGTAACCTACCTGGAGGTCCATCTCTGCCAGGCTAATTAACATCCGGGCAATGAATCTTTGCCAAAAGCCAACTGGGACAAAACTCATCTTGAAGACCCTTTGGACTGTGTTTGTGGTCTGGTGGCAGAGCCCGTGGATATCTAATGCTGGCTTGGTAGGAAGCAGATGAGGAAGGAGGTAGCTGAAACACATCGAATTCAACAGCTCAAATTTTAGCTACAGCTTGTAACAGTGAGTACATTGTTACTGGATAATAAGGCGACTCAAGTCTCCAAAGAGATTTTTAATGGCACAGTCTACTGCATATAAAAAAGCTTTTAGACTACAAGCGCTGCAGCAATACATGGAGAAATTCATTTACACTATGGAAGCAAGCAGAAGCAAAACAGACATTACATAATTCAGCCAGGGCTATTGGACAGGGCTAAAATTGATGTAATGAGCCGGACATTTGTGTAATCACAAATTAAATGCATTAAAATATACGAGTCATTAGAACAACTGTGATGTGGGGACTCATTTTTTGGTGTCTTTACTCCTCTGTCCTGGCAGTAAGCAGAGAATTACAACTGTGTTCCTATGTGGAACAGCAGATAAATGCAAAACCAACCTACAGTAGCCCAGCTTCAGTAAGCCGAGAAGGTGAGAAGAGGAGGTGTCATGGGAGGTGCCAATGAGGCAGTTCCAGGCCGCAGGCACTGGACTGCTCTGGCTCTCATCCCAGTCCCAGAATGAGAGCATCTTATGGGTCAAGACAAGGTTTCCTGCTGCACCATACTGCAGGTGGACTCCCTACCACGTCCCTGACAAACTCCTAGGGCAAGACCTCTCTTTGCCACACTGATGCCAGCAGAGATATTACTTGTTCTGCTCAGTCTCCTCCTGCAATCAGGTTAATTAGGTTCTTTGCCCAAGTGTTGAGGAGACTCAGTGCTATCTGAGTCTGGCCCATCAGAAGTAACAGAGCTACGCTGATGTAGAGGACCACAAAGTTTTCAAATTATTTTCACATCTCAGTAAGCACAGAATATTCATTTGTCCTGATCTTCAGTATTTGAGAAGCTAAAACCTTTTGGAAGACCAGAACTGTTTTGAAAACTATGAACTTATGGCTTTCAATACTTCCCAATAAATGCCTATACAGTGATACTCTGCTGTACAAAATACATTCCAAGAAGCCTATACGATCAAAAACCTTATTTGCTTATAAGTAGAAACACTGCTGTTGTATCAGCATTGCGCCTGAGAAAATGTGTTGGCATCTGGGGCTCATCATTGACGGGCACAATGACAGCAATGAGGCAAATGGCCAAGGGACTTGACCAAAATAACGGTGGCAGGGACTAGACGCACAACTAGAACTAATGTTGGGTCCAAATCCAATGCTTTAAGCCTACCATGTTTTCTCTCTAGCAGCTGCAGTATTCTGTAAAACCTGAAATATCAGCTCAGAAAAACCAGCCAACACTAGACAACAGCTCTCTCCATATGTCACAGTCCATAACATCTGATGACATTTTACATGATCGAATTATCTGTTCCATGACACATCTTTGGAATGTAAAACTGACAAAAATTTCTCTTCACTTATAAATTACAGTAAGAATGGTCATACTTTCAACCCTATTTTAACAAGCAGAACAAAGCTAAATTACATGCACCTTAGGCAGAAAAGTGGAGTGCATCAAACTAAAAGTTCTTGCTCTATAAAGGTAGTGAATGCATCGTATGACAGCCAATAAAGTTTCCTCAGCACATCCAAGAAAGGGTCTAGGAGTATAAGATGGCCAGTGAGGCCCTTCTGGACCACAACTATATAGTGGATTATAATACAGATGGTGATTCAATGCTCTTGAACAACAGCCAATGCAAATTTTGAAAATATGTGAAACATGCCCCGATCCACCCTTTCAGAACAGAAACTGGCAGCTGCTTTCTCTACTGACTGCACAGAAACCCTATCTGGCAATCTAGACAATAATTGCCGAAGCACAGTAACAAATAACTGCTCTGTGTCTGGCTAGTACATTAAATTAATCCAACCTGCCATAGCTACAGTCCATCAGTGGGAAGAATATTTTGCTAATGTGGCTTGGATCACTCTAAAGAAGACTGGGCAGGCCATGAAAAAGCAGTTTCCTTGTTCCCGAGGCACAGACAATGTAATTGCCTTGGAGAAAAATGGCAGATAGTGACAAGGGGTCCAAAAGGCATTTTGAACTAAGCAGAAACATTGCTGCTTTATCTGTGTTAAGCCTGAGAAAATTTGTTGGCATCCGGGACTGGATAAGTGACAGGCATAATGACAGCACAGAGAATGCTGCACTTGTGCTGGCATTCAGAGCTCCCGAGAGGCTCAGGGCGATGCAGCCGTGCTGTCCTGGAAGGGCAAGGAAGTGAAATGCAAATGCCACATCAAAAGTGCAATACAACTACGGTTTCACCGTTAACGCAACAACAGGCTGTCGCCAAGCAGATGGGAGAGAGAAAAATAGCAGGGAACTCTGCCCAGAGGAAAAAAGATCGGGGGAGGGCAGGGGGGAGGAGGACTCATTAACATTTAAAGAGAATGAGGTTTCCGAGACTATTTCAAGAAAAACTATTGATCAACACCTATTGAGGCTAAAAATTAAGAAAATCACATTGCTACTGAAGCTACACTTTCCTCATTTCACTAGAAATAAAATACTACTACTTTCAAGGCTGACATAATTACTGGTTACCCAAAGTTTTCTGCCATACTCTGGAGCGAGGATCTTTCACTGGAAACAGATGACTCCAGCCCTTCTATATTTCAGGCCCAGCAGCCACAGCCCTCACACCCTCTCTCAGCTGCTGGCTAAGTGCTCACAGCTTCCACCTGCTCATCGCCACATCCCTGGTGGCGTCACTGCCCCTCCGTGCTGGTGGCTGAGCCTGCCACCAGCCTCAATGCACCCAGTGGACAAAGACATGCTTTGGAAAGTTTTCAAACTAGCCTGTTCGGACCAAAGGATGCTCATGCCAGGAAATACAGCCCAAATGGATGAGTGCCTTCCATTACACTGTTTAACGCACTCAAATATTTTCTCACAGCAAGATCCTTGTCAAGACAACCGCTTATAGTGACAAAGCCTGTTAATATCCACTGATTAAATGGCCATTTTTCTCCAGCCTGGCTAAGCCTCTCTAATTATCAACATACCTGTTATTGGCCACAGGCAGTGCAATTTCAAACTTGGCCAGGAACTGGAAGTATTGCTCTTCAGTTTGCTCAGTGAAGCCCGTCCCAACCAGCAGCATCCTGAGATCCTCTGTTCTGATGACTCCATTCTTAGCTACAGACTTGGAGCTCTTGATGTTGAAAATCCTCTGTAGACACTCCGAGAGCCAGACGGGATCAAGGAAGTAGAGGTTTCTCAGGCCATGGCTTGTGTCTGGGAAGTGCAGTAGTGTACCCGTTTCTATGAGGAAATTAATCGCTATAAAAAAAAATAAAAATAAAATTGTAGATTAGCGATAGACCAGCATTAGGAAACCACAGTGCAGATGAATAAGATTATGAGGCAATCTGTGCAGTTTTATGCATACCAGATATAGCCAGCACATAGCCAAGCCAAGAGAATAACATTTATCTGAGGAGTGCTACTATCTGACACTCTACTTGTAAAACCCACATCTCACCGCTTTACAGTCAGTATTTATGTTCCCATCACACCTCTCCTTTACCCTCCCTCCTGCCATGCCCACAAGGAAGGGCTCTCCCCGGATCCCGCAGAGCAAGGCCTCCGTAAAGATCATGGGACTGGGGCCCTATGGAGAAGACAGCCTTGAAACTAGGGCAACCCTCATTCTTCACAGAGCAGAAATAAAATCAGACAAAGCTTATTTAAAAAAAAAATAAAAACATTCAGTATCCTTAGCCCATTCTAGAAACTTCCCAGCCCTCTCCCCAAAGTCCCATTACTAATTTTATATCTCACCAACTTCCAAACTGATCTCCACAGAGGTGTAGAGCACTCTGTAACTGGTTTTTTTGGACAACAATTATCTGGTGGGTTTTTTTCCCCGCCATTTTTATTACTCATGGAACATTTCAATAGGTCACACATACTGATTTCCAAGAAATTACTGGCCTGCTCTGACCTACCAGTTTGCAAGTCTTCGTAGTCTTTGATATCATTTCCAGGGGTTTGCTCAATGATCAGTTCTATTTGCCTGTCTGTTAAATACTGTACATCATCATTCTGACTTCTTCTATGCTGTTCTGCAAGGACAGCTTCTTGAAGACTAAGGTAACTTCTCGGTATCTGCAAGCCACACAAGAAAAATAGCAGGGTCAATATCAGAGAGCAGTCACTGTGCTGGACATGAACTGGCTAAGCTATCTGCCCTTTACAGGGATCTTATAGCGCTGTCTTTTCCCAAAGCCAGAAAGCCATGTTATATACTTCACATGCCTCCTGCATCACCAACAACTCCTAAAGTTCATCTCCCAATCCAAAACCAAACCCTCAAAAAGCCCCGCTTTAGTCAGGATCACCACTAGAAAGTACAGTCCTCACCAGTCTCCCTGCAAGTTTCTGTGAGCAAATTGAGCTGCCGACGTCCTTCATGTTGCAAGTGACATGAAAAATCAGCTGTCGGAGTCCATCGAGGCCTTCCAGAGTCTTACATGAGAGCTCACTGCAAAAGTCATGCAAGGGTAAGGATTATCAAGCCTTATCAGCATGCTAGCTTCCTTTCCAGGCTCACTTTGCCTTATCAGTGACTTTAAATTTCCTGTGTCAGATAAATGGGAGGAAGGCTGTCAGTGAGCATTTTTAGCTCTGGAAAAAAACACTAAGGAGCCTGGAAAAGATATATTAGGCCAACCTCTGCTCTGCCTGCTTCATTCACTGCGTGTTGTGCTTCTGTCCGCTATGCACTGCAACCTCTGAGGACTTCCCTGGCACACCAACCAAAGTCTGCACCCTTTTTCCCTTCAGTGCTGCACACATCCTGGACGGGACTGCAGGAAGGAGGAAAACACTGTTCTCCAGCAATCGCTGCAGGCTAGTCCAGTTCTCCCCGCCTCAGATCAAAGAGGTGTGACGATGAGTACCAGACACCTTTTCCCACCCTCATTCCAGCCCTCGCTCAGCTGGATCCTGTGATCTGGGAATTGATGCTTAGATCCTAAAAGCTGGACTCCATCATCTCTTTAACAGCTAAAAAGCTGCTCTCCCCAGCTCCTACTATTTTTGGCCTTTTTGTGAGCTGTGTAAGAATGGTTCTCTTCCACTTTCTCCACCAAAAGGTCTTTCTAACTGATCCTACACATGTTCCTGTGGCAGAAAGAAAATCCTGTTCTAAAGCAATATGCTTTATCTTAAACCTCAGCCACCAGTGGCACTGGGAAGCGCACACTCACTGGGTAGCTGGAGGACCAGCTGGGCTCACCCACACAAGGCTTGCACAACACATACTCTTCACACTCCTCTGACTGCCCGGAGCACTGCTCAAAGGAGCCCCCATCGAGGTGGATGATGGGGTGTGAAGGAGAGGCACAGGAGGGAGGAGGTAGGAAATCAGGCACAAGTCTGACTAGAAGGAAATGCAGGAGGGAAGGAAGGTGAAGAAGGGGAACATGCAGAATGTGTGGCAGGGTTAAAGAAAGTCCCCTTGAGAAAGAATAATTGAGACCATGTTAGGATCCTCTGTGGCGATGGGAAAAGAGGTCTGAGGAGACGGAACCACAAAGTTTTCTCTTTCTCACTGTGAGTCTCCATGCCTCACACTGGGTCCCTGATACTCCTCCTAACGGAGAGCCAGCTTGGATGCCCAATGCAGTGCTCGTGTCTGCAGAACAGAGCGTGGGAGGTCTCCTGATGACTTTGCCAGGCAGCAGATGCAAAGCACTGGGGACATCGCAGCGCTCTTCTTTACTTGCCAGTCGCCACCTGCTCTTGTCCCAGGGGTTGGCGATTTCACACTGTTTGGTGCCAGTCTGCTGCATCCATGGTCCCCCCATGCTGTGCACTCCGTTGGCTGACAGACTCGCTTCTTTTGCAGATGGAGAAGCTTCCTCTCCCCAAGGGCATTCTCCATCAGACAAAGGGAAGGATCGGTGTCAGACTCCATGGCCTGACTGATACCGATCTTCCAGACAGCACCACCCCTCCGTTATCATGCCTGGAGAACTCAAAATGGCACAGGTTTGGGCTGCTGGGGGCTCACAGGACTGACCTACCTCTTGCCCTGTCAACACTGCCATATGATGAACTGCGTTCTCATGGTAGCAAGAGGTTCCCACGCAGCCTCCCCTTAACAAACCCCCCAGCACCCACCCTGTAACAGTCATGCTCTCAAGCTCTGCAGCATGAATTACTCAATCTGTACTTTCTCTCCTTGTGACTAATAGACTGTATCACCATTTAATGGTGAGAAACACAAGTGGAGCAGGAGCACTAAAACAGGCTGGCCAAGGTCATGACTTTGGAGCTTCCAGCTCTCTGACCCACGATCAGATCCCTGAGCAACAATGAACTTCTCTCTCATTATACCACATTATCTCAGTCAAAAATAGATGAAATGCAATGCTGATGAGTTTTTAAATCAGTTCTGTTGCCAAGGAGATAAAATATTACAAAATTTTTAATGTGACATAAAATAAAGTGACTGAGCTTCATAAAGGCACAAGTACTTACTGTAGGTGCTTGAATGTAATATCTGGGAAGCCGGTTGCTCTGGATCCAGAGGGAGACCGACAGAGAGCCAAGACGTATGCCCTCAGAGTTGCTATCCTCTCAACGCGGAATTTAGTTTCAATTAAATCAAGGTGCGTTCCTACCACTAACACCACTGAATTTGGAGCTTTGGCCTGTAAGAGAAAACACTGACAATGATCTCATCCAGATTACATCGTGGTAAATTCAGTGAGGACATGTGAAAAATATAATATTTAAGAGGGGGCAGTCATGTACATTAATAAAATGGAATATATATAAAATAGAGGCAACCTGTCATGGCAGCTTGACAACAGCAACAAGTGATCTGGCTATTACAGAAGTTCTCTTGCGGAATATGGCTTAATCATCTGCTGCTACTGCAGAGCAGGAAACTGTCAGTTTGGGTTTATTACATCAGGGCTTAACATAAAGGGAGTTGCCATGTAGTATTAAGTTGCTATGAGTCAGCTAAATGATGGGAACTACGTCCACCCAGACAAAGGAAAAGAAGTTAGCTTAACCTCTAGCTAGAAGATCTAACTTTGATATCCTGCAAAAGGCTAGTTACACTCCTGAATGGGTACCTGGGGAAGTTATGCAAACTTTCTCACTGAAGATATACAGACAGGTGAGATAACCTGCTAGAAATGTCTAAATCTACTTAACCCTGAATCAGTGCAAAGGAATGGATTAGATGATCTCGTGGTTTCTTCCAGCCCTTCCATGGTTCTATTACAGGACTGGAACATATCCAGATTTCAGGGAACACGCTGCCAAATACAATAGGATTGCACAGGCTTAAGCAGGGATCAGCCTGCCGATCCAAATGACTTTGACCACAGAAGAAAATTCAGATGCAGAGATATATGCTTATTTGCAGTCAATCCATTTGTCTCTTACAATGCCCACTGAAATCTCCTAACCTGAACGACACCAAATTCGAAACTTGTGTAGACATGGGAGTGATGGCTGTACCAAGTCAGACCAAAGGGCCCACTTGGCCCAATATTCTGCCTGGAGGCTAGTGAAGAGTATAGGCACAGGGTACGCAGGTAGAGATTTTCCCTGGTGTGTTCTCCCAGTATCCAGCAGCCTGCAGCTCACCAACTTCCTGAGCATGACAGTATCTCTGAATTAATAGCACTTGATGGATTTTTTTCTTCCACCAGTCTGTTTTTTCAGCTTCTGACACCCATAGCACATTGTGGTTCCAATAAACTCCACAGGTTGCTCATCTGTTGTGTTTAGGATAATTCCTATTGTTTGTTTCAAAGCTACCATCTCACTATTTCATTTCATCTCTCCTAATTCTTCTATTGTAGAAGATCATGAACAAAGACTCCCTTGTGGTTTTCTCCTTACCCCTGGTAAGTCTCATTTGCCTCTTTCCCAAGCTGAAAAGGCCTAACCTATTTAATTGCTGTGCACTCAGAAACTTTTCCATACTTTTAACCATCATGTTCATTTTTCTCTGTACCTTTTCTGATGCTACTGTGTGCTTGCTGGGATGCATTAAGGACACATGCACATCATACATTCTGAAATATCATCATTATGCTTTCGGCTTTGTTACCTAGTTTGGGTTTTTGATTGCTGCTGGCTATTAAGCTAATAATTTTTGGAATGTTGAGATGTTTCTTTTTTGAGAG